>LR545974.1:0-53069 GCA_900536305.3 Caenorhabditis sp. 40 LS-2015 | reverse complement strand
TTTTTTTTTGGGGGGGGGGGGGGGGGATAGAAGACTAAACTTAGACAACAAAACGAGTAGCGAATTAGCTTCCTTCAAGTTTTCCTCCCCTCCCCGCTATCTTTCGAAGATCTCGACACCTTTTTGACCGGTGTTGTGTATGTATACATATGTCTGAAAACTCCCCTCTTTTTTCAGTCTATTCTTCGCCTGTATAGTAAACAAGGAGGCGTCCACGGATGATGAGTAGTTATAGGAGGGTCATAGCGTCATTAGTTGAGAAAGAGGATGATGATATATGTATTTTTTTGAAATTTGTGAACTTGTTCTTCTATTGGAGACATGAGTAAGAGATAGGAGCGGCGTTGGTGGAGAAGATTAAAAATTAGAAGGGCTCATTGAAACATTTTTCATTTTTGGGCTTCGTTTTTGATCTCGTATTGAAATATATTGAGAAATTCTAGAGGTTTCAGAAGTTCAGAGGGTTCCAGAGTTTTGGGATTCGTAAAGGTTCTTCTTAAGGATTCTGAGATTCTCAGGATTCTGAGATTCTTAGATTTTCTGATTCTGATTCTCATGGTCTCAGAGGCTCTGAGAATTCAGCCATTCATGATTTTTAAAGATTCTGCGATTATGAAGGATTATGAAATTCTGTAGCTCTCAGATTCTGAAGTATTCTGAGGTATTGATGTTTTAGAATTCGGAATTTTTTGATTCCTCAAGTTTATGACACTAGGAAAATCAGGCTTTGATGGATTTTCAGACTTCACTTGGGTTTTGAAAATCCTGAAAACTTTGTGTTTTCGATTGCAGAATGTTTGGTATTCTGAAATCGCAAGACTTTGAAATTCCAAGACTCGAAAACTTCGGGATTTTCAACTTTAAATCATAATTACAGAAAAAAAATATTAATCATAATTACAGAAAGATTTTTTCAGATTTTCTCGACCCTCTTACTTTGAACTTTTACCTTATTCCAAGGCTTTGTTGATTCTAAATTTCGTCATTTTCAGTTTTTCCGGATTCTGTATCGGATGACCTAGAATTTTCATTTTGTGACATATTAAGTCCAAAAATCCAAGATCAATCATGTTGCTCATTCCAAATACCATTCTCAGATTGCTCATCAAAAAACTCCATGAAAATACCGTGCTCTTTACCGCCCATAGGTCAGCCCCCTCAACTGAAACTCTATTATCTTTTCTTCTAAAAACAAACAAGCTTATCCTCCACCACTCCCTATTAGAGACCCCACGTGAGTCGTCACTTTTTTTTCTTCAATTCCTATTATCTGTTGCCCGTTTAAAGAAGGCTACTAAATTACATTTTCTTTGGCCATCTCCCCCTATTATCTCTTCACTAAAGGAAGACGAAAAAAGGGATGAGGAAAAGAAACTCAAGTGTATCCAATTTCATCCTTCTCCTTCGAAATCCGTCCTGCAAAAATTCTCGAAAAAATGCTCAAAAAAACGAGAGTCAAACTAGAAATAGTTGAAGTGTTTTTGCGTTCCTTTTTTACATGTATACTAGTCTTCTGCATTCTAGAATCTTGGCTAATCTGGCTAGCAGGCAATTAGAGAGCCCCTAGAATATTCCATGTGCTCTTTGGATGATCAGAAAGGACGGACTACTGTAGCTTTTTTCTGATCCCCAAGGTGTTAGATGCTCTGACGTTAGCCAGGAGTTTTTTGTGCTCAATTTTTTTCCGTTGTCGAAAACCTTGTGATTCTCCGTGAACGCTCCCAAAGGTGTTGCCCCTTCAGACTAGAAACACGAAAACTTTTGGAACGAGAAAAAAAGGGAAAAGAAGAATCTCGGAATGAAAAAAACCTGACGGAATCGAATCGTCACTCGGTGAGGAATGGGTCCCTAGATGGTACTTTGAAACTTTTCGAAGAAATATTTTGGCATTTTTCGTTATTTTTCGAAGGAGGAATACATTTCCAGTTTTTAGAAGAGACAACTTTTGAGGAGACGATCAAAGATTGGGGTTTGGAGAATTCGTAGGTTTTGAGATTCCGGTGGATTCTGGGATTCCGAGATTCTGAATGATTCTGAGATTCTGAAGGATTTTGAGATTCTAAAATTCTTGAATTTGCAAAACCTGAGAATCTAATCCACCTGACTGATTCCACTATTCTTTGTTCTTATGAATTCCCATTTTCTATTCCTGGCTCGAGATTCCAATGTATTCGCCTTGCATCATTGATTCTGAACTTTTCCTTTTTCATTGTTGCAGTCTAATAGTAAGCTCAGTTCCTTCATTTTTCAAAACTTGCTCTCAGACTCTGAGCTCCGCCCACTTCACGCGAATGCTCAGAGGTCCCAAATTCTAGATTTCACTTTTTCCGAGTAACTAGATTTGAATTGTCTCACCCAACCCTTAAAATGTGAAATCTGAGCTCAATGTTCACACATTTTACTTCACAATTGGAGTTCACATCATCCAAGTCTCCAGATCTATTCCCATCTGAAGCGGGTTCCTCATACAACCCCACATCATTTCGAATTCCTTCCGGAAATTTGAATCTTCCTCTTCCTCCTGTCTCCACCTTTTGCAACTTCAACTAGTTCCTTTTTGCATACTTTTCCGATAAAAAGTCCATCCCAACCAATCCCCACCAATTGACGATTTCAAAACATGACGCAAAACGTGTCACTTCCATTCATCCCCGTATGGATACACCACGGACTTCCAACGCGTGCATCTAATGATAAATGAGCACTTGTCGCTGCTGCTCAATCTTCCAAGGACACGTCAAGTGGTGTAGTCCGAGAAGAGAAAGAGTTGGAGGGGGTGGCGGTGGGGAGAGGACAATGAAAACGGAGTCTATTTTTAGCCCATCGTCGTCCCATTGGTCTAGAAAAAAGAGAAAAAGAAGCTAAATCATAGGGTCAGCGGAGTGATATTTTGGGAGTCAATGAAGGGGATGGAGAGGGGAAGATGGACATGTTTAGGAACATTGGGCAGCTCTGGGAGTTGGGCTACGTGACTAGATCAATGGTAGATCATGAGTTGTTGTTAAACTTTGAGAGTCTTGAAATTCATGGACCGATTCCTGGGATCTTCAGGTTGGATAATCTTGGCTGTCGTAAACCGACTATAGATGTTCGAGATTTAGGTTTTGGCCTAAAATCCGATAAAATTTTCATGGAATTCGAGTTATGCTTCAATCTTTAAGCCATGATTCAACCTTTATGGTCTGGATCCTTGGTTTCCTCCGACCGTCGAGCCATCCCCTTCCCTAAACTAGCGATAAGTCAGAAACCAAGAATCTTTTGTTTGGCGTGAGCGAGCCGAATACCTTTGCCTTACTCCTTCCTGAAAATTGCTTCCGTTTCACAAGAAATGCGTATTCCTATATGGATCAAAAACGAGATGGGGTTCCTTGTTTGTGGGTTTCAAATTCCGTATTTCTTGTTTAGCTTTGTTTTTTTGGTAGGTTTGATAGAATAAAAATGAGTCACTCTTGACCTCATGAGGGTCTTGATCGTTAGATTTGTCCTCAGCTGAAATGAGCGCGAATCTGTCTTCCGTCTCCTGAAACTCGAAATTTCACTTGCGACGATCTCTGGCGGATAGAAGAGCTGCCGAGGTCACAACCCCATCGATATTGAAAAGCCCGAATCGCATTGATCATCAGATGATCCTTGTCAAGTATGCCATGTCCGTATGTTTGAACAAAAGACTACTTTAATCATAGAATATGTATCACCAAATCGCCGCCATCTGAACTTCGAACCGGACACTCCGCTCATCGAGATCCTTAACCCTTTAACTACTCCCACAAGACCCACCCCATTAGACGATGACCCACTTTTCACAGGGACTCCCCCCGAATTTTCAATAAGTGCGGGTGGATTCTTGGTGTCATCTTTCCCTCTTCTGGACCCGGTCCCCTCTCCCCGAATACTGACTTCTCTAGCCCCGCTAGTGCTAATCACACCCTTCATCGTCTCGATCATCATTCTTCCCCGGCTCGTCAGATGACGTGTGACCCCTTACTGCCTTCGGAACGTCTCCTGGGACGACGTCTCCAGAAGAGAAAGAGGCTCCGCCCACTTATCGAGAGGCTCCTCTCTTCGACTCGTTTTTAGTAGTGTGTCCTCTCTTAAGGTTTCTCTGGGGGATAGTTTTGGAGGCTCTCGCTTATATGTATTTCTCGAAAACTTTCGGCGTTGGTTCGAAGGATTTGAACTTTTTTCTCCTTTGTCGAATACTTCCGTTTTTCCGAAAATCTTCTTCCTGTCATCCCTCCACGGCCTGTCACCTAAATCGGATCATCTTCCATTTTTCTTTCTCTTTCTCGAGTTTCGAAAAATTCAGGCGGAGGGGAACGAAGACTGATGAGCTGGAGACGTCTTCTGTTTTTTCGTCTTCTTTTTCGGAATCTATTTTTGATGGATTTGAAGCCACGGACATCAGCTCCAGTTTCGTGATTTTTCATCCATTTTTGTTTCGAAATTTTTGTGGAATATATCTCGGCGGTCGGCCTTATTACCAGCCAAATATATTACCGTATTTCCCTTAATAACCCCGCACCCCATTCTCATCTTTTATCAAACTTATCTCGGTTCTTGTGAGAGATATCAGAAAGTGTTCAATTAACAAAATGCTTGTCATAAACAGATACGCGTTTTGTTAGTTGATCACTTTTTCAGAACTGTTGCAGGAAGCGAGATAAATTTGGTCAATGTGTTGGGAAGGGGGTGCCGGTTTATGAAGGGAAATACGGTGTTTTTTGTTTCCGTAGACTGAAAAATGACGGATTTAAAGTGACGAATAGGTGGAATTGAGTAATAGGAAGTTGAGGGGGCATTTTTATGGTTTCGAATGTAGTCGTCAGATTTATGATGGTAGGTGGAAGCGAGTTCATGTTTTCCGGCTTCTCAAATTGTTTTTGGTTTTTAAAGCGAGCTCAAAGAACACATAAAAGTTCACCTGGGTTCTGAAGGCTTCTGAGGATTCTGGAAAAATTATGAAGTATTGAGATGCTAAGATGGGAAGATTGCAGGGATTCAAGATTCAAGAGATTCTAACTTTTTGACGTTTAGACGGAATCCGAGAGATTCTGTCTAAAATTTCAAGAGTTCTGTCTTTGTTTCAGAATCCTCAGATTCTCTCGTCCGAATTCAAAAATTCAAAAATTGAAGCCTCTGAAATATTCAAAATGAAAATTCAGAACCTCTAGGACTCAAAGCAAATCCCTCCGTCGGTTCAAAAAGTTACCGCTTCCCTCATTTTCAAGGCAAGCCCTGCTCTTTTTTTTTGCATGTTTTTGCTCCCTTGTGTCTGCCATCCTAAAATATTCGTACTTCTTCTTCTCCTTCTCTCGCAATTTTTTCTCGTCCCGACTTTTTCCTTTTACTCCTGTTCCTCACCTCCCCCGCCTACGTCATACTTTTTGAGGGGAATTTTTTTGGTTTCAGAAAGCAGAATGGAACGATTCAACACCAAACTTGTCGCCCTTCTACTGGTACTCTTGCAGATTGGTGAGTGGCAGGAAACTTTCGTCAACTAAAAGGTACTCTTTTCCAGGCTCCATGATCGCGACGCCGATCCCAGAAGCCGCGTCAGAAGATGTCGACGCCGATGCGCCACGTGGACTCGAGAAGCGTGGCGGCGCCCGAGCTTTCTATGGGTTCTACAACGCTGGCAATTCGAAAAGGGACCAAATCGCCGCGCTACCGTACTATTTGTATGAGAAGCGAGGAGGTGGACGCGCCTTCAACCACAACGCCAATCTATTCAGGTACGGAAGGATTCAAGAAGATTCTGAAGAGGGTCTAGTTCTAGGGGATTCTGGGGTCCGTGCGGATTCTAAGATTCAAATTTTCCGATTGCAGGTACGAGAAGAGAGGAGGAGGAAGATCATTTGCCGGATCATGGTCCCCATACCTCGAGAGGTAAGAAATTTTGAATTTTGAAAAAGAAGACAAATTTTGGATTATTGGATTCTTGAATTATTGGATTCCAGATTCTCAATCTAATTTTCAAAAAAAGTCTGAGCTCCGAAACTTTTTTGATCTATCCTCAGCTTGTAAAGTTCTCAAAACCCATTAAAAATCTCAAAAATTTCAGATTCTACGACTACAAACGCTCCGCCTACCCAGTCTACTTCAGCGATGCCTCTTATTATTGACTACATCCGTTCTCCCGCCCAACGCCTACAGTACTCCTGCATGATGTCTCTTCTCCCACTTCTCCTATTGTTTGCCCTCCTAGACGTCTGATCTTCAACCAAAGAATTTACCAAGAACTATAAATTATTACTCTTGAAACCAAAATTTCGTCTATTATCTGCTTTTCAATTTTCATCCCCATCTGATCCCCCCACTGATTTTCGTCATCGCGTCACGTCATCAAAAACTGGAAAAGTCAAATTTTCTGAAAAAGTCACACCCCCAATTTTTTGTATTCAGCAATATGTTGTATCGTCGTTTGGCAATAAAACTTGCTCTGTGAATGTACTGGACATATGAAATGGACTTGGGTTACTGAGGTTCAGAGCTCGGAAGGGTTTCATGCTCCGATCTTTCAGCTGAAATTTCATTCGCTCTAAATTCGTGGGTATGTAATAGGTACCATTGGAAAGATGGGGTTTTGCAATGAACTCGATAACTTTCAAAATTCGCTGTCGACCTCTAGAAATCGACTGTTTTTAAGCAGTAGTCTAATGGCCAAAATTAAACCAACTTCAAACGCTCATAACTCGACTTCTAGAGGTCGACCACAAACTTTGAAGCTGTGAAATTACGATTCAGAAGCTCAACTATACAATGGTACTAATCATGCACCAAAGTTCCATCACGAAATTTCAAGAGGTAAGGACATCGATAGATGCAAAACGAGAGAAACCGAGGAAGTGCAAGAAATTGCCCAGTGGGCGCGGATGGAAAGGATCAAGTTGGACAATAAGGACAAAATGTTGAAATTAGTCGGGGACTTTGAGAAAACTGTGAGCCTATGTTCTAGATAAAACAGGTAAAGTGCTGCCGATCCGGTTTGGATGGGACCTTTGATCCATAACTCATCCGTTTGAGCCTAAAACGGATCAGCTATGGATCAAAGCTCCCATCCATAACTCATCGGCAACGCTTTACCTGTGAAGGCGAAACATTTTTTTTTGATTTCATCAGATTCTGAACAATCCTCAAGTATCCAGAAGAACTCGGAGGATTCTGATGAACTCTAGAAGCACAGAAAATATTCTGATGAACTTCAATGAGTTTTGGAGAATTCATGAGAACTCTGAGACTATGAATCTCTCGATTTTGAGGTCATTGGTGAAAAAAATTTTCAAAACAAAGATCGCGAAAATTTTCATTAAAGTCTAAACTTTTCAAACTCACCCTTCCCCTTGTTTTTTTTCGCTTCCATTTTAATTGTGTGCTCATTGTTGATGGAGCAATTATGACTGTTCTTCCGAGGTCGCAAAGTTGCTTTCCCATTTTTTTTCCCCATTTCTGAACTCACCTCAACTGACTCACTTCAGTAAACCTGAAATTTCATCAGTGTCCTTTGTTTATGTAACAAAATGAATCACAATTTTCCAGGCCTAATTTTGTTACATTCTTACTTTGTTACTCATGAAAAATTTCAAGGACAGGCCATTCAGATGCTGTGTTCTTTCCCGACCTCATAATAACTTTGCGGCCTAACGGGATGATTCGAAATTCATCCTGCCGATTTTTGAATTTTCAAAGTCTGTCTGCACTTGACATCATCCCGTGTGTGTTTCTTCCATCTTGAGCATTGTTCCTTTGCGCAAAAATAAAAAAGGATCTACGAAAATGTTCCCAAGTACCAGACATGTCAAATTTCGGCCCGGCCCGGGTCGGCCCGGTTTTGGCCCGGCCGGTAGAAAATTTTGCCGGCCCGGCCCGGCCCGGGTGGCCCGGTTAGGGAAATTTGAATAAAATTTTGAGTATTTTTTTCCTAATTTTTTTCCAAAAAGTATCAAAAATGAACAAGAAAACTCAATTCGAATCAAAACACTGTCGGAAAAGTGATTTTCAAAAAAAGAGCAAGAAAATCCGAATTTTGCTTCAAAACAAATTTTTTTCGAACTTTGCTTCAGAAAACCGGGCCGACCGGGCCGGGCCAGGCCGGGCCGGGCCAGGCCGGGCCGGGCCGGGCCGGGCCGGTGGAAATTCTGATTTCGGCCCGGCCCGGCCCGGCCCGGCCCGGCCCGGCCCGGCCCGGCCCGGCCCGTGACATGTCTGCCAAGTACCAAACGATCAACCAGTTCCATGATTCCATTTTCGAAACCAAAACGTCAGAAGTTTGTCGCCGCGACAATCTGATTATCAACTCTGCCGTATGTCACTTGACATGTTGCGATATTTCACCTGGAACCGGGTCACTTTGTGTATGGACTATGTGAGATATAATAGGTTTATGTCTGAGTGGGTTGAACTTCCTCGATTGCACCTGGGAATGACTGCAGTGTCGCGGTTTTCGAACCCGGGAAGTATGAGCTGGAAATTTTATCTTTTTTCAAGACTTAGTGAACCCTCATCGATCCCCGTAGATCGACCCAAACGAACACAAATAATATTGTTTGTCTTCGAAGAATCCATAGCTTCCAAATTTTCCAAGATCACCCCAAAAACATAATAGCCTTCCTTCCTAATAGCTTGCAAAGACAATAGCCTATTTTCATGTCCAAAATCTGGTCATTATTTTTGTACGAATCTTGCTAGACGAGAGCGTCATCAAGGGGTTACCTGCATTTCTTATTTTGTTTATTATCCGTCTTCCCTAAAAAAATATGTTAGAATATATAAAATTTCCTATGATCTATTCATTTCTGATGCTTTGCATCTAGAACTCTGAGCAAAACTCAACCTGATAGTAAGTGTTTTTTGACGATTGAAAAATTCCTCGTAAATCCACACTATGTCTTCTTGTGTTGCTGAAGTGTCATTTTGTGTCATTTTTCGACTTTTTCGTGACCTCACTTTTTTCTTTTCTGGTCTCCGTAAACTTACACGAGTCTCCGTAAATCTACACTAGCCTTCGTAAATCTACACTAGTCTCCGTAAATCTACACTAGCCTCCAATTATGACATTTCTTTACATCACCGCCTAATACCAACAATAAGCTCATGACACCATTTTGTTTACAATGTGTTGTCCGTTCCGAAATAAGACCTGACATTTTATTCAGGCTTCTCCCGCCAGGTGGAATTTTTTGGAAGGAGCAGTCGTATATTTTCAACCGGCAAACTTCTGGACCCCTTCATCAGCCCCTTCAATTTCCAAGACAAGATTTCGTTTCGAAAATTTTGAAACCCATTAGGCTCCTCATAAAATCGTACTAGTCCTCCCATCCTACGGTACCCCTCATAAAAAAGAGCCAAAGTCAATTTGACTCTCAATTTATTTTGTCCTTTCTCTGCGTCTATTATCGAGACCATACTATCCTTTGCCTTTAAGATTTTACGAGGTGTATCGTCCCACTGCAGTAGTCCAGAATTGAGGCCAATCTTTTCCAAAGTTTTGCGAGTTTCGAAAAAACTTATCTATCAAAAAAGGAAATTCCTGCCAACATTCATTTCAAAAAGTTCGAAATCTTCCTCACTAATCCAACAGTGACGTAGCCGTTTATTGTTCATGTTCTATTTTGAGAACAATAGAGCAAAAAATGGTCATCTATTATTATGTCCAATTTGAAGAGCTCATCACTTGGTCACTTCAGAAAAAAAAAGAATGGGAGGAGATGTGTGGGTGACAAAGTGGAAAATTGTGTTTGTATCTTTTTTTCGAAGTTTTTCCTGGAGATTTTTGACCGATTCTGATTAGAATTTCAGAATCTCAGAATCTTCCAGAATTCCATGATTCTCGATGACTCATAAATGCTAACTGAAAAATTTGTATGTGTTCCACATTCTTCACCCACCCATACATCATTTTATTTTCAGTGTCTGTAGTCGAAATTTCCGATCCTCATTGTCTATGTTTTAATGTTCAAAACAATTCTTCGAGATTTGCCTACAAACTACATTCTAATTGTATTTGGCCCCTCCCTCGGATTAGGGAATCAAGGATCCGAAATTTTGAGGAATTGACTAGTTATTCACAATTCATAAAACTTCCCTCCGAATATGTATTGGTCAATCATAAGAATCTGATGATAAAGATATCATGATTTTCATTCATCGAGTACTTCCTGAGTATTTTTTGAGTTCATTGACCAGTTGAAATACAGATTCCGAGAATCTGAAATTCTGAGATTATGAGATTCCGATGGATTCTGAGATTCTGAGATTCTGGGATTCTGGAACTCTGAGATTCTGAGATTCTGAGAGCCTGAGGTTCTGGGGTGTTGAGATTCTAAGATTGTGAGATTCTGGGATACTGGGATTCTGAGATTCCGAGGTTTCCGAGATTCCGAGACTCCGAGATTCCAAGATACTGTTGACCCCCTGATCCTCAAAAAACTTGCTTTAAGAGAACACAATTTTTCAAAAAATGATGTGTCCGAAGGCTCCCAGAGCCATATATAATAACGTTCTATTTTTGTTGTTTCTACCCTCATTTCTCCTCAAACTTTCTTTTTTTCCCAACTACATCAAGTCCAACTGATCTCTCCCACGGGACCATTTAGACTACATAAATGTTGCCGTTTCCCTTGTTCTCTTTGAAGGGACTTGTTCTCTTTGAAGTCGCCCCCGGATTTCCGACACTAGAAATCAAAGGAACGGGGGAAATGCTCTCCTCGGATCTAATGTGGCACTGATCCTTTAAAATGCAAAAATTTTTATTGGAGTTTTTCTCCAAAGGATCAGACAACTTCCCCCAAGACCACTTGGTTCAAAAATTGAACGAGGCTAATCCTTGAAAATTTTCTTCAACAAGAGGTAAATCAAAATGTTTCGCTGATGGGATTATCTCATCATGAGATCTAGTTGTTTTCTGAGGATCCAGACCCCCGCAATCTTATTTTTCAAGACAAGATTTTCAAAGATTCAGTTCACATGATTTCCTTCGAAAAACTCTATGTATAGCATCATTCCTAGTTTTGAAACCTTTCAAAGAAATTTGCCAATAAGTATCATCGTCATAAAAATAGGTAACCAAACTCTACTTATTTCCATGAGAAGGCCTCCTCAATTGGATTCTGATTTTCAAAGACTCAAGACTTTCTCAGGGAGAACAAAGATTCAACCTGTTGTGCCCCCATATTGGTAAACATGAAAAATTATGGGAAAACTGGAATGTCTTGCAAAATCTTACATTGTTTGTCTGTGTGCCTCTTTGTCGTTCTTTTTCAACTTTGCGAGGTCATAACTCGAATGACGTGAGCATTTTGCCAATTGTTGGCTCCGAATCTGATTCTGCAGGGTCGATTTCACATTGACCCAGATTATGAGAAAAAGTTCAACCCAAGAACTCGTGCAATCTCCTTGCCAGATACTCAAATGATCCCATTTTACCGATTCTTAAAAACTTAGACGTCCACATGTTCGAATACAGGTTCATCCACACTTCAAATTTCCAGATTTTCCAAAATTTTTGCGTGTGTTTGTCTGCCCTCTCACCTTGTTTCATGTTCATGGCAATCGAATTCCTATACCAAACTAGAGAAGCCAAGACCCTGTTCCGTTTCCTTTCTCCTCCGTTTTCATGTTCTCCTCCATAATTATCTGTACCACCAAGCTCTCACCCTTGGTTAAGGACAGAGACCCCAAAATTATAGGGTCTTCCCGGTTAGTAGCTTCTTCAGCTCTTGCTTTGGTGGACACTTTAGTTTTTTTTTGGGGGTCTGTTTTCATTAATACTAACTAATGGGGAGAGGAAGGATATGTCGGTGTAATTTGATACCACTGTATGTAGAGGAGAACGTCTTCTCTTTTCTCGGAATCTTCTCGAGATGGTGGAGTTTTTGTGGGTCACGTGGTTTTGGATGTGAGGTCGATAGATGAAAACAGATCTAGGAAATTCTAGGCCATCATGTGAAATCCGAGGCCATAGCTAATCTACTGTTAGTCTTCAGACCTTCAAGGTTTTCCACGGCCCTTTTTAGACCTCTCACCAGGCCTTACGACCTCTAGAAGCTGTTGGTTTTTCTAGTCCGTCACAGCTAGAGTTAGATAATCTCCCAGACCTCTATTTCTCGTTCTGTTCAATCTCTGACTTGGTCGCTCCTAATCCGCCGTGTTATCCACGTCATCAAGCTGCACTGGACTCTAAAAAAAGGTTGGATCCTTCCTCTCTCCCAAAGACCAATGACCGTGTGCCAGTTGTATACCTCTGGATAATCAAGGATTCATTCATCACACAGAGACTTACATACACACAATTTAGAGTAATCCCAAATCTATTATTCATTCGGTCTTTCTGCTCGCCATCGTTTGGGCTTTCTATTTCGAAAAGGTACATCTCTGGTTAGGGAGTGGACCACGAGAGGACCACCTGGGCCAATTGAATTGGTCATTGGAATTAGGTGGGACCATTGAAAATTTTGCGAGTCTCATTTTTGTGGTAGATTCCGGGTTTTCATCTTTCTGAGAACTCTAAACTAAAAAGAGCCAACGTTTTCTGAACGAATTCTTAAAACTAACTCAATTTCGACCTCAGCCCCTTTTCCTAGGTCATATTAGGATTTCCCAAAACTTCATAGTTCAAACGTCCGCTCTCCATAACCCGACAAGCTCCCCATTCCTCTCAACTACAATTCGACAATTAGCAAGTACCCGTAACCATTTTCCCCTCTCTCGTTTTCCTAGTTCTAACCTTATTACTCTCCCTCAACCCATGCTATTCTTGACCATCCCCATGTCACTCCGCTAAACTGAGAAGCACAGGAGAGTGACCAGGAAAACAAAAAAAAATTGGCTCGGCAAGGTTTGTGGAGAGGTTTGGTGTACGAGGAGAAGAGGAAGGGGAACACTAATTGAATGATGAATAGGGGGTTTTCTTAAAACTATTTCTTTCGCGATACTTCACTTTTCGTTTTGACTTGTACTGGGTTCTAGGGAAACGTGTTAGACGCCCGGGCCATATACTACCGACCCTTTGAGTCGTACCCTTCGCCCATCTTCTCTGGGCTTAACCCATAGCCGACCTCACACCCACTGGGTTGTACTTATAGCCGATCCTCAATCGACTGAGGTCCACCTATTGCCGAACCTCACAAATAAACACTCACCCAATGTCTTGTCCCCAGGCTCCACCTAAAACCGACCCCAACCTTCTGAGCTCTAATCATAGCCGGTCTTCAACGGTATGGCTTTTACTTTCAGTAGACCCCCAACCTTGGACTTCACGTATAACCCTTTCTAACTGCTGTGCCCTTGACCCTCTGGGCTCAACTCATAGACGTGCTCCCAATTCTTAGGGTTCTACCGATAGCCGACCCCATCGACCCGCAGGCCTCAACTCGAAGCCGACCCGCAGCCTTCGGGGCTGTACATATAGACCACCCGAATGTGCTGTGCCCCTAGACGGTTTTCAGGGGCGGACCTACAATGATTCCTGACCCCTGGGCAGTATCTCATGTCGACCCTGAAAATCTGTGTCGCACCAATAGTCCCAGGCCAAGCACTGATATGTTTAGCCGACCGCTCAGTTTACACTGGTTCTCAACAATCTATGATCCATCTTGAGCGTACTCACCGATTACCTCATATGGCTCTGTTGATCGGAATGTCCGAATCAACTCGAGTCATGCATAGATCATAAGACTTTTTTTGATTCTTTCTCCAACCCAACTCACTTATTTTTTGCTCTCTCCCGCGCATCACAGAGAAAAGGTGCGGACCACTGATAAATGATTCACGAGCTCCGAGAAATGACCGACAGGCCACCCTAAAATGACTCTCTCTCTCTCTCCCTCCCTCCCTCTCTCTCTCTGTCTCCGGAATAAAGAGGAGGGGAGGAGAATGAAGTTTCTCAATAGGGAGGAAAGTTTCTCAGGAGAGTCCTAGACTAAGAAGGCGTAAGCTTCTTTTAGAGACTCTCAATTACTCCGTGAGGGAGGTGACGTCTTCTAAATTGGGATTCTGATTGTTTTGTTGATTCGCGATTCAGGAGTCTACATTGAGGACGGATTTTGTGTGTTGATCATTGGGAATTTCAAAATTTGTGATTTAGGAATTTTTGCTGCTCCTATTCCTTTACCGTTTACAATTTCGGGTTCTCTCCGAACACTCTATTTTCCATTTCTCTCAAGTCGAGGCACCATGTAACGAGCTCAGGGTCTGAAAACTGAAAACCTCCTGGAACAAAAACACATTCCAAACACACCAATTATTTTCCAAACAATGCAAACAATGAGTCAGGAGATGTGAGAAAGGAATACGAACGTTTATACCACTCGAAAATATCCGCTTTCTTTTATTCCTCCATTTCCTTCTCCTAATCGTTGCTCTATCTTCTTTTTTCTGACCCATGGACCATGGTACCAAAGTCTTTTTTCCAGCTACGGGTTTTCAGGTCCAAATTTCCGACTTCATTTCTTGTGCGCTTTGATCCCAAGTTTGAGTTTTTGGAGCCCAATAATAACCAATGGAACACGAGATGTTCATAACACAAGACTCGAATGAGCAAGAAGAAGTGAATTACTTTTTGATGTCCACCGAAACTTCATAAAAAAGAGGGAAGATGTCTGCTGGACGTCTTCTACTTCTTCATCGTCACAATTTTTCCGGGAAATTTCCATATTCTTTGGTAGACTAGGGGCAACAAGTTTGGAAGGAGCTTGAATTTTGGAAAATCTCAAGTTTTGAAATCTAGAGATTCTGTGAATGGGAATCCTGTCTCCAGAATTTCCAGAATCTCCAAGTCTCCAGGTCACCAGAAGAGGTCTCCAGAATCCAGGAGAATCCCTCAAAATCCCTGAAAATGCCTCAGAATCTTTCACTTTTTTAATATGGTAGAGCCTTGAAGAGTTTTTCAGAAGCCGTTAGAATTCCCAGAAAATTTCAGAGACGTCAGGAATAGTTTGGAATCTCAGCGAATCTTTCAATATCTTACTAAACATTCCAGAACCCTCCAGATTCTGATATCCTCCGACGTTTCAATCTTTTGATCTTCCCACTTTTCCATTTGTTGACTTCCGACCCAAATTTCCCCAATTTTTCGAGCAAAGAATCCCGAAAATCTCTCCTCCAGCTAATTTCGAAAATCAAACTATCCAATTTCAGTTCGCTCTCTGCCAAATCCTTCATTCCGAAAAGGCGTGAAAATGTTTCTCAATTTTCCCTCCCCCCACGGATCAAACTAAATTTCCTGGCCGAAACAATTCGATTTTCTTCTCGCTGCTCTTTTTTTATTGTCTTCATTTTGGACTCCTCCATTCCGCTCTTTCTTTTTCGAACCTCTCTGTGTTTTACTCTTCCGGGTCTCAAAAGTTTCGGAAATTATTAGAAGACGTTGGAAATCAGAATCGCAACTACTCAGGTCCTGGGAGTTTCAGAATCATGGAGACGTCAGGCTTCGGAATCCAGCCTTCTTGAGTGTTTAGAAATCGAAATCCGGGACCCAGAACCAAAAATTTCACATTTTTGGCCTCAAACTTACATATAAGTTCGAGTGAACCCCTCACGTCTTCTCAATCCAGAATCTCAACTCTTCAAAATTCTGAATCCTGAACCCTAAAACATCTTGCTGAACCTCGGAATAAGGAAGTATCACATGATCCTCACTTTTTTTTTTGCATTTTTTCCACTTTTGATTGGATTTTTTCTTCTCAAGTGGAGATGAGGTGTGTAGTCATCCTGAAAGTGCTCCATGATTCAGAAGACGTAAATTTTTTTTCTGAAGAAGTTTCCCTAGGTGAAGGTCACGTAAGATTCTGGTCTGAGAACCTTGATTCTCGGAAAGTGTTCACATAATTTGAAGCGCTTTCTTTCGAAAAAAAAAATTTCAAAAAATTCTATCCATAAATAATGAGCAAAGAAGGTCAAAACCAGGTCGAGTCGAAATGCGAGGGAGGAAGATATTTTAAAGTGAACATTCAAATTTCCCGCGTGACGTCAAAATCGGAATTCGAAGCCGTCAATTACAGAAGATGTGCAAACTTGGTTGCAAGTGAAACTTTCAGTGTGGGTCTTCTCAAAAGTGCACTATTGAGATTTTGAACTTTCAGATTCTGAGGTTCTAAGTTTCTGAAGCCCCCAGATTCTGCAATTTTAGAAGATTCAACTTTTTGAGCCAAAATTTTCGTAGTTTTTCAAAACTTCCCGATGACGTCGAATCCTCTAGACCATATCAAAATGTAAACCTCTTTCAGATGATCTCTGAAGAAAACTAAGAAAAAATTTGGTCATACAAAAAAAGTTTCTGAACCATGTCCTAATTTTCTTCAACTCATCTCTAGTCTTCTCAAAAATGAATCACTTTTTTGGGAACCAAAAAAAAAACGAATGACCTACTTTGAGCGAAAGGATTAGAAAATGAAAAATGTTGGTATTTGAGTCTATAATCCCTTGCCGGAGGGCACTTTCTTTGGGTCGTGGGGTCCCTGAGAGTTTTTTTTTCTACTCCAAGACAAAATTTCGGACCCCCGATTCTCCAGATGACGTACTTTTCCAGAAGACGTCAAAAACTTCCAAACTTCCAAAGCCGTTAAATGTTGCTCATGTAACCCCACGCAATTTGTGTATCCTATCCATTTTGCACTTCCAATTTCACCCCGTATCCATAAATTTTCCACTCCAGAATCGACGACGTCTTCTTCTTCTTAGTGGACACGACGATGACATCTCCATTTTCTTCATTTCTGCGCTTCTTCTTTCTTTGGAGCACTTGACTTTGCTCTCGTATAGTGTGAAGTCACCATATTGATGTATGCATACGTGTGTTTTCATTTTCACGCCTCGTCCAGCCGCCTACTTTTTTTCCATTTCATCGTAAATTGAAAGAAAAAGGGAGCATTAGATTCACGGACTTTGGAAACGAGGCCACGCCCACTTTCAGAGGTGGTCGTTTTGATCCGAATCGTGGATGATAGACTTTCTTTTGACCTACAATAAATTGTAGCATATTTTTGAGGGAAGAGATGATATCAATTTGAGGGAATTCGGAGCTTGATATTCTGGGATTCTCAGATTCTGAAAAACTTTGAGATTCAAAGATTCCGAGGTTTCGGAAGAATTCGGAAGAATTTGGAAGATTTTGAGATTCTGAGATTCTAACGCTCTGAAATTCTGAGATCCTGAAATTTGAGATTCTGGGATTTTGAGATTCCGAGATTATTGAGATTCTAATGGATTTTCAAGTTTTAGGAGTCTACGATTCTGAAACCTCGATTTCAGAATCCTCGGATTTTCTGGATTCTTGGATTTTAAGACTTGGAGAGTCAAAGCTTTCATAAGATTCTTGGATGATGATCCCTCCCCAAATTCATATTTTTCTCGGTTGTTTTTAGCTCTTCAAGTTTTGAGTAATCTTTCGAAAGTGCTCCAATCTTTCATGAATCCCATATAACCCATCGTAAAAAAAACTTGGTGTGGCTTTTACCAATACCATGTAGAGTTATTACTGCTCATAAAATAGGTTTTCATCGAGATGAAAAGCAGAACAACGTAGGTGGTACCCAAGTTCGTAGGCTTCTTGTGAACCAAATTTCGAATAGTTTCGTTTGATTTGAACTTCTCAGTCTCTCTGTGTGTCTGTTCCTCCAGTTTTTAATACTCCAGCGATGTGTTCAAAAAGCATAACGAAGCCATAAAAACGGAAATGGCGGAGCAAAACAGAAACCAGATTGGGGTTGTTCAACTTCCTTCCTCATTTGTCTACATTCTTTATTATCTGTTGAATTTTGTATCCTCTCAATTGTTTATTCTCAATATTCCACTTTCGGTGTTCTCCCTAAACATCAGTCTTATTGTTATGACAGTCTTGCTTTTTTTTTGAATATTCTTATTCAGAATTTCAGAATTTCTCTCCATGACGCACTTACGATGATATGCATCTAATTCTTTCCATCTTCCCGGTATCCACGTTCCACTGCTTCGAAAAAATTCTTCGATTCTTAAACTTTTGCTAATATCCACACACAAGATAATCCTCCTCCTCCTCTTCCCACTTTGGCTCATTTCAATTTTCATCCAGTACACGTAAACTTGCGAAATTGATGATCCCATGGATATTTGAATTCCTGGATTCTGGATTCTGAAGACTCTGGAGATTTTGAGACTCTGAGATTTTTGGATTCTGGGATTCTGGGCTTTTAAGATTCTGGAGAATCTTGGATTTCTGGATTCGGGAAACTCTGAAAGGCCGTGAAGTTTCAACACTTCACTTTTAGAATTTTGTGATTCTGGCCTGCTCCGATTGAAAGATTCTGAGATTCAGGAATTTCGATGAATTCTCGGATTCTGAAATTCTGAGATTCTTGAATTTGAATTTGAAAAGTTTTGAATTCTTGGTGTTCTGGAGCCTGCTGGATCCGTGGATCGTGGCGCTCCCATGGATTTTGAGATTTCAGAAGCTCAGAATTTCAGAATCCATCTCCATCTCTAGAATAAAAGGATCATCGAATATAAATTCTTCTCCAAATTCTATGACTCCCCACATTGTGCTCTAATCCCAAAAAAAATTCTCCCAACTTGTAACTCCATACGTTTCTTACGTCTTATTTTGTGGTCTTTTGTCCTCTAATCCGAAACTCGATATCTCTCCTTTTTTCGGGACTCCAGATTCTCCGTCTTAAGGAATGTAGTCATTTAGGAATCTCCTTTCCGCTTTCTGTTTCCTGGGAAGAAAGTTCAATGTAACAGATTTTGGTTTTCTAAAGATCTTTCCTAAACGTTGTCTTCTTCATTTCTAGGTGTCCTCTCAGAAAGATACGAAACAAGTGAGAGATTTTATAATAGATTAAAAGATGAGCCGAGGATTTTTGATATATTTTTGATAAAAAGAAAATGATTGCATATTGAACAAGTTCAAGTCTATGGGGGGAAGAGGAAGAGTTCAGAAAGTTGTTTTTTTTCGATGAAAGAAAACTTAAAGCAGAGATCAAGACCAAGATTCTACAAATTCTTCAGTGGTGCGGTACTAGACAAGATTCTGAGATTCGGAAAGTTTGAACTTTTAGAAGGAAGAGAATCTGAGGTTTTGATGAGGGCAACAAACGTTTATATTCTTGACTTCTGAGATATCCACTCATTCGTTGGAGATTCTTCATTTTTCTTCGTTTTGTTCCGTTCTTTTCTGGTTTTTGGGTACTAGGAATATGATGATCATTCTTCGTTATTCTCGAATATGATCGTAGGAATTTGTGAACTCTAGAGGCCCGATGACCTGCACACGGTTCGCCGAGTTCTGGAAACCGCATGGCCTTATGACCCTCAGGATCATAGAAACCTGAGGTACTGAATATCTCAGATTCTATGTATTCTCCACTCAACTCGTTTCTCTGTTTCTGTCTTTCTGTTTGTTCAGAAGTATTTACCTTCTACCAGTTCTTCCTTACTTCAGGATGGAGACAAGTACTGCCTTTCAGATCATATACACCTACTGATTGATTTGGGTCCCGGAAAATCCCGAATGTAAGACTCAAAAAAGATTCTTAGGCTATGAGACTCTCAGGTCCTTCGAGTTCGCAGATTCAGAGATCTAAGCTGTAGGGCCCTGTTCTTCCTTCTGCTCCTCATCTTCTGGTTCCCTACCGTCATTCGTCATCATTCTTCGAGAATCATATCAAAGAACCAAAACCTGTGCTTTCTTCCCCCGTGATTCTGAGTTCCGCAGTTCCACTCTTTGTTATCTCTTTTTTTTCATAATGCTCATTATTTTCATTCCAAACATCTCCTCGTCACACTTCGTCACCTTCCCTGTTACCCCCCGCTATACGGTTTGCCCAATTAGTGGCGAAAACATCGAAACCAAAACCAAAACATCGAAATTCGTCACTACAGTAACCACAGCTGACGTGGCGTCGAGAGGTTCCTCATCGCCCCCGCCCACAGATTTTTCGTTCGGAAAAAAAGTCAAAACAGAAAGGAGCTCATTAAAAGAAGACTGGGCTCTACCAAAAACCTCATTCCTCATCCCATTTCCATTTCGATTCTGCTTTACGAAACCGAAAAACCCAATTTCCCCAAGTCATCCATTATCCGCGAAGGCGGTAGCGTGTTACGGTAGCTTTTACGATGTGGTGAAATTGGTCCGAAACGATGGGGAAAGATTGATAGGTTTCCACTATACACTCATCCCGTTTCTTCTTTTTCCCTTTCTTGCCACATGACGTCAAGTGTAAGGGAGGGGTCGAAGAAAAGGGGGCGTGGCCTATTTTTTTCGCGCCGAGGTTTTGATGAGCACGACGAACTGAGAGCCGCTCCTCATTCTTGTGTTCTTGACTTTCTGGGGTTCCCATTTTTTTGGCATCGCTCATTTTTTCTTCTTCTTCAGCTCTTCCCTTGAGGTACCAGCGATCCAAGGATCTAAGGTTCTGAAGGCCCAAGGTTTTATACCTTTTGGGACTCGGAAGGGTCTAGAGATTACGAGGATTCTTGGTCCAGAATCGGATGTTTGTCTTCATCCTTATATTCGTAGGACTCCTAGATTCCCAATAACCCTAGCATCCAAAAAGTCCGAGATTATAGAGTCTCTACGAATCTGGGGACTCTACGAATCTTGGGAATCTGATGGATTCTTAGATTATCGATTCCGAAGGATTCCTCAGATCCACAGTTCTCGAATCTTTCTCTCTTTGTATCTCTTTTCTTTCAAGTTTCCGATCCGTACCCCTCAACAATCCTTCATAATTTCAGGGTTACAACATGCATCGATCCCTTCAGATCCTATGCATCTTGGCCGCCGTTACGTTGGCCTACAGTCAAAGTGAGTTCCTCTTCTTTGTTTTCCCCCCATCGGTTCTATAGTCTAATCCTTCCAACCAACCAAACACCAAAATTTCGAATCTCGAAATTCGAACTCTCGCTTCCTTTGTCTTTTGTGTCTGATGGACTAATTGTAACAAAATCCCCTAAATGTGATGTCAAGTTTTTGTGTTTTGCAGCCGCTCGTGACGAGAATCAAAGCGCCAAGCGCAACGACTTCTCTCGCGACATCATGTCGTTCGGAAAGCGATCGGCTGGCGACGCCGCCGATCTGTACGATCGCAGAATCATGGCGTTCGGGAAGAGACAGCCAAACGTGAGTATGGGAGTATGGGAGGGTACCGGTCTTGATAGCCAAACCAGGAGCCTAACGTGAGACCAATGCACACCGATAGGGCCCTGGTAGACCCATCAATCACATGGGCTCTTGAGAAGATCTACGTATATCAAAAAGTCAAGAGGTGTCTCAAGTTTTTTTTATTTCTGGGCGGTGGGTCGAAATCTACATAGAACGTGTGTAGTCAAGGGACCCGGGGTACTCTAACCCATAGATCAGGGTTGGCATTACTCAAACATGACAGGTCATTTCAGTACATTGTTCGAGCCATAGAAAAGAACTGGTCGTACCCCATGTGCCGTAACCTACGCTAGTTTAACGGACTACTTCACAGGTACCGTATGAAAGAAGATATGGAAATGATTTCCGACCTATGGGATACCTAATCATACTAAGCCTAAGGTTCATCACAAGGTCCTAAGGTTCATCACAAGGTGTGGGTCGTATCGAAACGTATCCCAAGATACCTAAGGTCTATCCAGCTAAACCACGGCCTAGGGCGCATACCTGTTGGCTAGAATGTGGTCAAGGTCCCAATGTTCCAAACCAATGTTCCAAATCCCTCTGTATCGACCCCAAACTAACCCATCCCTCATTTCAGTTCGATCGTGACATCATGTCATTCGGCAAGCGCTCGGCGCCGTCTCCCGACTTCTCGCGCGACATCATGAGCTTCGGCAAACGATCGACGTCCATGTACGACCGCGACATCATGTCGTTCGGCAAGCGCTCCGCCATGGACTACGACCGCCCGATTATGGCTTTCGGAAAGCGCGCCGAGGACTACGAGCGACAGATCATGTCCTTCGGACGACGCAAATAAGTGTCTCGTGGTGGAGGACTGATTCTTCTTCTTCTTCTTCTTCTTCTTCTTCTTCTTCTTCTTCTTCTTCTTCTTCTTCTTCTTCTTCTTCTCATTCTTTTCCGACAAATTGGTCACACAAGTATATAATCTTCTTCTCAGTTGTCTCTGACTTTTTCGACGTCTACAAAACACTATAACCTCATAAGACTCACTCTTTTTATGTTACACACAGGCGGCTCTGATCTCCCCCCACCTTCGGATGTTCTTCTATCTTTCGTTTGATACAATCAATCACTCTTCTCTCCTTCCCTCCAATCAAATCTATTCTTCAGAACAGAGTTTATTTATTCAGCGCGATATTACACGTACTCTCAATGTTCTTTTTCTGGCGGACGATATAAAAAACAAGAAATGAAGTTGAATGTTACGACATGTTTATTGGTAATGGACAGAGAGTACTATCTATTATTTAAACCATTCGAAAGTTCAAATTTGAAGAAGATGATGTCTCTTGAGAATCTAGCTTCCAGTTCAAACAACCAACCAAAAATATACACGGAAACACATGCAACACTTCCAGGAATAGCCACCCAGATGTCAGTGCCGGAAGCACGATTAGGAAACATTATGATTCCTATGATGATGAGGCGGAAGTCGCCGATGACTTTTCAGATGTCGTCGTGTGTCTTCTAGTAATTACAAATTTGTCATTCTTCAAAGGGAAGAGGGAGGACACAGAGAACGTCTGAAGGATTTTAGTATGAAATCATAGTTGTGTGGTTAGCCTGGAAAGGCTACACCGACGTTAATATGTTTTAATGGTTCTAGTCTGATAAGAGGATTACAAGAGGAGAAAATTTCAGCCACGGCCTTGGAATGTTTATCATGGTCATAAACTATGAACAGATTCATTTTCCGTATCAAATAATGCTGACATGAGGAATTTGTGAAGTTTTTGGGCTCACTGGAGCTACGCGACATCTTGTGAAGCAACCTGGAAAAAATATTACTGTAGAAATTGAAAGTCTTCGAATCACGCAAGCATCGCTGCTTGCTGTGATATCGGGTCCTCTTTGTGGACAATCCGACTCCAGGTCAAGTTTTCCGCAAGGAGTACGCAATTCCGAGAAGTTGGATTCGGGGATGTTCGGAACGGAATTCCGAAAATTTGAAACTCGGAATTTTCGACATTTCGAAAAATTCCGAAAAAGCCATTCCAAACATCTCTGCTTGGATAGACAAAAAATCAAACTTTTCACTTTTCTACCAACCTTGTTACGAACACCGGCCCACCCGAGCCAGATCGGGCCGAGGTGGGTCGACGTTCATAACTCAGGTTAGAGTTGTCCGTTTTTCATGGAATTAGGTTTGTTCGATAGCTATTCCACCGGTCCAAAGGTGTGCGTTGAGCGTTAAGAGTCATTTTCAGCCGTTGTCGAAAAAAATTTGTAACACCTCAGACCCCCCGTCGACCCGCGCGACGTATGGACCTCGTGTACTCCTCTTGGACATTGCCTCCCGCCGTGTCCACAAGAAGTACACAACCTCGAACTAAACATTCACCTACCCAAAACCGCTGCTCGATACGTTCTAACCACAAAAATCGTCGGTAAAGGGTCCAAAACCGGGAACAATGATATAGTGAAAGTATCAATCCCCGCCAACTGCCCCAAATGAAAATTCAAAAAAGCGCAGACGAACATAATAGTCAAGGGCAACTGCAAAAGTACAAACGGAATGCAGGCTTGAATGACGAGAGCGTAGAAAAACTGCTTCTGCATCGTCTTCGCCTTTTCAGATAGGGCAGTGTTTTTTGAGAAACTCTTGATGAACCGGTAGTTTTTGATTCCGAAGTGCATGATGAAGAATACTGTGATGGTCTGAAACAGTCATTTTGAAATGTCAAGAATTTCGAGAACTCACGATAATAAAACAGACCCCATTCATTCCGTTCATAGACTTCCAGTTCCAGATTTTGTCACCATGTTCGTCGAAAAAATAGAAATGTGGAGCGATGTAGGTTATATTTTCAGGATGTAAAGCAAGTTCATCATATAGCTTGGTTCTAAATAATCTTGGAATCGTTTTCGGTTTCGAAATCTCAGTCCAGAATCTAGGTTACATAATCCCAGAATCCAAGAATCCCAGAATCGTTCACCCACCTTATAAACTCGTCGAGTTCCTCACTCGGTCCATACATGAAATAACCAATGACACCCCAAGTACCCCCACAAACCAGTACAATCGCGACCCAAATAGTAAGATACCACGACTCAAAGTACCGTAGTTTGGAGCTACCGATGGCAACATAGTAGCGATAAGCGAAGAGTACACCGAACATGGCCAAGAAGCAACCGAAACTTGCGCAATAGGTTGCTGAGCAAATAATTTTTGGCGCCAAATTCAAAAAAGAAAACACTCACATATTAGGACTAGCATCAAATCTTTGGAGCAGTCTTCAAACACGCTGAGCACCAACACTACCGTATGAACTGAGTGGACAATAGGAGAAACGAAAATTTCAATGGACGAGTAGAAAATTTCAAAGACTGCCACTCCCATCAACATGTGCTTGTAAGAGCGCATGGTTTTTGGGGACCGTTTGGAAATCAACAGGATTAGAAATATGTTGAGAATTATGGATAAAGACGCGGGAACCATATGGAAGTAGCGCTGGATTAGACGCCATTCCAGGCCGTTCATTTTTGAAGCGACAAAGCTTTTGAAGGAAAATGAGAGCAGAAAAAAAAGGGATAGTGAAAATTGAAAGAATGATGTAGTGCTCTAGACAAGTCTGACACTAGCTATTAACTGATACAAGGAAATCAGCAATTCACTGGAGGATAGGCAAAACTAGACTGTTATTAGGTGTGGAATGAATTTGGAGATTTTGAGATTTTGAGATTTTGAGATTTTGAGGTTCCGAGGTTCCGAGATTTCGAGATTCTTCAATTCTCGGTTTCTCGGATTCTCGAATTCTCGAATTCTCGGATTCTCAGTTTCTTGGATTTTCGGATTCTCGGATTCTCGGATTCTCAGATTCGGAACTCCAACCAGGACTGTCTCTGAACTACTTCATTTACAAATCATCAAACAAGACTATCCATCTTCACACAAATCGACGACACCGTATTGATTTGAGTGATCTGTCGGTCCTCCACGTTGCCACTCTTCAAATGTTCATCAATGCCAATGTGCAAATCCAATCTTTCTCGAAGCTTCTTGGGCACCAACATCCTCACCACGGCGTTCCGAATGTGTTGATTTAGCGTCAAGTATGCCACACAAAAGCATCCGTTACTCCATTGCCACGCTAGTTGACCGATTATGATGAGCCATGGTGGCGAGTGGAAGAACTGCATGTAGACGTAGATGTAAGCGGCGACGGCGTGGAACGAGCAGAGGATCACGGCTTGGATAATGATCTGGAGAAGATTTGGATCTAGGCTTGGGATTTCCTTGAATCCGAGACAATCAAAAACGTCTGGAGAAGTCAGAAGCATTTCAGTTTCTGACTTTCTTCAATCATGTGTCATGTACATTATGACATCGTGATATTTCTGTTTTCTAGTTTTGACTTAATCTATGTAGATGGCTTTCGACGTTTCGGGGGTAGATCAAAATTCTGATCCCAATTTGAGATACCAACCTGTTGCTTCGACCGATAGCACCACATGGATGTGTTGGTTCCCCTCTTGTTGATCAAATGATAGCACAAGTAAACGTACAACGTTGTGGTGACCACCGACACCACCAGATTGTTGATGGTATGGTCGATGCTGTGATAGAGGTGCGGCTGAAATTGAGAATCTCTCATTCGGAATGTCCAGATGTCCTTACCTCCTTCCCAATCTTTGGATCGAAGAACCAAGAGCTATATTCAGCGGTGAACAGCAATGGCTTTGTGAACCAACAGGAGTACATCCAGTAGACCACCATGGCCACCAGGACCCATCGGAACACCTTCTTCTTGAATAGAAAACTCAACCGGAACTTCGCGTTAACCTCCACACATCGATCAATGGCCAATAGAATACACGCTACACACCCGCCCATCCACGATCCTTTTCCAATGGCGCCAGCCATGAAGATGAAGGTTGGGAAGTGACAGTAACTGGTACCCATGAGGTCCATGATACCAGTGGTGACAGAATTCACTGATAGAGAGAGTAGATCAAAGATGGATAGGAGTAGCATGACTCGGAAAGCGGGCACCCGGCATTTGGAGCGGACCATTACGAGGAAGCACGGTGTGTAGAGGAGCTGGAAAAGAAAGTAGGAGATGGCAAGATCAGTGGGTATTGATGTTTAGGGATAATAGATGTAGACTCAGAAATTTGAATTGGAATTCAGGAAAATATAGAAAAATCAGTTATAATGATGTCAGCAAACTTTCAATGAAAGAACATTACAGAAGATTCAGAAAATCCTGAAGCCGTGAAGATCCTGAGATCCTAGGGATCCTGAGATTGTAAGATCTTAGGGATCCTGAGATCCTAGAGGTCTGAAGATCGTAAGAATCCTGAGATCCTAGGGATCCTGAGATCATAGGGATCCAGAGATCCTAGAGATCCTTAGATCCTAGGGATTCCTATGATCCTAAGATTTTAATGATCCTAAGATTCCAATGAGCTTGAGTTATCCGGGATTCCGGAACTTTAACAACTCTGAGATCTCTACAATCCTACAATTCAAAATCTTCAAATTGAAAGTCTAGTTTTTCCAAGTAACACAAATTTTCAAACCTCCCAGTCAACCCCTCCAACTCACAATCAACACCACACCGGACACCAAAAAATAGGTGCCCAATATCGGCCGTTCCATCCTCGTCTTTGTCTTGTTCACCGGGCATGCGTACATTTCCTGGTTCGGAGTGAACGAGTGAGTAACCAGATAAGCCAGGGACATTTGTAAGTCCGACATGTTGCTCCTTAGGGGGAGACTAAGAAATATATGATGAAGAGAAGTTTGATTGCTCTTTGAAACTCTTTCTATTTCTCTGAAATGAGACTGAGAGAGAGTACGTGAGTAACCCGGAAAAATGATGATAGGCGGAGAATGTTTGTGAAAAAAATCTAGTGAAGAAGACAATCAGAAACCTACAATGCAAAATGTCATGTTCGAAGGACTAAAAATGGCACACAAAGGAGTGTTTTCCAGACGCGATTTGAAGTTTTTATCCCTTATCATATTTTTGTGGAGTACACACCTCTAAAGTGCGTACACTCAAAAGAACGACGTCAATAGGGGGTTCAATGAGAGCAGTTTTTGCGGAAATTTCGATGGGTCTGAGATATGAACTGTAGGTTTCCGGCAGGCGCGAAATGAGCCTTGGTCTAGTATGTATGAAAAAAATGGAGGTTCAAGTTTCAGAGCAATCGGATGTGTAGTGCATGATTACTTCAATGTCCTGTGACCCCCTCAATCTGTCAGAAGTGTTCAGAATATAAAAGTGTATTGTGACCAAAACCAGCATACAATCAATCAGGTTGAGATTTAGGCTGTGGACTCTCCCAAATACGGAAACACTTTCGAGTTCCCGATGGCCCCAGCGACACCAGTTGGCACCGTCTGCGCTTCTCCATTCCGCTCTGCATCGATCTGCTCATCGATTCCCAAATGAAGCCCGAATCGTTTTCGAATGCTCTTCGACAGCATCATTCGGATAGCGGAGTTTCGAATCGTGCGGTTCACCGTCCAGTAGGCAAGACAGACACATCCGTTGCTGCATTGCCACGCTAGTTGACCAATTATGATGAGCCATTCTGGTGTGGGGAAGAATTGCATGTAGGTGTAAATGTAGGCGGCGGTGGCGTGGAAGAAACAGAGGATGACGGCTTGGATGATGATCTTGAAAAATGGGACGCTAGATTTCAGAAGCACTGGTCTTCACTAACCTGATGTTTCGATTTATAGAGCCACATCGATGTTGAGTATCCGAAAACGAAAATCAAGTGATAGGACAGATAAATGTATAAAGGAGTAGAGCCGATAGACACCACCAAGTTGTTGACGGTATGTGGCATGTTGTGGTAGAGAGTTGGCTGGAAATGAATGATGCTATACATAAACCCACAACTCTCTTCTTTCAGTCAAACAACAAGGTTCTATACACATGACCTCACGATCCCAATAACTCACCTCTCTCCCAATACTCGGATCGAAAAACCAGGACATGTATTGCGCGGTGAACAACACTGGGTTTGTGAAGAAGCTCGCGTACACCCAATAGCCAATAATGCTCAGCATGACCAGTCGGAACACTTTTTTGTGAAACATGATGAACAGCGGAAAGTGCGGATTGATCTCCACGCATCTGTCGATGGCCAACATGATGCAAACGATGCACGCTCCCATCCATGATCCCATGCCGAGTGCGCCGGCGATGAAGACGAGTAAGGGATAGTGGCAAAAGGAGGCGCCCATGATTCCGAGGGCTCCGGTTATGATCGAGTTGACGACTAGGGATGTGAGATCAAAGATGGCGAGGAGCATCATAAGTTGGTACGATGGAGCGCGGCATTTCGATTTGATCATCGCGAGGAAGCATGGTAGGTAGATGAGCTGGAAGTTGGTTTCATTTCCAGCCATATGTTGCGGAGTGACTCATGAAAAATTTTGTTCCTGGTCCTGAGTCATAAAGTCATAAAACTATAGCTTCAGATGAGTAAACCCCCAGTTTTCGATGTATGTATGAAACCAAAGACCAACTCACTATCAACACAATTCCAGATATCAAAAAGTACGATCCTATGATTGGTCTTGGCATATAAGCATAGGTCATATTTACAGGGCACTTGTAAAACTCGCTCATCTCGAAATCGTGAGTTATCACATGATACAAAGTGAGTCGAACATCGACCATCGTCTGAAAAAAAAGATTCAGGTTGTTTGAAGTAGTACGATGAAGAAGACAGAGCGAAGAAGAAGTGAAAACAATAAGCCCTAGAGGAAATGACTATAAGGGAGAAAAATCGAATCTTCGGCAAAAAGGATGAATTGAGATTCTGAGGCCTCAAGCCAAGCGCCCAAAACCAAAATCAAAAATTCTTGAATTTTTCGGCAACACGAGAAATTTGGGTGGATTTTGCGAAGGGTGTCACCGGATAGAATACAAATTTCCCAAAAAATATTGCGTCAAACGGGGTAATTTGACTGTGAATTGTAGTCTAGCAGACATGGAGCGGAGGATGTCGCGTGAGTCGGATGACTTTTGAAGATTGATAGAATCATAAAAAACTTTTTTTTCATAGGAATTATGAAAAGTTAGAGATTAGCAATAATCCTATTGTCAGGAACACTCCAAACAATGGAGTAGAGGGTGGTGTCTACTGGCATGAATCACTCTTTTGGAAGAACCGAATAATTGTATTAGGAATTCAATCTCAACTTTCAGCTTTTCGCTTTCAAGAAGTAAAGGTAGGTCAAAAGTTTGATTTGATCTACCAATGGTAATAGGGCGTGAAAAAGCGGCGTTTTACAGGCTCTCGTATCATCTATGGACAAAAAAAAACTTCCGACTATAGTTATTAACCAGAACAGTTGTAGTACCGAGAATTGTTATGATGAGATTTTGATTAAAACCTGTCTAGCTACCTGCACATGGGGATACTCGAACCACGTAGTATGGTTTCCGGTGCTACACGGAAGTGTGTGGTAATCAAAGATTACTGGTGATTGATAAACCTTCATTTCAAATTCCATACAAACTGAACTATATCGTAGACTCGCAAAGAAACGGAGCGACTTTCGCGGTGCTCCCCATCAAATTTATCACATTCGTCACACTATGAATCTCCTCATTTCCTCGTTCGGCAGCTATCGTCTCGTCGATTCCCATATGAAGTTTGAATCGCTTTCGAATCTTCAAGGACAGCATCATTCGGACGGCGGAATTCCGAATGGTTCGGTTCAGCGTCCAGTACGCCACACAGACACAACCGTTACTCCATTGCCACGCGAGTTGGCCGATTATGATGAGCCATGCGGGCGTGGGGAAAAATTGCATGTAGACGTAGATGTAGGCGGCGGTGGCGTGGAAGAAGCAGAGAATCACGGCTTGGATGATGATCTGGAAACAGGAACTTGGGTACTCGACGTTATTCTCCTCGGTTCTCTTACGTTACCTGTTGTTTGGATCTATAAAGCCACATGGACGTTGAGTAGCCGAACTTGAAGATCAAATGGTAGCACAAGTAAATATACAATGGAGTAGAGCTCGCAGACACCAGCAAGTTGTTGATGGTATGCGGGATGTTGTGGTAGAGATCACTCTAGAAAAAGCGCTTGATTAGCTGCAGCATTTTTGATCGAGAAATGGTCGACCCAGCCCATCACAGGTGAACCGGCCCGACCATATGGATTTATAATAGTTGGACCGCCTAGGGTGGTCTAAATCGATCTAGATCGATCGTCACTTCACCATTCAGAATGAAAAGGTTTTGAGGTATGCACCTCATGCATAAGTCATTGTACCCCCAGGATAGATCTACCTGTCTTTAAGTCGTTAAAGACACCCTGCGAGACCTTCACCAACTCGGTACAAAATGTGCGGCATGTCGCGACTTTGGGGGCGGAGCTTCGTAATGATTACCCATATTATCCCATGGCCCCGGTACCTCCCAACATGTTCCAACATCTCACCTCTTTCCCAATGAACGGATCAAAAAACCAGGAGCTGTATTGAGCGGTGAACAGTAGCGGATTGGTGAAGAAGCTCGCGTACACCCAATAGCCAATAATGACAAGCATGACCAGTCGGAACACTTGTTCGTGGAAAATGATAAACAACGGAAAGTGCGGATTGATTTCCACACATCTGTCGACAGCCATCAGAATGCATATGATGCACGCGCCCATCCACGATCCCAGGCCGATCGCTCCGGCAATGAACACGAAGAGGGGGTAGTGACAGTAGGAGGCGCCCATGATTCCGAGGACTCCTGTGAGGACAGAGTTGATCATTAGGGATGCAAGATCAAAGAGGGCCAGGAGCATCATGAGTTGGTAGGATGGAGCGCGGCATTTGGATTTGAGCATCACGATGAAGCAGGGGAGGTAGACGATCTGCAATTTTTAACATAGATTGTAGGTTCCCAAAGCTCCGCTTTTAAAACTTACTATCAACGCAATGCCAGAGATAAAAAAATAAGACCCGATGATCGGTCTTGGTATAAGGGACAGGGTCCAGTTTTGAGGGCACAGGTACAGCTCGCTCAACTCGAGATTGTGGGTGAGCACATGGTAGAGCGTCATTTGAACATCCACCATGGTCTGTAAGTGATTATTTTGAAGATAAAATAAGCCACAACAAGAAAAAACGAAGCAAGATAAGAATCTAGACAATGCTGACCTTAATCTACACACTTTTTGCTATCTTTCATATCGGTTCCACCTGCCGCATAAATTCTAAACATATTCAGACATGGAGGGACAGCTGAATAGAAGAAAAAAAGTTGGTCAGAGGTTGAAAATAAGGTAAGGTGTGCAGGTTGCCACAGAAGAAAAGAAGTCATAATTGTGTGACCTCAAATATGGAAATTTGAGGCAGCTGTTGATGACAGCTTCGCACCGATTTGAGCTATACTCAGGTCAGTGGGAAACTAGGCCAATGGCACCGGACGGCGGCCTTGACTAATCGAAAGCAGGCAAACTTAAAACTGATGAGCCAACCCACTTTAGTTTTCTAATATTTAGTAAGAAACTGAAAAATGGATTCATTGATCCAAGCCTAAGCCTAAATCTCAAAAGGGCGCATTAAGATGATAATCTTTGTTCTCAATGATAATCTTTGTTCTCAATAATAAGATAGTGTTAAGGATTACCGCCCGGATTAATAGAGCAGAGGATTTCGAATGCTTAAGAACTCAAAAGCTGGATTGTGAATTCATTTCTGATTTGAATAGGCCCATTGTGAGTAACTGAAGAGAGGGTGGGTTGCTCGGGCATCCTTGGAAGAAAGCCTATTCGTTCATAAAGACGCGCCAAACGAAACACTAAAATGAGCCTGAATATGAACCCTTACAGTCTTAAAGTTCCAGGTAGTTTCTCCAGATCAGAAAATAAGAATCGAATGATAAGGAAATAGGCGAAAAGGATCTTTATGGCTTAGACTATACGAAAAATAAGAAGATAGATGTTAGATTGTAGTTTGATGTAACACCTATGGGATTCGATAATACTAACAAATTCATTTAATTAATTAGGTTAGTAACTAGAAGTCGCTCCTACCCGCCCAAAGGGTCGATTGTTCCTTTTTTTTCTGGTCTCGAAGTTTGAGAAAAATAGTCTCTAGTTGAACGAAAACATCCTTGAACAATACACACAATCAAATTCCAAGTGGGTGGAATCAAGAAATCAAGCTTGAGGAAAAATAAAATTTACTTCGTCGGTTTCAGAAAAATAATTCTTCCGAATTGAGAGACACCGATTGTTTTCACTTCGATATTGGCACTGTGCACAGCTGTGGGCTGAGATTTCGGGGTACAAAACTGTTCCAGCCAACAATAACACCCACCATCTGGTCTGATCAGAACACTCACAAGTACGTTTTTGTATTCCGATTGATGACGAGAAATGAATCATGGTTGATGAGTTTTGGGGTCTATGGAGTCTACGAGGTCTACGGGGTCCACGAGGTCTTCTGAGAAAAAGTTCAAGAAAATGTTATGCATTTTTACGTCGCCTTGGCAGTTGGTTTTGAATTGAAATATATACGTCAAAAATGACACCCAAAAGACCAGAAAATGAGTTGTTTGTTAAATGACACGAGACAGGTGATGGGATTCGTTTTCAGATGGTCATGACTACATGCAAATATCGAAGACACAATCGGCTTTTTGGGGGTTTGGTTGGACTAAAAATAGCCAAGTCTTGACAGATTTAGAGCCGATAGACAGACGGAAATAGCGGAACTGAATGGTTGTATTTTTCAGGGAAGCGGTCTTTTTTTTTGATTTTCCGTGTTTTAGCTCTCTTCAAAAGCAGGGACGGTCGAGGCATCGACCATTCGGAAATCATCTTCGGGATAGAGACGCAGGTTTTCAGAGACTCAAACTACCGTGTGATTCTACACAATTCAAGCTGAAAATCGAGCTTTCAAAACTTCTGAAAGTCTGTAATCCAAATTTAAAAGTTAGAGAGTGAGAGACGCAGACACTCTAACTGTCTGTGTCTTACATTCTACGCCTCCACCTTTAAATGTCTATGTCTCAGCTCTTAGGTATTGTAGAGAGATGAACCATTTTGGAAAACAATTGAAGCCAAAAATCCAACCTTCCGCACTTCTGACGTTTGAGACATCTTGCTTGCTAAGTTGAACAGCGAGATATTGAGAGACGTAGACAATCAGAGTTCGGTTAATCATTGAGACTCTCCCATCATTTTTGTATTCTGGAGCATCAAATCATCATGATGACATAGAGAAATCCAAATTCTGAGGGCTTCGTTGTGTTTTCGAATGTTGCACCATATTTGACGTAGCAGGACAAGTACACATTACTCCTGATTTGAGGATTTATGAATCAACGATTATAAGATGCTTGGAAAATGAACTAGTACTTGGCATGCCGCTTGTTTGTGAAGCGCCTTGGACTCTAGGCAACTTTTTTGTAGATTTCTAAAAAATTGAAATCTGAGACTGTAATCCAATTGACTGTATCTCAGATCCCAATCGGTCGAAATTCCTAATTTTTTTGCACGTACCTCTGATCAAGAACCAATTTTCTAGCCTACTTGACAACCTCAGTCACTTCAAACAGCAACACAACATTGTTCATGTCCCCAGGAATAGTGACCTCGTTTGGGTACCCCAACTCAAAACCGCCAGTGACTACGTGCACATGGAATCTGGCCGCCTTGGGTCCATACCGGACGGGAATCAATTTCACAGAATTCTAAGTTTGCCTCGATTTGTATATCTACGAAACTGCTTTTGACTGCCAAACTGCTGGCACCTGGAAATGTAGCCATCATGACTCATGACTCGAATTACGATGCAAAGTATGACTGATATGTTTTCTTATGAAAGGATAATACACATTTCATGTTCAACTAGTAACAAAATTATCAAACTTGATCGCGCCTCCAGCCGCATTCAAATTAGCCACTCTGGTATGCTCCAAATGCTCATCAAAGCCCACATGTAGACCATGTCGAATCCGAAACTCTCTTGGCAACACCATCTTCACCACAGCATTTCGTATAGTTCTATTCAGTGTCAGATAGGCGATACACATGCATGCACTGCTGAGTTGCCAGATAATTTGGCTGAATATGATGAGGAGCGGCGAGAAGTAGACGAACATCATGTACTCGTAGAGAGCCGCGTCTAGAGCATGAAAGGCGCATAGTGTGACACCTTGTATGATGATCTGGAAGGTTTTGAGTATTTGGGATGCAACAAAATGTAGGCATACACCTGTCGTTTAGTCTTGTAGAGCCACATGGACGTAGAGTATCCAAACTTGAAGAGTAGGTGGTAGCAAAGGTAGAAATATATAGATGTTGATAGTATGGTCATTGTGAAGTTGTTGATTGTGTGAGGCATGCTATTGTAGAGACCAGGCTGTAACTGATTAGAGGTTGCAATGAAAAAAAACTGGATAAAACTCACATCCTTCCCAATCTGAGGATCAAAAAACCAACAACTGAACTCCACTGAAAACAGTATGGGCTTCACAAACCCCACCGCATAAACCTCGTAGCCAATCAACAGCACCATCACCAGCGGGAACACTTGTTTCTGGAACAAGAACCCGAATATGAAATTTGGGTAAACCTCCGCACATCGATCCATTGCCAACAGCACCGATGCTGCACAGCCACCCATCCAGGAGCCGCCACCAATTGCTCCGAGGGTGAAGATGAAGAGGGGGAGTCGACAGAACGAGATTCCGAGAATGTTGAAGACGCCGGTTCCTATGGAGTTGACGCAAAGGGAGAGGATGTCAAAGATGGATAGGATGAGCATAAGTTGAATGCATGGGATGCTGCTTTTCAGGCGGATTATGGCGATGAGGCAGATGATGTAGAGGGTCTGAAATCAGTCATTGTCATTGAAAAGATCACTGATCTACGATCCGTCAACTCGGCCACCATGGCTTCTGACCACAAGAATAACTAGAACACAATAGCTTGACAACTACATGTATGCTTCATTTTCGGTTCCATGGCCGAGTTATCGGATTCTAGGCCGTCAATTATGTTCAACCAGATCTCTATGATATCAAAACTGGGCGGCGTCTCATGCCTATATAGACGAAGAGCTCATACTGTTACGGTTAACTCACCACCAGCAAAATCCCGGACGTCAAAAAATAGGTGCCCAAATATGGTCGTGTCATTGTCGACTCTACCACCTCTGGACACTCATAAGCATCGGGCCACAACGTGAAAGAATGCGTGAATACATAATAGAGGGACATGTTAAGAGCGGACATTTTTTCTTCAGATCTTTTGATCTCACTAGAGGATGAATGAAATTAGGAGAAGACTAGTCAGATGTTTGCCAGTTTTCTTCTGGTCAACCAGAAAGTGAGAAGAGTGGTAGAAAAAATTGTATGTTAAGAAATTGTGCTAGTTAGTCAGATGACAAGAGGGAGGAAATGAGATACCTGGAACAAGCAGGCATAATAAGGAAATGAGAGGCAAAATTGATCAAAGTGAGGGCCGTAAACAATCGGAGGACTTGAAACATAGGAGTTTGAAACTTGATGAAGAATACGGAAAGTTTCAAGCTCAACATTTTAAGAGTCCCAAAAGTTCGGATTCACAAGACAGCCTTCTGCTAAATATAAGTTGGGCTTATATTCAAAAACTGGCAAAAACCAATACGACAAGCTTCATTCAATTCGGAAAATAGTTATCAAACTTCACGGCCGACCCTCCCGCGTTGATCACTGCTATCCCTCCACCTCCACTGGTTTCCAACGCGTGCTCCACCGCCAAATGCTCCTCCACCCCAATATGCCATCCGTATTTAGCGCGTACGGACTTTGGAATCACCATTTTGACTACCGTATTCCTTATTGTCCGGTTTAGAGTCAGATACACTACACTGAGGCATCCGCAGCTGATTTGCCAGAATACTTGCCCAGCAATAATCAATGGCAGTGGTGAGGAGAAAAAGTGCATGTACTCGTAGATGATGGCAGTGAGTGAGTGGAAGAAGCAAAGGAACACTCCTTGGAGAATGATCTGAAATTTGACATTTCGCAACTACTAGTGATTTTTGAGTCTCCCTTTCGCGCTCCACCGCAATCTTCAATTTTTTAAAGCGGACCAAGTGAAAAAGTTGAAGTAATTGAGCTTTTTGTGTTTTTTTATAGTCGCGACCTCGAAAATTGAAAATGAAACAGTGGAAACCTTGTTAATTTTGACTTCTTCACTTGGTCCTCGTTGAAAAATCTGAAGATTGCGGTGGAGCGCGAAAGGGAGACCCAAATATCACTAGTAGGACGTTTGGCAACTATGGAACCTACCTGCCGCTTTGACTTATACAACCACATCGAGGTGGAGTATCTGTACTTGACCAGAAGGTAGTAGCAGAGATAAAAGTATAAGGTTGTTGTAGAAATAGCCATTGCGAAATTGTTCCAGACAACCCAAGTGTTGGTGTAGAGATTCGGCTGAAACGGATACCTATAACTTTGTTATTGTTTTCAGATGGCCTACATCCTTTCCAATTAACGGATCATAGATTACACTGCTGTATACAGCGCTGAAAATGGTTGCTTTCGAAAAAAACAGTGCCAGGAGACTGTAGAATATGAAGAGCGTTTTCACAATGTGGAATGTGCGTTTTTCGAATAAAAACGAAAGAAAGAATGTTGGATCGACTTCCGAGCAGCGCTCCATCGCTAATAAAACACAGCCGACGGAGTTGGAAAACCAGGTGAAGAGAGAAATACCTCCGGTGATGACGAAGAAGCGGGGATATTCGCAGAAAAATATTCCATAATAGGTTATGAATCCGAAGGTCAGAGATCCTAGGATCAATGCAGTGATATCAAAGATAGCGATGATGAACATTAGTTGGTAGCTTGGAGAGGAGCATTTAGTTTTGATGATGGCCAAGAAGCAGAGGAGGTAGAGGGTCTGGAAAATTGCTCAGGATCCACTTGACCCAGAGCACAAAAACTCACCAAAAACACCGACCCAGAACTCATCAGGTACACGCCAAACCTTGGCCATCTGACCTGAGGAACTGTAACATTTGGGCCGCACTCATAAGCGTCTGGCCAAAGCTCAAAGTTGTGGGTGAGCACATAGAATAGTGTCATGTTCGAGGAGAATAGTATCATGTTTGAAGCGGAATGGGTTAGTGAATTGAGGAGAAAATGAAAGTAAGATAATAAGATAGTAGTCCGGCAAGCACATGAAATCTCAAAGGACCATGGGGGAGTTCTGTTCACAGAATGGGTACAAAACCCGTACCGGGATTTCAGGGACGCTTCATTCGAATAATGATACAAAAATCACCAAAAAGTATTAAACTTCACCAGCGAGCCAACCACAGCGTTTCTCCGCTCCAACGCCAAGTGCTCCTCCACCCCAATATGCCATCCATATTTGGCTCGAATGGCTCGCGGAAGCAACATTTTGACCACCGTATTCCTTATAGTTCGGTTTAGAGTCAAGTACACTATGCTCAGACATCCACTGGCCAACTGCCAGCTAACCTCTCCAGCAATGATGAGCCAGAGGGGAGGTGTGAAAAGTTGCATGTAGTTGTAGATGAGAGCACATGCCGAATGGAGAAGGCACATTATGAGACCTTGCATAATGATCTGAAGAAGTTGAAACTTTTGAGAATTAGCAGTATCCTTCAGAATCGTCCAAAAACCGTCTGAATCCCGAAAAATCCTTACTGGTCAACCAGAACCTTCCTTAACCTCTCACAATGGTCAGACTTCTTCAGAATCTTACAATTTTTTCATAAAGCCTTAAAGGATCATTGTTAGCCTTCGGAGCCTTTCAAAAACTCAGATTCCTCTAGAATCTTTCACGAAGATTCAGAATTCCAACGCACCTGTCTCTTCGTCCGATACAGCCACATTGACGTCGAGTACCCATACTGGAAAATCAGATAATAACAAAGATAGAAATTTAGAGTTGTAGTGGAGATGGCCGTCACAATATTGCTATAAGCACTCCAGGCATTCGCATAGAGTGTTGGCTGAAATTTCAGATTTTCAGTTTTCCCAAAGCCCAGCCTAAAATCTCACATCTTTCCCAATCATCGGGTCGAAAATGTACGAGCAGTAAACCGAGCTGAAAATCGCTGGTTTCCCGAACAAAAACGCTAGCCCTGCATAAAAAATGAGGCCGTATTTCACGAATTTGAAGCAAGTTTTTCCGACCAAGAATCGCAGAAAAAATTGAGGATCGACTTCTGAACACCTGTCGATGGCAAGAAAAATACAACCGATGCAATTGGTGAGCCAGGTGAGCAATGCGAGATCGCCGGAGATATAGAAAAACATTGGGTGTTGGCAATAGAAGATGCCATTGTAAGTTAGGTAACCGGCAATTATAGAACCGATGAATAGGGATAAAATGTCGAAAATTGAGATAATGAGCATAAGTTGATAGGATGGAGCCGAGGATTTCACTTTGAGAATGGCAAGGAAGCATAGCAAATAGAGCGTCTGGAATTTGAAATTTTGCGGCTTCGCGCCACTTTCTGTTTTTTGAGGTTGGCTCAAGTTGTCCACGAGGAGTACAAAATGACAGCAAAGACTCCACACCGATATGCCATCCAAGTCTTTCGAACCTCGTTTAGCCTAAGCTTACCAAAAATGCCGTCCCCGAAACTATCAGATAAGCCCCAAATCTTGGCCATCTCACATCAGGCATAGTGAAGTTTGCCGGGCACTCATAGGCATCTGGCCATAGGTTGAAATTGTGGGTGAGTACGTAGAACAATGACATGTTATAATTCAGAAGCATTTTTTTTTTGGAAAACTGCTTTATTATGAAAAACAGGGGAAGAAAATGGTTGGTCATATGACAAAATCAGAAGCTCATTTTGTAGTTTCTTAGTCGTTTTTTTTTCAGTTTGAAAACAAAGCAGAGACACAGTGATCTATGACCATTGTCAAGCCTACAGAAAATTGTCAAACTTCACTGGCAGTCCGACCGAATTCACCACTGCGATTCCGGAGGCTTCGGCGGCTTGCTCCACAGCCAAATGCTCCTCCACACCGATATGCCATCCGTATTTGGCTCGGATGAACTTTGGAATCATCATTTTGACTACCGTATTTCTTATCGTCCGGTTTAGAGTCAGGTACACCACACTGAGACATCCACAGGCTAACTGATAGAGAACTTCACCGGCGATAAGCACGTGAATAGTCGGTGTGAAGTAGGCTTCGTAAATGTAGGTGCACGCGGCAGCCGAGTGGAAAAAACACATTACGACTCCTTGGAGGATAATCTGGAAAACAGATCTGTCTGTACGGGAGAACGATAAAATAGGGAACCGTGAAAACATGAGACTGATTGATACCATTGAAAAGATGAGGTTTTAAACGTATTCTTCTGTATTCGAAAAATGCGGTCGCCTTCGAAAAGTCGAGAAAGGGGCTCCTGAAGTTTGTCTTTGCGACCCAACAAGTGGCAATCTTCAGAAGAGACTGAAAATTTGGAAACAGAATAATACGTTTCGAAGCCTCATCTTTCCATTGGCTTCAACCACACCACTGTCTAGTAAGACATTTAGGCAACTATGTGTACCTGCCGTTTCGACTTGTACAACCACATCGAGGTGGAGTATCTGTATTTGTATAGAAGGTAGTAGCAGAGATAGAAGTATAGAGTGGTAGTGGAGGCAGCGATGACCAAATTGTTGCCGGCGAGCCAGTTGTTGGCGTAGAGGGTGGGCTGGAAATTGCTCAGAGGGTCACGAGAGTTGTCACTGACAAATTTTAAGGCAAGACCATTCTTTGAAATCTAGGAATGGTACTTCAAAAAAAAATTTCAAGATACTCAAAAAACTGGTCTGATTTTCAAGACAATCCATAATAAGCCACATTCCAAGAAAGACTTACATCTTTTCCAATCATCGGATCGAACACGAAACACGTGTACTCTGGACTAAATATCACTGGCTTCGAGAACAACAACCCGTTGATACCATACACGAAAAGTCCAAATTTAACAACTTTGAACATCTTTTTGCCGAACAAAAACGATAGAAAAAAGTGCGAGTTCACTTCTGAACACCGCTCAATAGCCAGAATGATGCAAGCGACACAGTTGAAGAGCCACGTGGACATTGCGATGCTTCCAGTGATGTAAAAGAAGCGAGGGTATTCACAGTAGAAGATTCCGTAATAAGTGAGGTATCCAAGGGTGACAGAGCCGATGGCAATAGCGGTCATATCGAAAATTGCAATGTAGAACATGAGTTGGTACACTGGAGCCGAGGATTTGATTTTGATAATAGCAAGGAAGCAGAGGAAGTAGAGGGTCTAAAGATTCAATGATATTCAAGTTCAACCTGACCCACCTAGGGATACTTACCAACATCGTCGACCCAGAAGTCATCAGATACACACCAAACCTTGGCCACCTTGTCTGAGGGGCTGGAAAATTTTGGGGACACTCGTATGCATCTGGCCAAAGCTCAAAGTTGTTGGTGAGCACATAGAATAGTGTCATGTTCGAGGAGAATAGGGACATGATGGATGAAGCGGACATGTTCCTTGTTTCCAGTATGAAATGGAAAACTGTTTGGGTGTCGCCGACTGGTATGTATAATCCCAAAAGGAATACAAATTCTAGACAGATTGTGGTTTTCTGGGAACCGTCTTGAAATTGTTTTCCAAATGGCACGAGGAGTACAGGGAAAATATTATAAATGGGGTCAACATTTATCAGTTATGTCAATTTTGAGGGTGAACCTCGACTCATCGTTCGATAACCCGAAGTATTGCATGGAAACATTAGAGGAGTTGATACTTTTCAGATCATTGGATTTCTGACCAACCGGCTAACCGGATGATATCAAGTACACTCCAAACACTGGCCTCCTGGTTGCAGAGCTGGTACCTTCTCAGCAAACTTGTATGCATCTGGAATGAGTCAAAACATAAGACAGAGTCATGCTGCCGGATGACATGTCGGGTGAACACCGAGACAAAACTGAATGATATGTAGAAATAACGAGAGGTGGGATGACATGCCGTGTGTCTAGCCTAGAGATGATTTTGTGCTAAGTTGAGCACACCGGAAACAAACAAAAAGTCTGAAAGCGAAAATTCTGTTTCCGCCTCAACACCGCTTCAAGGGGTACCAACAATGTGGGTAATCCATGGGGACCTTTCAATCATTGTTTACCGCCAGACCGTTCTCAGAAAACTTGAACCAATCCTAGAACTGTGTACAGGTGTGCATTAACAAGTATGAATACAGGTATCCAATGTTTTGTTCAAGCGCATTCACAAGTCCAGCGAGAACAGTTACAAATCACATGGTTCATTCTTACAACGAGGTCAATTAAACATGAAGTTATCCCATTTGACAATTCCACCCGCCGTATTGATATGTACAACACCGCCTGACACTTTAAGTACTCCAGCCTCCTCCAAAGCGATGTGCTCCTCGACGCCTACATACCACCCAAACTTCAACCGCATTTTTTTGGGAACCATCATTTTCAAAACGGAATTCCTAATGGTCCTGTTGAATATCAAGTATGCCAAGCAGACGGCGCCATTGCTCCACTGCCAAATAAACTGACTGGCTATGATCAAAATGGGCGTCGCTCCAAAGCATTGCATGTACTCGTAAATGAAGGCTGCCGCGGTATGGAAAATACAGAGGGTGATGGCTTGTAGAAGAATCTGGAAAAGTTGACGGTAGAGCGTACTTGCATTGGCCATACCTGTCTCTTCGTCTTATACAACCACATTGACGTCGAGTAGCCGTGTTTGAAAATCAACCAGTAGGAAAGATAAATGTATAGGGCTGTGGTTGCGATTCCCACCGCAAAGTTGTTGATCGAGTGCGGATAGCTATGATAGATGAGGGGCTGTAATTCGGATTCAGAATTTGTGGACGCATCGGATACTGGAGTACTCACATCCTTCCCAATCATCGGGTCAAAGAACCAGCAGCTGTACTCTGATGAGAACAGTAGAGCCTTCACAAACAGGTACGAGTATGCTGTATACACACTCATCACAATTTTCACCACTGGAAATACTCGTTTGCCGAACAAGAACGCCAACGGAAACGCTGGATTGATCTCGACGCATCTCTCAATTGCCAACAGCACACAAGCAAGACACCCCGACATCCAAGAACCGCCCACTATGGCTCCCAGAATGAAAATCGGAAGGGGATAGTTGCAAAATGAGATGCCAAGGATGTCGAAGATTCCAGTGCACACCGAGTTCACGGATAAGGAGAGGATGTCGTAGACAGCGAGAGCAAGCATGATTTGGTAGACCGGAGCGCGCGAATGCTTTTTGAGAATGGCTAATAGGCAAGGGATGTAGAGAAACTTAAAAGTAGGGTTACTGATAGTTTTTCAATGAAAAACTCACAATAAAGAGTAATCCGAAGAACACGAAAAACGGTCCCAAAACTGGTCGTTTGAAGTACTTGGCTGACAACTCCTCGGGACACCCGTACGCCTCATCCCAAAGTGTGAATGAGTTGGTAAGCACATGGAATAGGGACATTCGAAGAGCCGACATCGTCCAGTTGGAGCCAAATGATTTAACAATAAGGTGAACTGTTTCCGGTACTCGGCTACCAAAAACAAAAACAAGCACTCGAGCCAAGAGAAAAATAGTGTAATCTCCGAGGAGTTCAATTCTCACTATCAGAAAACTTCAATGAAACGATGAAAACACATGAGAATAGTATACAAATGGATTAGTGGAGAAACGAGAAGTGAGTCGAGGCTTTAATCCGGTGAGCTTTCACAAGCGAGTATTTTGGAGAATGAGAATTGCTCAGGTGACGGAGACGGCAATAACAAAAGGAGCAAAATTATAGTGGTCGATAGGAAATTGGAGAACAGAGAACAGAACGGCAATTAGTTCAAGAACGAAAGGCGGAAGCGATGATCTATGAGATTTGATAGTGAGATTAGTCAATTATGCATGAAGTTGTCCCATTTGATAACTCCACCAGCCGCATTCACATGTGCAACCCCAGCAGTTAGTGTTGGTCCACCAGCCTCCTCCAACGCAATATGCTCCTCTGCTCCAATGTACCACCCAAACTTTGACCGTATACTTTTAGGGAACAACATTTTCAAGACCATATTTCGAATTCTCCTGTTGAAAATCAGATATGCCAAACAGACGGCACCATTACTCCACTGCCAAACGAATTGACTGACGATGATGATGAGCGGGGTGACCTCGATGAACTGCATGTACTCGTAAATGAAGGCGGCGGCGGTGTGGAAGATGCAGAGGGTGACTGCTTGGAAGAGGATCTGGGAAAGTTGTCAGTAGAGCAGACTCGTCTTGGTCACACCTGTCTCTTTGTCTTATACAACCACATAGATGTTGTGTAGCCGAATTGGAAGATCAGTCGGTAGGAAATGTAAATGTAGAGTACTGTAGTAGCGATCCCCACTGCGAAATTGTTGAGTGTATGCGGATAGCTATGATATAACAAAGGCTGAAACTTGTTAATAAAGAACGATTTCAAAAACCAATAGTAAGACACTCACATCTTTCCCAATCAACGGGTCAAAAAACCAGCAGCTAAACTGCGACGAAAATGTGAGACCTTTCACAAACACATATGCATATAATGTATAGATCCCCATCACGACTCTGACCATCGGGAAAACACTTTTGCGAAACAAAAACTCCAACGGAAACTGTGGATTTATCTCGACGCATCGCTCGATGGCCAACATGACGCAAGCCAAGCAGCCAGCCATCCAAGAGCCGCCAGCAATGGCTCCCATGATGAAAATGGGAAGAGGATAGTGGCAAAATGAGATTCCGAGGATGTCGAAGATTCCAGTGCTCACCGAGTTTACGGATAGAGAGAGGATGTCGAAGATGGCGAGAGCGAGCATAATTTGGTAGACCGGAGCGCGGGATTTTTTTCGGATGATGGCAATGAAGCACGGGATGTAGATGACCTGAAAGTTTCTATTGGTGGGATTATCTGCGTCGAGGGGCGTGCAAGGTAGTCAGGATCTTTGGGGTTCATTCTGACCTACTTTTTTGGTCTGATTTTTGGCGGGTTTTGTTATAATTCCACCCATTCTCGGGAAGGCTCACTATGAGGTTTCGATTCATGTTCTGGGGCGACACGAGGTTTGAACTACTTTTGGCCCCAAGTTTGACCTACTTATCAAAGGGCGCGGGATTTTGACCTGCTTTCGGAAACGTTTCGAATTTTGATCGTATTCTGAGGCGCCCCGAGATCTGGCCGTCATAACCTGCTGGGCTGATTTCAAGGATACGCATACGGTTGACCCACCGTCAAGATCAAGATTGAGATTTTACGTGAAGGTCTAACTCTCACTAGCAATAATGTCTTCCTGGCTAAAATTGTAAAGTAAATATTAGGGTGTTCGGAAAGTTCCGGTCATTCCTGGTAGGTTGTTTTCAAACCCTATTTTTTCAAACGGGGTACAAGCTAGGCAGCTGTCGTTACATTAGAATATTGGTGGAATATAATAGTGTCAGCACCCTAACTGAAATCATTCTCCCCTTCTCGGGCAGTGAGATATGCCCAACACTTTTGTCTCCAAAAAATTACATTTTTGGAATGTCATTTTCTTTCATTTCTATCTGACCGGGAAATTGCTGATATTGATCGCCGATAAGTGGAGGCTTACAACAAAGATACACCCTCTCGAACTACCATAATACCCTGGTTTCATCAATTTGAAAAAGTAGAATTTACGATGGACGAACATTCACGTTCAGAAAAACCAATGGACTTATATTTGGATGCACTGAAAACCGAGGTTGAAAGGGACCCATTTTAAACTGTGCGGAATTTATCAAGGACAGTTCGAGCAAGCCTCTCGTCAATGATCACGGGTTGGGAACTCTTGACGAAGTAAAAAAACTAGGGAGATATCTTTCACCCAATTTGACTCAACGCAAGTTGGTTACCCCTGTGGACACTTGCTTGAATCTTCCCACTTTGCATCGCACACATGGATGCTTGGATCAAATCATTACTGGGGAAGAAACATGAGTTATGTGTGATAATAGTGAGCGACAAACCGAGTGGATTGATAAACCCTCACAGCCAGCTGACGTTCCGAAACATGAAATTCATGATAAAAAGTGACGGTCTTGGTATTGTGATCTGTCCGAGGAGTGGAGTGCTAGGAGCTGCCAGATGATGTTGCTATTACGGCCGATGTCGACGCTCGCCGGTTAAGAAAACTCAGACTTCCCGTAGAACTCCATTGGGGAGAAATCAGGAAAGTTTGATTTAAACTTACCACTGCGCGACCACATGCGAAAAGGATGATCAAGGCCGACCTTCCTGGATATGGCAGGACCATTCTGTTTTACCCTCTGTATAGCCCCAACCATGCACTCTCTGAACACCACTAATTCAGCCATCTTCAACGCCATCTTGGTGGAAAAAATTCACCTCAAGACAGGTGGTCAAAAATGGGTTGACTTCCTTTTTCAACATGCAGCCGCCGGAGTTCTGGAGGAAAGGCATACATAATTTGGTGGGACGTTGGCAGAAAGTCATCGATAACAATGGTCATTACCCTCAATTTATACGACATCGTTTTGACAGTTTTTACAATAAACCTTTGAGACGTTAAAAATGACCGGAACTTTCCGAACACCCTAATACTTCCAAATAACCACTCACCACAAACATCACTCCGAAGAATAGAAAAAACGATCCCAGAATCGGGCGTTCATATCTGACCGTCGTCAGATTTCGTGGACATTCGTATGCTTCATCCCAAAGTGTGAACGAGTTGGTGAAGACGTGATACATGGACATTTGAAGGGCCGACATTTTTTCCAATAGATTCAAGGCGACTTAGTCAATTGAGGAACTAACATAAACTGGCCAATAACTTGAACACAAAGTAAGTGGCTCAAACAACTATGTGTTAAGTCTCATGACATCGGGTACGTCCAGCGTATCCACTGTCACTAATGAGAAAATAGTGATGAGCAACCTCTTGAGGATTTCGTTATTCCAGGAAGGGTGTCTGGAGAACAGAAAACATCAGGTATTCTCGAGGGCCATGAATGGGGTGGTGATTTTGAATAGGATAAAATTGTTCAACTAGTTTCTAGGATGATCAAACGAGCAAAAGTTTGGAATTCTGACTCACTCTTTATTTTTATAATCTGTATCAGAACTTTTTTGGGAGAAGTGGAAAACAAAATTATTGAAAGATCAAGCTGAGCTAATGAGCTGATTCTTGTACTACAATGATCAGGATGAGATGACTAATAAGAAATATTTATTACTAGTTCATAAAATTGTCAACTTTCACAACTACTCCAGGCACTCCCACCCCTGCAATCACCGCCGCGTTAGCCTTCTCCAAAGCGATATGCTCATCCACTCCAACATGCCATCCATACTTCAATCGTATACCCTTCGAAAGCACCAGTTTCAGAACCATATTTCTTATAGTCCTGTTGAATATCAAGTATGCCAGACAGACGGCCCCATTGCTCCATTGCCATAAAAATTGGCTGACAATAACAATGGCCGGGGTCACAGTGGTGTACTGCATGAGCTCGTAGATAAATGCGGTGGCGGTATGGAAAATACAAAGGGTGAGCGCTTGGAAGAGGATCTGGAAAAGTTGTCGGTAGAGCGCACTTGCATTGGTTATACCTGTCTCTTCGTCTTATACAGCCACATCGACGTCGAGTACCCGTGCTTAGCAATCAATCGATAAGAAATATAAACATACAGTGCAGTTGTAGTCAACCCCACTGCATAGTTATTAATGGTATTCGACAAGCTATAGTATAAACGTGGCTGAAAAGTTTTACTATCAATTCTACATAGTCTGAACACTTCAACTGATTAACCTACATCTTTCCCCAGCATCGGGTCAAAATACCAACAACTGCACCCAGTGGAGAAGACCACACTCTTCATGAACAGAAATGTGTAGCCAAAAAATACAACCATCAATATTCGAACATACGGAAACACCGGTGTCCGAAACAAAAACTCCAATGGAAAATCGGGATTGATCTCGGCGCATCGCTCAATGGCCAACAGAACACATGCTAGGCACCCCGACATCCAGGTCGATACGCCTAGTGCACCAATACCGAAAATGAGCACTGGGTAGTGGCAAAAGGAAATTCCAAGGATGTCAAAAGTTCCAGTGCAAATGGAATTGATGAACAGTGAAATGATATCAAAGACGCCGAGGGCGAACATGATTTGGTAAACCGGAGCCCGGAATTTCTTCTGAATGATGGCAATGAGACAAGGGATGTAGAGGGTCTGGAACTTTTATAATTGGATTAACCAAATCAGGGGGAAATAAGATGTGCAGCTGTGCACCTCTTGCTACTGTACAACTTTTTGTGTCAACCGAAGATTGTAGTGTGAAGGGGGATTTGACACCAGTAGGTGATGTTTATTAGCGTGTTTATGAAAACTGCTGTCGTCCTCCAGAAGTCAAGTTTTGAGCTTGCGAAGCTTGCTTTGGGAAGTTCATAACTCGACTTCAGGAGGTCGACAGCCGTTTTTGAAAATGCGATAATACGTTCAAAAACCTGGTCTTTCTGATGGTACTTATCACATACTTAAAGTTTGACCTACTGACACGGACGGTCTCTATTGGAGGAGGTGGAAGGTGAACCCAAAATATCAAGAGAATATTCAAGACCTATATTGGGCTTAGCCCAAAACTAGCTGCTGTTCTCCAAACAACATTTTTGTCTCTATGTAACCGGTCAGATTATGTAAGCCAGAAAAATACAATTTTCTACTCTAAAATTTCTGCTCCCCCGTCCAAAAATTTAACTTACCAAAAAGATTCCTCCGGTGACCAAAAAAACTGTTCCCAGAATCGGTCGTTTAATTTTCAAAATTGCCGATTCTTCAGGACACTCATAAGCTTCATCAAAAAGTTGGAAGGAGTTGGTGAAGACATAATACATAGACATTTGGAGGGCAGACATTTTTCACCTTGATCTTTGGAAGCGATTGTAAGATTGGATTGATCCCGGAAAGACAGGTGTTTATATTTGGAATATAGATGTTTGAATGTTCTCAAGAGGTGGGCTGAAGTTCAGCCGCTGAATGATAACGGGAGTGAGACTGAATTCAAAATAAGAAGATATAAAGAGGAACAGATAGCATAGCAGTTGCTCGGCACAAAATTCAAGGAATGTGTTTGAATCCTTAGAGAGTATGGTGGTGTTCAAGGAACAAATAAATACCAGGAAAATGTCAATCAGAGAATGAACTTTTTATCTCTAAGGCAGTCGGTAGAGGGTAGAAATGTGGAGCAGTATGTCGTGTATTTTGGGGAAAAACTAGAAGCTCTAGATTCTCCGTTCTGTCTCTGCAGTCAGATGTTTTCATTTCCTATATGAAGTTTCCGCTTTTTGTTGTTTTTCATTATGTCGTCGGCCCACACATTGTTTTGACAATGAAAGTTTAATGAAGTGCTAACTTATCTCGATAGTATGTGAAGGGCATCGTCTAACTTGTGCAAAAAAAGTTAGAAACACTGGCTCGGGGCAGATTTTCAAGATAAAAAGGCGGTCATTCTTTAAGTAACCATAATTTGTTTCTTTCATTCTATCACATCATTGTCCTACTTCTATACAGTTTTTCTACACCCCTGAATGGTTAATAGTGCCTGCTCAAGTCGGGTGGCAGACTGGTACAGGTATTTGAGGGCGTGTAATTCTCTTGGATAACTATTGCAGTTTCAGGATCTGTCAGTGTTATCCATCTGACAGCGAATCACACGATCCGTAATGCAGTTCGACAACTGATCTGTTCAAAGAGATTCCTGAAGACTTATCAAGTGCTAAATATTCTGGATGTCAACAAGTTTTAATCTATGTAGATTGCTTTATTGATTTTCAAACTAATGATGAAGACTATTAGTATGATTGACGATAGACTGCACCGCCACCGCCGTCGTGGAGCTCTTCTTCCAGCACCGAAACATTCCGAAGAATCTCTTTCTTATCATATCATTCAAAGCGATGTAGATGAACACAGGGGCTCCGTGCACGAATTGCCACAGTACATGCCCAAAAATGATGAGTCCAGGGGTGACATCCACGAGGTTCATGAACACATAGATGACGGCGGCACCTTGGCTAGCCACACAAATCAAGATGGATTGGATGAATATTTGAATTTTCTTCAAAAGGGGGCATTTCTAGGACCATGAAGGCACAACTCACCGTGCTATGCAATCTGGACTGCGTTACCACCGCCTTTAAATTGCTCCTCACGATATAATAGAACGGTATGTACAGTATACACGTGAGCACCACAATGGAGAAGTTGTTGACTGTGTGTGCCAAGTTGTCATATTCCTTTCCTCGATCCGGAAAAATCATTGGGTCGAAAAACCATGCATGATGCTTGGAGTTGTACACGTGAGGTGTGGTGAACAAGAAGTAGATGGCGTAGAGAATCGAGAAGCCAAGTATCAGAAACGTCTTCTTGCCCTCAAAAAGCATCGCTTCAATATGAGGTTTCGACATGACCAATAGTCGATTGCAAACCAGGATCAGCGAGGTGAAGCATGAGGAGCACCAGAGCGCCATTGCAACGAGACCAGTGAGGTAGATCAATGTTGGATAGGTACAGTAAACGGCACCTTGGATGGCTAGGATACCAGTGAGGATGGAGTTGATGCAGATGACGAAGAAGTCGGTGATGGCAAGTTGGAACATAATTTTGAAGCAGGAAAGTCTGAAATGCTCCTTCTCGAGCATGATGTAGGTGATGGGGATATAGAGAAGCTGAAAATTACAGTAACCGATTTACTAGCAGCTCTTATCCAAACATACATTAACAATAACTCCGTAAGCGATCTGCAACGATCCAGTTATCGGCTGACGGGATCCAGTTTCACTGGACCACTCCTCTGGCGTCCGAGCGCTACAGTTGTACATTGGAATGTTTTCGACGCCGCCGTATCGGATAATGTCATCCATACTTTCTCTTCTTTTTTGGTATCGATGCGAGGGCTGGTTGTATTGGCTGGTGGAGGCGGAAGTATGGTGAATACTCGGCTAGACTGCTTTCATTCATGAGAAAATATCTGGGACCCTCGGGAGAGTTTCGTTCTGGCAAAACATGTATCCCAGGCCTGAAATATGAAAACAGGGGTCATCGTTTAAAGTGAGCGGTCTCAGGGATCACACGTATTCTTGACCCAACCCACCCAAGTTATAAATAGTCAGAACATCTAATAGGTAACTTTGAAACATAGTCAACCATCGGGGATGAGACGATAATGCGTGACCAGGTCTGATCCAAACCTCAACCTCGTCCAACCAGGTCTGGCCCGTCAAATGGACAATCAAGACTGGTCCGGTCACATGCTGATCCGGCCCAATACATCCAGCGTCACATTTGACTTTATTCGACCAATTTCGACCACGCTGGATCATACTCTCGACCAGGACACATTTCTAACCAGACATTGAGACCATAGCATTGTATTATATTATGTTGTTGTTGCCCTGGATCTTATTGGGTCCAGACACTCTTTTCAGACATCTCTATCCTATGATTTCCTATGGGAGCCACTCGTCTCGAATTCCACCTGACTATACTAATTTCCAACCCAATCACCATGTTCCTAAGCTCCGAAATCCATAAGTTTCTCAAAGTCGCTAACAAGATTGCTGCTGGATTCTCTGTATTTCTCAACACCTTCCTCATCCTATTGATCGTGAAAAAGTCGCCAAAGGAGTTCGGGTCCTATAAGGTTCTTCTGGTGTACACCGCGGTTTTTGAAATCCTCTATTCCTGTTTAGTTGGGTACTTGGTGCCGGTAAGAACCTCAGACTGGTCAACGTTATACTGATCCAATTTTCAGATCCACTACTCCTTCGGATCTACCGACATTGCTCTTGTCTCCATTCTCGACAAGTCTCTGCCACGTGTATTCGTTCGCTTTCTTCTCTCCCTATTCTGGGGTTTCTTCGGAGCCACTCAATCAGTGTACGCTGTGCACTTCATCTACCGATACATGACCATCAACAAAAGCGCGTTGCTCGAATCTTTTGACTCCTGGAAAATCGTGTTCTGGTTATTGATTCCAATTTTTACTGGCGCTGGATGGTCGCTTTGTGGTATATTGTGGTGTGGGCCGCGGCCAGAAATTGTGGAGTTATCACGAAGAGCGATTCTCAAAGACTTTGGCGAGCCCATCGAGAATTTTGAGTTTCTCGGAGGCACTATGTATGATATTGGGAGGAATGGGACTATCACTCCACACTATACGTTTTTGATTGTTGCTGCATTTATGTCGGTTACTGTAGTGAGTTTGATTTCAAAGCTTATTTGAGAGAGAAGTTTGCTCAATTTCAGAGCGCTTCCTTCGCCACAGTCATTTTTTGTGCTACAAAGTGCTACTCCAACATTCGCAAAGTACTGGGAACCGCCGCCTCCGCACAATCCGTAAAATCCCGTTCCATCCAATCCCAACTGTTCTGGGCGCTGATCTGTCAAATTTTGATTCCCACTGTCGTGTTGGACATTCCCATCACCTCATTCTTCATTCTAAACATCTTTCTTATATATAATCCGCTAAAGGTTTGTCCATCGGTCACTTGGTCACGTTGTCCGCTTTTGTTTTCCAAATTTTTTGAGTTGTTTTGGAGAAAATGTCGCAGGCAAAACTCGAACCCGCGCCCACCGTTTGGTGGTCACCAGTGTTACCCACTGCGACGCGCATGCGACAGAAGTAAGGCGAGTAAGAGGGAGTAGACATTGTGGTGTGCGCGTGGCACCTCTCGAAAACAAAACTCACGTATTTGCAAATTTTTTTCACGGGTTGTAATCTTTTTTCATCCAAAATTTTTTGCCGGGTTCGTTGACCGCGGTTTCTTCACCCGGTTTTCCCGAGAAAAGAAAAAGATATTGAGTTGTGTGCGAAAGGGTCACTAAGTCTTCCTAATCAATGGGATAGTAAACTTTTGTGGCTCAATATTCTATTGTCAAATGATTCTTCGGAACGAAACATGATGCATTTCAATGCATGGATGGACAGTATTCGCGCTTACTCAGATTTTTGATGAACGTACAGTCGTTTCCCTTTGGAACATGGATTTTCAAGACAACTTTCCGGCAGTCTATCGCACTCGAACTCCGAAGTAGTTCATTTCCTCCTGCCAAACAGAGATCTTCAGATGCAAATAGAAGTAGTTTTTCTCGGTGTTGAGTGATGTTTGGATATCTCAAGGGGAAAGGCCGGAGCTCAAGGGGAAAGGCCGGAGGCCTTGAAAAAAGATCCGCAGACTTTTGGGCTCAGGGGGAAAGGCCGGAGGCCTTGACAAAAGATCCACAGACTTTTGGGCTCAGGGGGAAAGGCCGGAGGCCTTGACAAAAGATCCGCAGACTTTTGGGCTCAGGGGGAAAGGCCGGAGGCCTTGAAAAAAGATCCACAGACTTTTGGGCTCAGAGGAGAACGCCGGAGGCCTTGACAAAAGATCCACAGACTTTTGGGCTCAGGGGGAAAGGCCGGAGGCCTTGACAAAAGATCCACAGACTTTTGGGCTCAGAGGAGAACGCCGGAGGCCTTGAAAAAAGATCCACAGACTTTTGGGCTCAAGGGGAAAGGCCGGAGGCCTTGAAAAAAGATCCGCAGACTTTTGGGCTCAGGGGGAAAGGCCGGAGGCCTTGAAAAAAGATCCACAGACTTTTGGGCTCAGAGGAGAACGCCGGAGGCCTTGACAAAAGATCCGCAGACTTTTGGGCTCAGGGGGAAAGGCCGGAGGCCTTGAAAAAAGATCCACAGACTTTTGGGCTCAGAGGAGAACGCCGGAGGCCTTGAAAAAAGATCCACAGACTTTTGGGCTCAAGGGGAAAGGCCGGAGGCCTTGAAAAAAGATCCGCAGACTTTTGGGCTCAGGGGGAAAGGCCGGAGGCCTTGACAAAAGATCCACAGACTTTTGGGCTCAGGGGGAAAGGCCGGAGGCCTTGACAAAA
>LR545970.1:0-77255 GCA_900536305.3 Caenorhabditis sp. 40 LS-2015 | reverse complement strand
ATAAGAAAAAAACCGGGGGGGGGGGGGGGGTAGGGGGAGAGTCCAAGGAAAAGGAAAACCGATAAAGAGATAGAGATGAATGTAAGAATCACAAACTGAATGTTGTCCGAGATGGATCAGGGGGACAGTGACTGGGTGCGCTCGCAAATTTCGGTTTCTGGGAAAGTAAGGAAGTGAGTGTGTATAGGTGGATCCATGTGAAGGGAACATTGACTCTCTCCAGGAAAAGACAATGGAGCAAGGCCCACTTGGATTAGTAGTTTATGGCCAGTGTACTTTGAACCATCGACAGTTAATCAGGTCAACACAGTCGTAAACTAATCCCATTACGAATCAGTAAATCAATAGTATAATGACCGGTAGTTAATGTGGTTCAAATTTCAGGAAGAGGGATTCCTGTAACATAATGCTGGAATAGGCTAGGATTAATGAGATGCTGTTGAAACCGAAACATTATTGGCAAAAGGTAATACATACAAAAATATTTGTTAAAAGAAATCACACTTGTCAAAACTTTAATAACTCAAATCATGCTAACACTTGTAGTCCTCCTCGACATGCTCTCCAGATTTGCCCACGATGCAGCTTTCTTTCCAATCATTCTCGCAAGAGTACCGCGCACATTTCGGTCGAAACCAATGAGGATATACGGGAGGGATAGGGAAAGCTGAAAGAAAAATGATAAAATACAGTACCGTTATTTCAGCTGAAAGTGATCAACTTTGAGGAGTTTGAAAAATGGTTTCCAATGAAACGATTTCTCTGAAATTATGTGAGTGTATAGAGTAATTCTAGATCTTCATTTTTGTAGTTGACAACTTTTTTTGGAAAACCACTGCCCGGTAATGACGTAAGTAGTAACGCGATCTCGAATTTCGGTTCTTTTCAATGCCCGATTTCGAAAATTTTTGCACCTCTTCTCTCAACTCGTCATAACTCACCAAAAAGCAACTTTCCCAAAAAGTAATAAACTACAAAATGAAGACCAAGAGTAGCTTGATACATCCACCAACTCTCAGAAAAATCGGATCACTGGGAATCAATTTTTCAACTCCTCAGTCTGACAATTCTCAATTGAAAACCCCTCCGAATTGCATACTTTTGCACGGTACTGTTACAGTACTACTGTACAACCTTCAGTTTTCCAAAACTCACCGCATCTGACAGGATGAACATTGAGATCTCAAATGCCACTGCTCCCATAACATTTGATCCTATCAACTGCCAAATGAACACGACGAAAAAGAGACTGGAGTGGATTACCGAGATCGTTGTCAAGTTTTTCATCAAAACCTTGGTTTTCTGACTAGCCGAGGCTTTTGTAAAACGCTTCTTGACAAAGATAGCAGTTAGGATATTGATGATGGCGATTGAAGCCAAGTATACGGAACTTTCAACGAAGAATGTGACAGTCATTACAGACTTTTTGTCCTGAAAAAATCAAAAGTTTGTTTAAAGAGTGTAAGTGACGCACAGCAGGTGTTGGAGTAGCCATGAATGTCTCAGTGAAATAGTTATATTGTAGAGGACGACTTGATCCGTAGATGTAGAAAAAGAGGCCAAGAATCAAACTCAGAGTAACGACAATAGCATACATCCTTAGATAGAATTTTCTCCAGAACTGAAAATTTCCAAGTAGACTCCATATACTTAGCTTCCTTCTGATCCTTACCTCATTAGCACTGACAAACTTAGAAGCAGACAACCGATGAGCGGACATCAGAATTACGCTTATGGCCTGGGCATTGAAATAGAAATTGATGCCAAATTTGAAGAAGTGGAATGCTGGAAAGGCATTCTCATAGACCACCAGCATCATCGGAGTGGTGACATTCCAACTGCAAAAACGGTTGCACCAGCCATTCAGAAAACAAAATATGTTCAGGGTCAGGTCACACTGAAGGACCCTGTAGAATGAGTATTTGAACTCGACCCTGTTCAGAAGTTTCAAAAAGAGTACTGTCAGAGCCAGAGAAGGGATTCCGTAGAAGAGACAAAGGGCTTCCATGTTTTGTGGTCGAGGGAGGATTCTTAAACTGATTCAACTGTGGAAATCAAGATCCGCTCAAGTGTATCTTGTTGATGTGTGTATGGCGGCTGGTACGGAGCCTGGTGTTGTTCAACTAATTTCACGGAGGAATAGGTTCCAGATTTTTGAGGAAGTGTGTTTTGATTCTGCAGGTTTTCCGCTGAAGATAAAACTTTGTATGTCCAGTTTAGGATCAGTAAGCAATTACCTTGTGATTTTTTTTGAAGCCTGAGCAACCTAGATATGCGCATGATAAGTATTTGAAAAACTTTTCAATTACAGTGCATTTTCAAAGAACAAGTACATTTCCGCTCGGTTGCAAATTCTAATGACCAAATTTGATTACCAGGAACGTCAAAAGTGGTTTCAGCTTACAGACACTGAAGGCTGCAAACAGATTCTGAATGGCGTTCCTGCATTTGAAGCCGAAAAAAACACATCATCGAAAAGCTACAGGAACGAGGACCTCAATGGCTATAAATCCAGGATCAATGCATTTTTGCGATGATGTCTTTTTGGAGGCTGCCGATTTTTTGAAAGATTTGATCGTTCACTCCAAGAATCGAAAGGATCGTTCACTCCAAGAATCTAAGATTAGAAAACTTCTTGATAATCATGAATTTTGAAGTCTGCAGATATTTTTCCTCATCTTGTTTTCTTTCTTATCCATGATCTCATAAAATATTCTGGTGTGCTCAGGATAAATGAATGCTGTGGAAAAACATCAAAAATCCAGCTGGCCTAGTTTCTGGAATGGAAAAATTCCTAGGCCACTCGACCAGCTGTGGTTCCGAACTTTCTCCACCAAAGGGACTCTTGTCAAAGCCACAACAACAGATTTGAATGAACAAAGAAAAACAGAACAGGAACAGTTTTCCCTGAAAACGTAGTCAGCGAAATTCGATTCATTCTAAATGCGCACAAACTCATATTTTATGTATCAATTCTGCCTTACTAGGGAGAGAGAGGGTCCTCATACATTTTTTATCGCCGGTTGCTCACTATTTCTCCATTTCTTTTTGTCGGTTCATCTCAATTGCACATACAAACAGAGAAAACTACTTTCTGGAAAACGGAACCCCCAAATTAGTTACTTTTCTCAGAACTCAAGGAGTTTGTAAGAAACTAGAGACTCGATAATCGTTGATTTATGTCTATAACTTTTGAAGATTCTGCATTATTTTTTTTATTTTTGAGGCTTTTTTCAGTACTTTGACTCCATTTCGTATCAATTACTGTAGCTCGTCCTATGATCATCATCACATGTGTGTCAGCTGGGGGAAAGCAAACGAGTTGAAAACAACAAAAACCTTTTCCAAACTGATAAGAGATAACAGTAATGTTCTCTGTTTATTTTGGAATCTGAGTGGGCCGAAACTTGGTTGTTTAGGTTTGGTTAGGCTAGATAAGGAAGGGAAAATGGTAAAAGTTTTGCTCTGCGTTTCTTGTTTTATGGTCTTTGAAAACTTAGAAGGTGAGATTTCAGATAATTTTGAGAATTTACGCTTGATTTTTTTTAGAATTTCGGAAATGGTAGATTTCGCCAAGTTGAAAAGTAGTTCCCCATCATCCGATTTTCTCGAATGTTTGTGGGCATATCCAGCAATTTTGGATCTCCTTTTTGTAGTTGTCAACTTTTCCATGTGATCAGAGTCCAGCCAGTTAGATAACGTATACCATGACACCACCTCGAATGTTCGGTTCAGAGTTGATTTCTGAAACTTTCTTCTTTAGCGTTGACTTTGACTGTATGGAAAAGTTGTTAACTACAAAAATGAAGATCTAATGTTGCTTCATAAATCCAGCAACCTCCAAAAAATCGAGTGTTTGGGAACCACTTTTCAGCTCTTAAATGTCAACGTTTTCCACAGAAAATGGCCAGACTCCATATCTTACTGCACATTCCGTGAATTTTCTTTGGTTCTCACTATTCTCATGGTTATCATATATTTCCGGTTCCCACTCTGCCCTATGCTGGATTAAAACACAATGTTGAACTTTTCGAACACAAAAAGTCAAAATACCTTTCACATGTTACGTCATATCTTCCATTTGATGCTTATCGGCCTGGTAATCGGTACATTTTTCCGACCCTCCCATTTTTTGGGTCACTGTTTTTTCAGTTACTCACTTGTTTCGAAAGTGTTGAAATCATCACACGGAGTGGGTTCCTTGAGAAGAAGATAACGAAAGCGGAAAACTGGGAGTAGGAAGTGAAAAAGTGATATATCGAAAAATGATAATGAGCAAAAAAATTTCAAGCAGTTCTGAAAGCATGACCTAGTTGAAGTCAACAACGGTTCGCCCAAATAGTGACGTTCCTGAAATCCTTTTCTCGGAAACTTTCTCCTAATTTCCGTGCCCTTCCAAAGCACACTCCCACATCTATCTATAGACATCATGAACAGGACACATTAAAAATTTTGTAATTTGTAATAAAAAAAACTTTCATGACTCTCAATCTACGCAAGAAAAGATAACAAGTTCTTGCATGCATTCCCGAACGAATCTTATCTCTAGAATTTTTCCACATGACTCTTGCTCCCGTATGCCACGTCGCACCAAACTCCATTGTACTTTGACAGTTTTCGAATCTGCAACAGAATCTAATCTATCTTCTTGCCCCGCCCTCTCCTTTTTCAAAATTGGCGCATTTTGCGATAAGAAGGAACAATCATGTGTTGACAACTAGCCATCTTTCCAAACTGCACCATCATACCTCTCCTTATCTTTTTTGTTCAGGTTTTTAGAGCATAGTATGACATTATCAGTTTGTTCTTCAACTGATAGCGTCTTATCAGACATTGTTACCCAATCCAAATCAGTCAATCAACATCATCAGTCGCTTTTGCTCTCTTACACTAAAACTGTACATTTTTGCAGTCATAAGGTTTCTTGATTCACCATTTCCAATTTTAGGCTCTTAAAATGGATGTCGCAACTCGAAAACGCGTCATGTCAGCCAGCATGGAACTTCACGCCGGTCCTCAGAAGATTCAGCCGCCCTTACCAGGTATGTCCTCTAGTTTGAAGATTCCTGAAGTTTCAAAATCCAAGTTTCAGAACCCCCTTCGAGCATCGCCGACATTCTCATAGTCCATGTTTTGAATGCTCTAAACATCACAGAGCCCACCCAACGTCTCTCTTTCATAGAGGACATGATGTCCCGATTGCAATGGTTGAAGGTTTGTATCACTTCGAGTTCCGGAAATATTTACCCTTTTTTCTTATCGCACGCCAAAAGTCATGACATTTACGCGAGTCAACTCGCGGAGAGTCAGTTCATGACAAAATTTCATCGAACTTTCATAAGGTGTCACCGACAGTGTTCTCGTTATCAGTGATTATATCAGTAAGATGCTTCGAATCGCATACCAATGGAAAATGAATGTTGCGAGTTGTTAGTGTTGGCGAGTGTTATCAGTTTTGGCAGCGTGCCAAAAAGTATTGAGGAATCAACAGGGTGATGAAATAGTAATGAGAGGGGGGGGGGTACCATAGAGTGGAAGGGAAAGTTACTGATTAGAGAGGGAAAGAGTTCGAGGCTCGGAGAAAAGGATCGGAAAGTCTAAGATGTCTAAAATCTGAGGAACGAAAGCCGTGATACGAAGAATTTCCGAATCTCAAAGGTGCAGGATTTGAGAGTTTCAGATACTCAAAACTTCAATACTTCCCTTTTTCAGCAATACCACCAAAATCTAGAGCCTCCTATCAAGAAACCAACCTCCGACAAGCCACCGTTCGGCTCCCCTCGTCATCCGGAACTCCACAAACCTCTGGACCTCCACGATATGAAACGAAGCCTTCAGAAGGATCAAGACATGCTCCAGAACATGTCTAAACTCATCACCCTTACTGCACAAAGTGTTCAACCTCCGATGCAGCCTCCACTTCAGCCTCCAGCAGTCAAGATCACAGCTCCAGAAATGCCGAAGATCCCTGAAGCCAAGAAGTCACCAACGGCAGCTCCACCCCCGCCACCATCAATGGCGTCTTTGCCAACTGGACCAGGAACGTCTACACCTTTCTCGACATCTTCTATCTCTGCCAACCGAGGTTCGATTATGAGAAAACTGCATAAGAAGGAAATCACTCCACCACCTCCTCCTCCACCAGCGCAACTCCAATTCAATCCAGCTCAACAATTCAACACGCAGTCCGCTGAAGAGATGATGTTAGACCTTCAAGAGAAGCAACGAAAGTTGCTCTCCTACATCTCCGTGGCTCACGGAGGAACGGTCACCGATGAAGTGCTTCATGAGTACCTCCGTCACCCATATGTGCTTCTGAGGGAGAACGGGGTCACCAGAAAGCAACCAAATCCATTCTTTCATCTGATGAGTCAAAATCAATCGAATCTGAAAATGATGCCACCGACCCCATCGGTGATTTTGAAGCCGAATGAGAACTCAAAGCCAGCGACTCCGATTCCAGCTCCACCAGTATTAATCCCACAGGTGGATCTTCCAGCGAAGAAAGAGACATCACCCCCGGCGGAGAAGGTAAGTGTGCTCTATCGTACAAAAACCTTATCGAATTTTCCAGGTCTCTCCACCACCTCAACTACCCCCACAACTTCCACTCCAAGTCCCCCTGATACATCCTCACTTTGACCCCTCCAAATTCGCAATGCCAGTAACACGGGCGTGCAACCAATGGTCCGTAGTCTCCATGGCTCTTCCCCTGACTCTGATGTGTGTATGCCATCAAATACCTTGTAGATGCAAACCACTGACAGTTTAAGCAACTGACACTACATAATTGTACATAGAAAAACTTCCAAGTATTGTCTCACTTCCCTTTCAATCTGATTCGTGTGATCTCATTCGTGTTGTTGATACCTTTTTTGTTGATACTTTCTGAATACTTGGATATGAAGATTTATTGTGATAACACTTGGACGAATAAGATAGATCAATCAGTCGGGCACAGTCCTATCATCTTGTTCAGAGCCAATTGGTTCTGAAATGCTCCGAAATGTCTTCAGAATTTTTTCATAGGCTCTCACCTTCTTAAATCCATTCCAAACATCTACTCCGCAAGCTTCCGACATCTCCTTTTCCAAACAACCGTATTTCCCAAACATTTCTTTACACGCGATCTTCTGAAGTTCTGTATTCTTTGCCTCGTCCTCTCCAAGCTCCGGAATCGGATGCCATTCTTGGATACAGGTAGAGTTTCTTGCTATCAGCTTGTCGTCACACTCTTCAAACAGTTTAGTGTGTCGGAAAATGGAAGCTTCACAGAAAGCGTTAACGTCATCGATGATCTCAGCAAGAGCTTTTTCGGCACCACATTTTAGCTGTGAAGAGCACTTTTCGAAATCCTGACAATTCTTGTTCAACTTGTCGATATTTTCAGGGAGAGTCAAGTTTAAAGCCAAGATGTTTTTCTTAACACCATTGAAAATCTAAAAGCTCATATTTGATTAAGAAAATAAGCCTGACTTACATCTACACACTTTTCATTGCCTCCTTTTGTGGGGACACAAACCACTTCGTCATCACAGAAAATCACGGACACCAAAAAAGTAAAAATAGCGAATTGACAAAAATTGAACATTTCTGTGTTAGTAGAGAATGATGAGAAATGGAGGAAGGTAAGACTAATTGAGAGAGATAAGGAACGGGTATATCAGGAGTCAAAGAATGGATTTCTGTTTCAAGATTGCCAATAACAAAAAACGGAAAACATACTTGAGATCATTTCTAGTTGTCTGTCTTTCATGATCTGAAATATCGAACAAAGTAGATTTCAAAAAGATTCATTGTTTTGACAAATAACATCAATCAGCCGGGCACAGTCCCATCATCGTCGTTAACGCCAATTGATTCTGAAACTTTTATCAATTTCTCCAGATGTTTCCCGAAATGCTTACCTTCTTGAACTCCGTCCAATATTTCACACCGCATGCTTCCGAGATCTCCTTCTCCAGACAACCATTCTTCCCGAATTTCTCCTTACATGCAATCTTCTGAAGCTCTACATTCTTAGCCTCGTCAGCTCCACGCTTTGGAATCGGATTCCATTCTCGAATGCACGTAGAGTTTCTTGCATTCATCTTAACGTCGCACTCTTTGGACCACTTAGTGTGTCGGAAAATCGCAGCTTCGCAGAAGACGTTGACGTCGTCGATGAGTTGAACCAGCTCTTTCTCGGCGTCACATTTCAGTTGTGGAGTGCAGTTTTCGAAATCCTTGCAATTCTTGTTAAGCTTGTCGATATTTTCTGGGGCTGTCAAGTTCAACTGAAGGATGTTCTCTCTAACAGCATAGAAAATCTAAAAAAAACAAAGAAGGGGTTCTGAAGTTGAGTCCGATAACTTACATCGTCACATTCTTCATGGTCTCCGTCTGTAGGAACACACGAAACTTCGTCATCACAGAAAATCGTGGAAATCAGGAGAATAGAGAAGATGGCGAATTCGCGAATGTTGAACATTTTTCGTTTTTGAAGAAGAACGGAAAGTTTTTGAAGAAAAATGAAAAGGATGAGGAAGAAGGGAAAACTAGATGAAGAGATAAGGTACATGTATATCATGTGTGAGAAGAGTGTTTTTGTTTTAAAGTATGTTCATAGTACGATAGACTGTGGATTACAAAACGGACCAAGATCCAAAGGTCGAATCCTAAGTGATTTATTGTCCTCATTCTCATTCAGAACTTCTCAAAGAACAAATTTACGCGCCTGCATGTGTTTTGCTGTTTCATTTTCAGAATCAGCCTCACGTTCATGACAGATACTTAAACTTCTGTCTAGTGTGTGGAGGTCAAAATTCGCCAAATCTATGTGATGGAAACTTTTTCATCAATCATCAACGTCTTCAAGTTTTGATAACAACTTCACTGTGCTTTGACCTCACCGTCTGAAGAAAAACAAAACGTTTTTTTTACACTATCAAATCTCAAGTTGTCTCTATCATCGAAATGTTATTCTTGGCCGTTTTTCTAATCTCTTCAGTTTTGGGATACGATGAGACAAAATGTGACTCTTCGAATCTTCCCATTGCGATGAAGTGTATCATTGTGAGTGAGCTATGAATTACTCTGACCAAAGGTATCTTGGCTCCTGTAACAGATAATAAGAACTGTTAAACTACAAAAAAGTTGATCGCTTTTCGGTATCTGTCACCGCAACCAAGATAAATTTGGTCCACCAGACGGTATATTCCAGAAGCACCGAGAATTGCGACAACAAGCTACCACCCTCGACTTTGGAGATGATAAGAACATAGTGAAGCTTAACGGAATCTGCTCTGACTTCTTAAAATGCTCGGTACCAATGAAATGCGGAGGAACTGACGAAGACGTCGAGAACATTGACAAAGCAATATCTTACTGTCACGCTGTCGCCTTCCATGTGTCACCAGGATACCTTTCGTGTGCTGATAAAGTGGACACCAAGAATTCGACATGTGTCCAAGGATGGAATCCGTTTCCAGAAATAGAAGGTTCCGAGGAGGAGAAGGATATGATTCAGAAGACAGCGTGTGAAAACTTCTTCGGGAGAGATGGATGTTTGGAGCAGGAGATTTCAGATGTTTGCAGTGTGGACTTGTGGAAGGAGTTCAAGAAGGTAAGATTCATGGGTTTTGGAATTGAGCAATTTGTTGTTTTTCAGCACTACCTGGCATTGAATGATATCATCGAGGCGTGTGATTTCAGTTGAAAACGAAGGTCATAAAACAGTTTTGTTATTTTTTGTCGGTTACTGGAACTTTGAAATAAAATGTCTAATGGAGTACACTCAGAATCACAACATCTTCTTGGGGGTTTTTCTTTTAAATCTTCATTTTAAGGTAGTTCCATTGTCTCGAATCTAATCAAAACCGACAGATTTCCACATGTTTCTCAATCATGATAACATCTTGCCAATTCGTCATGGCAAAATCTTCTCTTCTGTTTTTTAGGTCACCTCAACCCTTTTTTTCTCTCTGCTTCCCTCTTCATCATTGTAAACCAACTTCCTCCTCTATTTGGACTGTTTACATCTATTTTACTTCTCTCATATTTCTTGCTGATTACTTCTCAAAGTGAATTTTTCTTGCAGAATGGGCACCCTTTTGCATTTCATCACTGCCTCGATTTTGCTCACTTTCGTGCTGGGAATCGACCATCTCGAATGCTCGCCGAAGATTTTGGGACCACAGGTCACCAAGTGTATGAAGGTTGGTATTCTCCAAATTTCAACAATAAGTAGTCAGTCTTTCAGATACTGAAACATCTTGTCGGCTTAGCTTCCAGCGCTGGGCCAGACTACAAAACAGTGGGACCAGAAGTCGTCAAGGACTGCAAAACCTTCAGACAACAATGTGATACCGTAGTCAAATGTGTCAACAATGCGTCCTTTGAGCAGATTATAGACCTCCTTTTCGCTAACTGTGACGCTGCGGAATACATTGTGACAATATTTCCAAAGTGTAACGATAAGCTGGAGTCGCTGAACTCGACTTGCCTGGAAGAATGGGACCCATTTACCGATTCTCCTGTCAACGAAACTTTTGTTCTCAACACTCCAGAAGACCAAAAAGAGGCTTGTAAGAACTTCTACGGGAAGGACGACTGTGTTAAGAAGGATATCATCAAGACATGTGGAGAGAAAGAGTTCACCAGTTTTCATAAGGTGAGTTGGAATTTAAAAAGGTTCTATGAGAAATGATCAGTTTTCAGCACCAGAAAAGTATTGTGAGCATTGTTGGCAACTGTCGTTTGGATTGATTGTTGGATAATGAATGCGTTTTGGGTCTAACATGGTAATTTTACAGAGAAATACATGAAAACAAAGAATATCAACATTCAAATTCATCTTTATTTATATAATTACCGAGAGTAGGAAAGGCTGTTCAATAAAAATTTGATTACCTTATAAAAGTCTAGAACGATTTCCGAAGATTAGTGAAATTAGTGATACCACCCATCTTATTTTCTCTTTCTTTCGAACTTGATAAAGCATTCATTCAAGGTGAACATAATTGGTTTCCTTCCCGGGGCCGTCAGGGTACCATCATACGTTTCGAACTCGTCCGCCACCTGGAATGGCTCCAGTGCTGTCCTGATTTCCTCCACATCAAACGTTCCAATGAAAGAGTGAGAATTGAAGCTGGTAGATTCCATGATTTTCTGAAATCAAATCAATAAGAAAAAATGGTGAAGCCATTTTCTTCCTTGACCCGTAACTTTGTCCAAACTTGTCATAAAAACAGATAACTTTGAGAATACCGGAGGACTTCGGACATGTGTAAAATTGTGGATCTACCCGTGCGAAAAAGTTGAGCGAAAATCTTTGCATCAAAAAAAGTGATTTTGAGCCCACATGCGCTCATTTTTTAATTTTTCAAAGCTCCCAATAGACGGGCCTCAATATTGATGTTTATTGATCAAGATTAATAGAACTCACATCTCTGTATCTCTTCACCGCTTCCGGTTCAAGTTGTTGGTCACCTACGGAAATGCTACGAATGCCTGCCAAGGCTTCCAATGGAAAATCGAAATTTATTCCATGTGTACACAATCTTTCCAGGTGTGCAAAGTGTCCCTCTAGGCTCCGACAGTCGTTGAAGTTGTATCTCAGCTTGTTACCAAGAACAATCAATGTTAGATCAGTTAGCGGCCCAACTTTGATTCCGTCGATTACAGGGTAGAGGTCTTCTTTCTTGAAGAGTCCGATGGAAAGTTCTTCAACGTGGAGCTTCTCTTTTAGTTTGCCAAAAGTCTTGCTAACTATTGTGCATAGCACTTTCAAGTCTTTCTTATCTTCAGAAAAGCCATTGAAAATTCTCAGACACTTGATTTTACTGCCTTGCTTCTCGATGGCTTTTTTGAATCTCTTGATGCCTTCCTCGATGTAAGAACCGGATAGAACTGTTGCTTCTTTTCCTTTCGTCTTTTTCTCGCATCCCTCTTCTCGTTTTTTGAAACGGATTTCCTCAGCTCCTGTGGTCTCGTTTTTCAACAATAGAGAAAGGTAATCTTGACCCAAATGCATCTCCACTTTTTCATAAATTCTACGATCAGCTTTCAGGATGCCTCTGAAGCACTGGTTAGTCTTGAGTAGTGCTTTTCTGAATACCCACTATTATGTTCGCCTTGGTTATGAGGACTCACTGATCATCGACATTTACCGACTCCATTATCTTTCGCTTCAAATTCACCGGCACACTCTCCATTCCACGTGCGTTTTTGTCTATGCTAAAAAGTGGAAACCTTGGCTCGACAAAATGTACGAACTGAACTTACACGACATCGGTGGCAAGATCACGACTTCCCGTTCTGAATCTGGCAAACCAGGTATCGACTTCTTCGAAAGTGATGTCATGAAAAGCTTTTTTGAGTTCTTCCACCGCTCGATAAACTTCGTAGTGCATCTTGAAGAACAAGAAAATGGATTGTCTCCGGAAGGCAGGGCTTTTTTCGTCAAACGACATGGTTTACCTGAAAATTGGGATTTCTGTAAAATCACGAACCTCAATTAGACAAGAAACTAAGCGAGATTTTAAAGAGGAAAGCAAAAGTAAGCAGCACTGCCTTAAATCAATAAAAGCGAAGGCGAGGTGGCTGTCTGCAAACGCGCTCTGCCGTAGACACGCATTAATCTAGAAAGTATCGTTTTGACTTCTTCACAAATACGATAGTAGCGAAAAAACATGGAAACAAGAAATTTTAATTTTAAATTTCATGTATCATTAACAGAATTACCAAAAGTTAAAGTTATAAATAAATTTTTAAGTAAATATACTCAAAGTAAGACAAAAAGACAAAACTAAATTACTATCAGGAAAAGTATAAATATTGAGAACGATTTCCGAGGATCAGTGAAAATGACACAGATGCTTACAAACTATTATTTCTTTCTTTCTTTCAAATTCCATTCTGTGTTCTTTTATGGAGAAACTGATCGGCTCTTTTCCTGGAGCGGTGAGGAGTCCATCGTATTTGTTGAACTCGTCCGCCGTGTATGGCTCAAGTGCTGCTCTGACCTTCTCCCGGTTGTATGTTCCACAGAGACTGTGGGACCGGAAGTTGGTAGATTCCAAGATCTTCTGAAAACAAAAAATATATACACTAGAGTCGAGAAGTCGCAGATGGACAATGCCTACAACGAAAAGCAGTGATGAGGGTTATTATGTTCCTAGGTTCATAGCTTTGTCAAATTTTTTCAAACATCAAACACATTCTTGTGCTCGTAGATAAACTTTTCAGTTATACAGCTTCAAGTTGTTTTTGGAACTGAAAAAATATTCAGAATTTCCAGAATATTATCAGATTGACGTCAGTTGGAAACCTAACTTTTCACAAAAGGAAATAATCCGGTAGCAAGCTGTTCGAGTGAGTATATATATTGACAGAATTGACGAAATTTTCAAAAATCAAAAAACAAAGTTACCGTACACATTATAGAACTTCAGAACAATCTGGTATCCCGAAAAAAAGACTCCACTCGGACATCGGCAACCGACAATTGAAGGCGCTTTGTTAAAAATGTTCCCTTTTCCGCACGATGTAATAACATGTTTCCTTACTGATCCCATAAAATCCCAACCACCAACGACCCTCCCATCAAACCCCAGTGAGCCGTTTCAATCGTACTATCACACCCGAAAAAACATTTCATTCTCCTCACGTTCCAACTCACATCAGTTCTTCTTATCCCCAAATCAAGATCATTTAACCAAAAAAAGATATGAACCCATTGGAGCTTGAATGAAAAACCAAGAAGGTGTACCTTCCCCTCTCTATTTTTTTCTGCTCCACTATACAACTCATTAGTGAGCATTGAGACCACCTTCTTCCTGTGTTAGTGCAAAAATTGGAACTGATATAGAGGACAAAAATTGTATTCCGAAAGTTTGGGAGCCTTGCGTAGCTTTCCCTGACATTTCGGAGCACATAATGGTGAGAATGTAGACCTTTGGAAAGTCCGAAAATTTCACTTATTTCAGCCAGAAATCCATCAGAAGTCTACGGCTGCCGAGATGATAGAGTTCCGTTATTTCGCTGCTACTGTTATGTTAGTGGTAAGTTTTGGTTTCCCCAACGAAATATAGTTCCTCAAATTTCAAAATTCCAGATGAGCATCATGGTGCTCTTTCTTAACGGGTTCGTTGTTCGTCGCATGTATCGAGAACGCGAGGGTTTCCATAAAATCTGTGTTAACAAGGCTGTGGCCAACTGCTTCATTGGAATTGCTTTCCTTGTATGGGCAGCGCCATGCTCTTATTTGTAAGTCTCACTTTCTCCAGTTCTTTGACTATGAATCATTCCAGAAACTACCTATACCTTCCTTATCAATTCAATGTATTCTTCGGTCAAATAGTTGGCTGGGGACCCTATCTGATGTCTGGGCCATTTACTCAAATGTGTCTCGCTGTAAATCGAGCTGTGGCTATTTCGTATCCCTATTATTTCAACAAACAGCATAAGATTCCCTGGACTAAAGTTACGTTGGGAGCATTGTGGGTTCTCGCCATACTAATGTCCCTTCCAGCGATGATAGGTGAGCAAGTTCTTGGCCACGAGTTTTGGAATCCAATGTCTCAACTTGCTTTCAGATGGCTGCAGTTACATATTCTTCGTTGAAAGTGTCTCGTGGAGTCCGACGGACACGACGTGCTCCAGAACTCTCTCGGAATACGTCACTAATTTGGTTCTACTCATGGCGATCATCTCATTTGGAATCAACGTGTCCAGTATCATCAAGATAGTGCGATCTGCGATTGGTCTCACTGCGGTGGTAGATCAAAACGTTTCGGAGACGAGAAGAAAGAAGAGAAGGAAGATGTTCATTCAGTGTGTGATTCAAGACTGTACTCATACGACAGACTGTATGCTGAACACTTATGTGTACACGTTCTACTCGGCTCAATGGTTTCAGTTCGTTTGTGGAGCAGTGTCAGCGTTGACTGTGATTTTGTTGGATGGGTAGGTCAAAAAGTGGGAATCTGAAAGCCCGGAACGGTTTGAAGATCTCGAGAATCTGAGATGCTGAGATTCTGAGAACTCTTCCTTCAAGTTTATATCACTCGTAATGGTTTGCAGATACTGATTTTTGAATTTCTTCAAACCTCAAAATTTGGAAATATCTCAACTTTCAAAACATGACATTTTTGGATTTCAGAAATCTTCCGTACTGTTCTTCAGTCTAGAATCGTTATCAAAGTTTCCAAACTTTTCCATTTTTGAACCCAGTCACAAGTTCTCACACAACCTTTCACACATCAGTCATTCCTTTTTCGAAAATTCCAAAGCAAAATTCCAAAAATTTTCGGCTCTATTTCCAGCTTTCTGATGTCCGTCTTGCACCAAAAGTCAACCACTCCAAGCCAGACCCGTGAGCCTCCATCCAAATCGCATACAGTAACCAATGGCCAGTTTCGAAGTCGAGCAGCGAGCAGAGTGTCGGCAACCATTATGACTACTACTACTCTCTAAAATACGTCATTTTTTTGGGGAAACTTTTATGTAGTTCGTTTGCATTTTATTCCTTATCACTTCTTTGACAAGACGAATTAAAATTAAACCCCCAACCAGCGGTGGTGAATCAACCTTTTTCTCCACTGATAACATCGAATTGATAAATCATTTTTCATTCTTCTCTGAATTCTCAATCCAACAGAAACCATTCTTATGAAATTCCTCATTGCCAATGAGTTCTTGCTGCCAGCTATACACACATACACTCTCGTACATACACATTGCCTTCTCTCCCGTGTGACCCAATCCTCATTGGAGCGCACTTTCCTCGCACGCGGTTTATTGAATTTTGCCTTGTTATTGTTTACTACTCTCGACTCTCGAGTGACCGAAAGCCTGGGTATCCGGTTTCAGTGGGTTAATTTCAACATTACTTTAGGATTTTATACACAAATTACCTGCTTATTATCTATTCACGAACAACGAAACTCCGCTGTGCATTTTTCACTGCGGCACAGTGGAGTGTCGTTGTCCCGAATGAATAATAGCCGATTCTAGAGAATTACGAAACATCATGGAGAGATGAATCATGTCTATTTTTTCTATCGCTGTTTGTTGACAAAACACTCCATTTTTGCTGTCTCGTTTTTTTTATTTGTGTCTCGTCTTGAGACTTTGTGGTTTCCTATCGATTTTCGTTCTTTCTTCAGACCTTTTCTCCATTCTCAAAAATGTCTCACTGGTTCCATCGAAATCCCATAAAGCCGACGGAATTCGTCAAGTTCGATTTGAAAGGAGTCCTCACCACAGACACGTGCTCCAAGATTTGCGGGTGAGATTCTTGGGATTTTTTTAATCATAAATTATCAATGGAAATTTTGCAGAGAGCTCCGTTTGCGCCGCGACAAACTAGTGGGGCAGTTCAAAAATGCATCAAACGACCTGGATGAGGTGACGAAGGAGTTCAATGAATATCTCAGACTTTTCGCGGGATTCTTAATCGAGATTCAGTCGTCGTTGCAGGATTTGTGAGTTTTTCAAAAATTAATTTAAAAAATTTCGAAGAAAAATGGGGGCTGAGTCGTTAAACTCCGAACGAAAGTTGGAAGAGACATCTCCCACTTTGGCGAGCTTCATATTTTGTCTATTATTTCACTGTGACCAAGGCAAATTTAGAAACATGTTTCATAATCTTTTTGAAATTCTCTTTCGATCGGTATACTTTTTATCTTTATCGGATCACCATAACAGAAGTTATGGGTCCTGAAAAATATGGTTCTCAAGAATTCATTATATGAAAATTCTATTTTCCAGAGAGAACAAAGATGCGGGCAACAAAAACAGCAAACTCATCCCATTGATCCGCTTCAAATGGGGCAACTCCATGCTCCCCTCAACTGCCACAGAAGTCTCCGACACGTGGTTCGAAGCCCTCAGCATGGTTCAGTGTATGGCTATGTGGCTCACTAAACACGCCGCTTCGATGGCTGGAAAGGATGAAGTCAAGGAGTCGGATGCGAAGGAATGTCTTCAGTGTCTCCGACAAGCCGGTGGAATGTTCCAGTACGTCAAGGAAGAGTCGGCGAGACTCTCGGGAGCGAATGAAGTTGAAGGATCAGATTTCGACCCGAAGGTTATGGAGACTTATGTTCTGACGGCTACTGCAGAAGCTCAAGAAGTGATAGTGGCGAGGGCCATCGAGGTGAAGCATGATGATGGATTGATCTCCTCACTCTCCGCATCCACCGCTTCAATCTTCTCAAAGGCTGAGCAATGCCTGAACAACCTCCCAGATGAGTCATTCGCGAGATGGAGAAGATATCTTCAGTTGAAACATCACTTCTATCTGGCCTACGCCTACGCCTTCCTCGGTCAGAAGCAATTGTCCGAGGACAAATGTGGAGAAGCCGTGAGAGCTTGTAAGCAGGGAAAAGCCGAGTATGAGGTGGCCAAGGAGATGGCTGCGATGTACGCAACAGCGACTGGGCCGGGCACCAGAATCAAGCCGGAAGGCCACTTGTTCTTCAGAAGAATCGAACCGCTTCTGAATCGGCATCTGGAGAAGGCGGAAAGAGAGAATGGATTCATTTACCATCAAAAGGTCCCGGATGAGATTCCACAGTTGGATGTGGAGGCCACGTATGGTTTGGCAAAGTTGGAGTCGTTCAAGTATCCACCGCCTGCCGAGTTGTGGAACACTGCCGTTTATTCGGCGTTTGATTTGACGAAGGCGAATATGCCAGATTTCACCAAGATTAAGAAGGTGGGTCTAGATGAATGCGTAGAATCGGGTTTTTGAAGTTCTGAGACTATAAAATTCTGAGAGTCTGGGATTTCGATATTCTGAAGTGGACATTCTGAGATTCTGAATTTAATATTCTGAGATTCTGAAACCCACGAATTTTTCGATTCTTGAGTTCTGACACTCAGCATTCTGGACTCTTGGAATTTGAATTATCCCAAATCTAACGTTCTGATTTCAGAGCAAGTCAAAATTGGACCCAGTGCACGAGGAGAAGATCTACCAAACCGAAAAGGATCCGAGCAATTCCAGTGGATGTGTGATCGCCTAATACCCATTCCATTCAAACTGAATGATGAAAATTCTAATCTCTGTACATCAAAAATTCCCATTCTCTCCCAAAAACCATGCCCTCTCTCTTTTATTTGTATGCAATGTTTCCACATTTAGCTCGCGAGCTCCCTTCCCCTTTTTTGATGATTCGTACGATATGATATATACATAAAATGTACATGTTGTTGACACGAAAATAGTGACCAAACAAAACGGTCAAATGGAGCCCGCTGAATCAACCCACCAGGTGTGCCAATAGTCCAAGGGCGGTGCCTTCCCATCTCGGGAACCTGGAGATTTTCTGAATCAGTCAGTAGCCATCTGCAACGGTCATTCGGGATGGTCAATTCTACTGTTTTAGTGTTTCTAATTGTTTTTGGAGTCGGATTGAGTCAATCTAGAGCTTCTGGTAGAGGCTGCACTCATTCGATTCAGTGTGGAAGAGGATTCTTCTGCGAGTCTGGAGCGTGTCGGAAGGATTCATGTGCCAATGATTTGCAGTGTGAAGAGGTGAACTTTCTTGGGGGTACAGTAGATGATTTACTAGCTTTTAGGGAGAAGAATGCCGCCCTGGCAACGTCAACGGCCGGCAGAAGTCTGGTTGCTTTCAAACCATAGTCCCCAAGTCTGCCCTAGGCGGCACTTCTGAAGACTTCTGCCCGGGAGGTGGTGCCCTTGTTCTCTCCCCAACCGGAACTCTTACAATCTGCGATTTAACTGAGGACTGTCCATCCACACACGTATGTAATCCAGTTCATGGAGTTTGCTGTACTAGTGAGTTCCTATCTAAAAAAAACTTACCAGTTCTAACACTCTTGATTCTGTCTCAGAACTTCCAACGTGCCCAAAGACCAAGAAAACCATGGTCAACTTCATCACCGGGAAGCCCATCATGTGTCAATTCAAACAGGGAAGAGTGATGCCGTGTCCGGAGAATGGCTTCTGTGAGACCACGACTGGATTCTGTTGTGTTCCTGGAGCGGTGGAGGAGATTGAGACACCGGCCCCTAGACCGGTTGAGAACGAGAGACCGTGGAGAGGGCAACAGTGTGCTCCGTCGACTGGTTGTTCTGGAGGAGCAGCGTGCATTTGTGGAGCTCGCGGAAATTGTATGTGTGAGTGTGCCACTGACTTTGGGTACACGGTGGCGTCGGATGGAAAAACGTGTCAACGCGTCAGAAGACGTCTGAAGGAGAAGTGCAAGACCGATATGGAATGCTCAGCGGCATTCTCGGAGTGTGCGACTGGAGGATGCAGGTGCAAGAGAGGCTTCAAGAGAAATGGTGACGGCGGATGTGAGCCTATTGGTAAGACCTAGTGAGTTTAACTTCAACATATTACCTTTTACAGAATACCGTTGTGTCAACAAGGCTGCCCCATTGAAACGCGACGAAAAACTAGTGACTTGCTCTCTCAAAAACTCTCTTCTCTCAGTGGTCACTAGCTTCAGGAGTCTCAAGAAATCCGGCTCCGGAAATGAGTCGGATATTAATGATGAAGAGTTTGAGCAACTCATGAAGGGAATTCAAAACGGCACCTATCTGGAAAAACCGCTTTCGGATTTCGGAAACGGACGGGATGATTGTCCAGAGGAGCATTATTGCGTGCCAGTCTTCGACGACGCCTCTAAACCAGGGTATTACAAGGGATTCTGTTGTCCGTCTCCTTCTGAAATCCGCCCAACTTGTCCCGTTGGAGAGCCTCATGAGTCTTCAAATCCACCGGATTACGGATGCGCCAGGTGTCCCGTGGATTATTATTGTCATCGTGATGCAGTGGCTACTGAGAAATCGGTCAGTGTATAGGAGTGCATACACGTTTCCTCCAACAACTTGAAAATCTTTGCACTCACAACATAATTACAGATTTGTTGCCCGAAGCCCTGCGTCTCTCTCGAAGACATCTACCACGACGGGCAGTGTTTTTCGATGGCTTACTACGGTGACAGCTGTCACATCTCGTCGCAATGCGTCTACTCGAAAAGTCCGGACGCCGCTGAGGAGTACGCCGAGGTTGCAAAAATGGAATGCATGCGGAGTATTTGCTCGTGTCCCGCCGGGTTCAGTTACGCTGATGGACAGTGTAAGAGGATCATGTGTTCGATTGGGTTGAGAGGCGAACCGTCGATTGATAAATCAGGGCAGTTGATCCGGTGCGAGAGATCCAGTGATTGCAGTATGGGACATATGTGTGATCCGAATACGCATGTATGTTGCAAGGGAACAAATCGTGAGTTTGGGCGGACAATATTGCTCATCATTTGATACTGGAGACTTCCTAGATCCTCAGGATTCTTGGGATCCGTGAGATCTTTGGATTCCTAGCGCCTTAGGATCCCTGGATCCATAAGATCCTTAGGATGATTGGATCCTTGGATGCTTGGGATCCGGAGATCCTTCGGTTCCTTCGATTCTTAGAACACTTGGTTCCTTAGATCCTTAGGATCCTTGGATCCCTAGAGCCTTAGGAACCCTAGATCCATCAGATCCTTCAATCCCTGTGATCCTTGTGATCCTTGGATCCTTGGGATCATTGGATCCTGGTGATTCTCGGGATCCTAGAGATTTTTAGGATCCTCCATACTTGGATCCTTGGATCCTTGGGGCTTTGGATTCTTAAATCCTTGGATCTTTAGACGCCCCCGGGAACCTTAAGATCCGCGGATCCTATATTTTCCTTGGTATTTTGATTCTTAGATCATCAAGAACTCTAGATCCATAGATTCATCAAACCTCAGTATTCATAATTCGATTTGCAGGATGCCCCAAAGACTACGTAGAAACCGGCGAGCAGTGCACTGACGACAATTGCCGCGGGATCAACGAGATCTGTCACCGCACCAAGAACGGAAAAGCCAAAATCTGCTGCACCTACGATGACGTGACAATGATGGCGATGAGGGATTCACAGAACACCACGTCCGCCGTCTAGACTCCCCTGAATTCGCTTCAAATTTTGCTTATTTTTGAAGTCCCCCATTCTTGTTTTGTTTGTACATGTGTGTGCTCCTCCTTTCACCAAACCACCTCTTTAATAAATCCTTACTTTCGTTGTAGTCGTCGTGGTGTGTGCCATCCTCGACATTCATCTTCTTCTCTTCCTCTTTTCCCCCACACGACGTCTTCTGCTCGTCCTCCTCTTTACGTCTCCATGACGACAGAAGGATTCTGAAGAGGGGTCTGAAAAGGGGCTGGTGGGGAGAGGGAAGAAGAGAAAGAAGAGGCACACATGGATGAATGAGTAATCAGGATGAATAGCGAATTGGTTGGAAGAGAGCTCACGACGAAGAAGCAGAAGGCTAGACGATTCTGGAAAATGGATGGAGAGAGGGGTCCCAAAAGAGATGAAGTAGTAAATGAAGACGTCATTTTAGAAGACGACAACGATGACCCATTACATACCCATCCACTCCTTTTCCTTCTTCATCTCCTTCAAAAATATCTTCAGAAGACGTTGTGGACGTCTTCTTCATGGAGCGCCCCCTGGTGGTGTAGGCCGAGAGTGAATAAATTAGAAAAAGGAGAAGGATGGGTGTATGTGTGTGTGTGTTGGAAAAGAAGACGGAGTAGAAGGAGCTTTTCGAATTCTGGAGCTCTTTTTCGCCTTCTCAACTACACCACCACTCGTCATTTAGTGGGGTCGATGGATGGATGGAAAAAAAACGGAGTGGGAGGAGGAGTGAAGTCATCCCGTTTTGGAAGAAAACGATGACAGGAGGCAAATGAGGAGCTAGATGAGCTCTCTTTTCAGTTTTCCTTCACACTTTTATTCTCAGTTGTTCTGCTTTTCTGGATTACGATGACCCGAAAATTGTATGCTCCTTTTTTTCTGTTCTGAAGGTGTCAACATATATTTGTCGGAGAACTCCTTTTCTCAGAAACCCTCTGAATTTCAGAAGAGAGCGAGAAAAACAGAAGACGTCATTCAGAAGGCTAGAGATTCTGAAAGCCCGCAAAAAAAAAAGAGTCTGCTCTGGGTTTTCGCGTTTTTGAATGTCTGAAAAAATATTTTATTCTCGGGCTTCTTGGAATTCAGGAATCCTAGAAATCGGAATCGCAGAATCTCAGTTTTCAAACGAGTTCTCGGAATCTCTTATCATCATCAGGGCTCAATTCTCGAAATCTCGGCATCTGAAATTTTGACGCTTCTGATTCTTGAAATCTTGGAGTTTCCGATTTCATGAAAATTTCTGATTCTCCAGTTTCCAAAGTCTCCTAATCGGAAAACCTGCCGAGTTTCACATTTTCAAAACTTCAGAATCTCATTTTGATTATCGTGGGATTCTTGAACTTTTTTGGATTCGGGTATCCGAAATTCACATAGGAAGAAAAATCATCAGAATCTCAAGAACTTCCTAATTTTTCTGAATTTCAAGTGTAGGAGACAAGTCAGCTAAAAACGTCGAATATTTCCGTTTTTATTAGCATTTTTCAGTTGGTTCATTTTTCCAGTTCACTTTCAAACCTTCGAAACCTCGAGATCCCTCACATTCTGTCTTTTACGAATGTAGCGTTTTGTAATCCATATACTAGGCTCCGCCCATTTCTTCATCTTCTCTCTTTTTCACCACTCCTACAATTCTGCAGAATCCCTACATCTCAATTGTAGCTCTCCAGGACTTCAGACGTCGCCACTAAAAAGTGTATTTTTTCCGTCATTCATCTTCTTCTTCTGCTTCTCCACTCCTCCAAAATCTTCCATCCGACCTGTTGAGAGTCAAGGAGTCCCTCACCTCAGGAGCCCGTGGAGCTCCGGAGAGAGTTCTGCGTCTCCATTTCTTCATCCTCATCTTCTTCTTTTTCTTCCTCAAAACTTATGTTGTAAACCGACTGACGCTTCTTCTTGCTTCTTCTTCTTCTTGTCCCTTCTTCTTCTTCCTCAGAACGGACGCTTTCTGGAGGCGATGTGTTTATGAGAAGAAGCGCCTCTCGAAACTCTGTGAGCTTCTTCTTCTTCTTCTCCTTGGTTTTCTTCTTTCACTCCCGCATAGCAACGAGAGAGCTTCTTCTTCTTCTTCGACTTCTGCATCATCATCCTCGACCACAGAAAGAAAAAAAAAGAGAAGAAGTGCTCCGCCTTCTTCTTTCAAAAATCTTCTCGGTCACCTGAGCCAGCTTCTCCAGGCGGGCTCTGAAGAGTCTTTCCCGTTTTTTGCTCAAAATGAATCCTATACTTTTGGGAGTTGCGATGCGAATGAGAAGAGGCCGGAGAAGAAGAAGCTCAATATTTTCCCTTTTTCTACGACTTATCTATTTTCGACTTTCTGCCGTAAATGGAGCATGTGTCTGGAAATCCGGGATGGAGTACGGTAGGTCTTGGAGCTAGGAAAGATTAGACCTCTTCAGACAAATCGAAGTTCTCCATCTAGGATGACATCATTTGTCTATCTTGAAATGTAGACTCTCTGTCGGAAACCTTAGAATTTCGAAGCAGAATTTTTGAACGATATCAAAAGGGAACTCAAAAGTCTTTTGAATGTTTTCTGGAAGACAAACAGATGTGTCAGCTGAATGACGGTATTCTCAGTTTCGAGAATGTCGAAAATTGCACGGAATTCGTGTCGGGTTCTGACCACGGAATCCGAAGTCAGAAACCTTAGAATTCTGAAAATCCAATAGGTCAGAATCAAGAGAGGATAGGAGTCAGGAGAATAAACAGAATCCCTAGAGTCTTGATTATCTGAAAATCGTTCAAAAGAATTCAAGAAGCTTTCTGAATAACATTGAAAATTAAGAAAATAGATGATAATGACAATAACAAAACGACAGAATCTGGCATTAGTGTTCTCAGAATCGGAAGTCAGAAAAAAAAGTTCTTAAACTTTTGAGGCTTCTGAATCTTGCGAAATCGAAATTTAAAACTTGAAAGCTAATGTAGCCCTAGTTAGACTAGGAGACTCAAAATGTACTGTTGGATAACTGATTCTTGAAATCTGATGCTTCCTATACTTGCTACGATGTGATGGAATGCCATAGTCTGTAATTGTGACTCCTTCCTCGCTCCTTCCCAGTTTGAAAGTCTGGTCGATTCCTCCATCACCCGGTTTTAACTCTATTGTACTCCTTCATCTCGCCTTCTTATTCTGTACACCTCCCGGTATCTCTCCCGTCATTAAATACCCTTTGTTTCTCTTCTTGGGCGACCCTTATGCAGGGGAAGCCCAAATACGTATTGATTCGTTCCCATGATCAATAAATATATATATATGTGGTCCAAAGGTTCGAGATTCTGAAAAATTGAAATGTTCGGAATATTTTTAGAGTCTTGAACATTTAGATTCATGGATACGGCCAGTTCAGAATCACGAGAATCGTACTGAAAATTTTCGATGTTGGGGAACCAAGAATTCCAGATTCAGAGTTCCTGTCTAGAAATTTAAAAATGTGGAATTCTGAAATAGCGGGATCCAATGTCCAAGATTTCCATAGAATTCCGAATCTTCTTTTCACCCTCCCCTAATCCCAAAAATCCCTGAATATTTCCTCTCGTCATCACTATAACTTTCTCCCCCATTCCTCCAGAATCATCCTCCTCTTTTTCTCCTCCTCTTCATTTTTCGTCTCCTTCGTCACCTCCCAGGCACTACCAGCTCCTCCAGACAGCAGCGCCTCCAAGCTGCTGTCTTCTTTGCCGTTTCCACAAAAAAAAAATTGGCCGTCGGTTTGATAACACTTCTGATAGAAGAAGACCGCTTCTTCTCTCTCTCATCATCATGCCCACCTTTTTTTCGGAGGAGACGCTCGTTTTTTTTTCTCGAGTGCTCGCAAACGCGTTCGTGTGATAACAAAAATGTGTCTCTTTGTTCTTCGGTTTTCTTTCTTCCCGGATTCAGAATTAGACCCCTACTCTTTGGTCCCCCCACCTCGTCATCATCATACTTTTCTTCTTCTTCAGAATCGGTGGGGAAAGTGTTTGTGAGGTGATGATGATGATAAGAGAGAGGCTTTCTCTTTTACCTTTCGACGGGCTGGTAGAAGTTGTGAGCAAACAATTGCTCTTTCTCTCCTGGTGCTCAGTGTGTGCTTGGGCGGTGTAGGCGACCACCAGACCCTTCACTTCTATCCGAACGTTCTTCTTCTTCTTCTTCACATTCTTCTTCACCACTAATTTCCAATCTCCTCTCCTCTTTCTTTCCCTGTTTACATTGGAGGTAGTCACTTTGACTCTTTCTTTTTCTCGGTTCATTTCGACGATATCGAAGTAAATGGAGGATGACAGGTTGATGGGTTCTGATCTGGGATGTAAGTTTGATGAGTTTGGAGCTCGAGAGTTCCGAAATATCGATAGTGAAGACATTAGGGGTTCGGCTTAAAAGTCGGATCTAAATCTCGAACATCTTGACATGCAGGAATCGAGATGTCGAAACTGTCGCTTAAAAACATGACACTTCAACCCCTAGGGAACTAAGAAACTAGGTGCACAATCATCTTGTAATCTGGATTAACAGAGGCACTGATACTTGAAGGCTCACCTTTTGGACCCCTGAACTTGAGTATGATTCAACCTCAAATCCGGATTTCAGATTGACAAAAAGTCGTGTCGTAACACGAACACTGAGAACATCCTCCTGTTCGGAATTCTTAGATATAATGAGCCATTACAGTAATTTGGCTCTACAGATTTTTTGAAAACGTGGCATCTCGTTTCCCTAAATAACCCCAATCTCCGATACATTCCGCATGCTCCAGAATCCCATCCACATCCATCTTCATCCACCCCAAAACTTTGATATCTTGAAGTAAACGACAACACTGAAATGACGGAAGTAGTGCACCACACACACACTCACATACATTCGGTGAGGGTTGTTGGGTTTGCAAGAAGGAGTGACGTGCTCTTATCAAATACCCCCTCGTCCGCTCGCCTCCATTGACCAGCACGGAGCCATCGTCCGACGCTCACCTCTGATTTTGGCAATTCGAAAAATGGAGAATGGGGAGAATCTCCTAGTCAGAAGATGGAGGGCGCCAGATGGCTTCTTTCCGTCCGACGAGAAGATGGAGAAGGAGAAGGAGAAGATTTCGGGTCAAGATCGAATTTCTTCATTTTGGAGACAGAAGATGATGGAGACAATGAGGGAAGATGGAGAAAACGTCTTCAGAATCCCCCCTAGAAGACGTGAAATGTTGAGACGGGCGGAGGGGGGAATGCAAAGGAGATAAACGATGGAGCGGCTCTGGAAGAGCGCCGCGGCGTTTTCTTCGTATTCCCCCCTATAATCTTCTCATAATACTTTGTGAGCTTCTTCTCCTTCTTCTCGACGTCTTCTGCTTTTTTGCCTCAGACATCTTCTGCTCCCGGAGACGTCACGTCTTCTGGAGTGACTCAAAATTCTGGAGACATTTCTTGTCTTTTTCTTTCTTGTTCCCCTATATGTCTTCGTCGGTCTTGTACAGTCTCCGATGCCCTCCGTTTTTCGGTTGCCTTCTAAAAATGGCGACGATGTCGACGTCTGTTGGAAATTGATGGAGGAGGAGAGAACAGAAGAGACATGTGTCAAGATGGTCTTCTTCTCCTCTTCTGGAGACGGGCCAGAAGATGGAGAAGAAGAAGACGTGAACGCAGAGGGGACAGTAGTAGTAGTGGTGGCGGACGATGATGTGACCTCCTTCACACACAGTCTCTTTTCACAGACTATCTAGATTCTTCAAGAAGGAGAAAGACGAAGAATGGGGCAACAGAGATTCTTCGATATTCCTAATGGGGTGTGAGATTGCGGTGTGCGTTGGTGGCAGAGAGAGAGAGAGGGTGCTCGTCGAAAATCTTGTCGTCATGGAGTACTGTGGAGAGTCGTTTTTTCATCTGTGTGTCTGTTTGTCCGGAGACTGTTCCAAACCATGAAGTAGGTCTCGCATGTCTGCATGAAGGTTCGTCTGATTATTCGAGTATCGGTCTGTTTGTCCAGATGTCTCTTTCCAGATTTCAAAGACCTCTAGCTCCATCTGTGTGTCGGTTTGTCCAAATGTATGTTGGGTCAGTATATCCAAATTCCAGGACTCACAAAAACTATGAACATACATCTGTTGCTCCAGCTGTCCATAAGTTCTCTATTGGGTCATCATGACCTCTCAGTACCCCCTTTCCACCGAAGGTCACCATTATCACCTCTATGAATAGTTGAGCCATTACCCCAATGAGCATTTCAAACAATCTATTCAGACTCTTGGATTTCCTAATTCCAATGTTGTCCATAGACCTTTTAGCCTTCACCTTGACAACATAATCCACAAATTCGTCATCCCCCAGATTCATGGAATCTCTTTGTTCTCTCCGTTATCTCAAGAACGATTCCAGGTAGCCAATAATCCCAGGAGATCCCTCAGGACACCTTCAAGTGATGACCAATCCATTACCACACTCTACGGTTTTGACACCTTCTCTCATACCAGACGGCTTCACCTTTCGGGGCGACCTCCACTCCCCGGACTATAGTCACCCCATTCCACATACCGTCCGTCAACATTCCATTGCTATCTACAAAAGCCCCTCTCTTTCTCTCTCAATGAGTAAAGTGAGAACAGCTCCGGAGAGTCGATGGTGCTCCGTGAGCTCGTGTGCTGCGCTCACCTCCACGACCGTTGTTTGTCGTCGGGTGTGTGTTGTAGGCCTCGGAGCCCTTCTTGCTGCTCCCGCCCTCCCCTTCATACTTCGCCGGTGTGTGTTGGCGGCGGCGGAGCTCTCGGAGAATCACCCCTTCTCTTCTTCTTCTTCGTCTACCTTCGCCTCTTCTCAACATCACTCCATCTGTTTATTCACCTTTATGTGTCACTGTCAGCCCAGTCAGTCAGTCTCCCCCCTCGACGTCAAACACTGTCGACAAAGGAGGCTCCGAATGTTGGCCTTCTCCTCTTCTTCGACGCCTTCTACGACATCCCCCCGAATCCTCTTCCGAATCATTTGACTTCGGAAGTCTTTTCCGTTTTTTTCCTCCTTCTCCTTCGCCCTCCGTCAAGTTTAATGTCTCTTTGTCTGGAGTGGCAGAAGAGACAGCGCCCCAGAATGTTGTCAACAAAAGAGAAGGAGACCCTTCTCTTTCGGGTGTGCTCCAGAATCTGGTGGCTCCATCTTCTGTGAGAAGAATAGTCTCCGGGGGCCGTCGTCTGCCACGACGAAGACGTCTTCTGTTTCTGTTTCCCATCTAATCCCTAGTCTTCTTCTGGAGGAGGAGGAGGGGGAGGAGTGCTCCTCCTTCCTCTCATTCTTCCTTCTCACATGACAAGTGTCTTCTGAATCTCTCGCTTATCTTGCTCATCATAACACCCCGGATATCATATCAATATGTTTTCGTCTCGAGATGAGAGAAGCTCTCAGGGATGATTCTATAAGGGGCGATAGAAGTGGAGAATCCCTTGAATAGAAGGCGATTAGTGGCGACTGGAAGATTGACGTCTTCTTCTCCTTCTCCTCACTTCTTTTCTCTTCTGAATTCGTCCATCCATTTTTTCGAGAAGTCTTTGAGAGAAATCCTCCTTTGGATTCTAGAAATTCAGTGGCAAAAACAGAAGACGTCAGGGGGGAGGTTGAGATTCTGAAAATCGTTCCTCCGACTCCTTCAGAATCTTTTAGAATCCCTAGAGGCACTTCAGAATCTCCCCCCAGAATCCTCGAGAGCACTTGAGAATACTTCAGAATCGCTTAGGAGCCTTCAGAATCCTCTAGAATCCTGGATTTTGAGTGTTTGGGCCAGTAAATGGCGGGAGCTCGAAATTTCAGAATCTGGAGGATCTGAAAATCTTGAAATCTCAAAACTTTCATCATGTCGAAATCCTTTGACTTCCAGAATCCCACTGTTCCTTCGTTTCCCAGCCCTTCACTTTGTGAATATTCTAATTTTTCCACCGTTTATTCGATTATGTCAGAATTCTCAAAAGTCGAAAAAAAAGACCATTCCTTCTTCTCTCTTCTTTTCTTCTAGTGCGTTTTCTCGGAAACAACTTTTTTGTCTTCTACTTTTTCCGTCTTTCCTCATCCCAAGCAAAAAAGTATCCTGCACGCAACCTTCAACACTACGCAACACCCCCAGACGGGGTGGCAGATGTTGACCGTACCAACTGACTTTTTTCGTCCTTTTTTTGCCTCGTCTTCTAGACGACGCCTTCTGTATTCCCTCATTTGTCTTCCAACGTCTTCTTCGTTCTCCGTCCGTACAGTCCTTTCCCTCGAGCGGAACCAAATCGTCCCCGAGAATCTCCTTCTTCTGTGAAGAAGATGATGATGACGATGATGATGATGAGGAAGACACAGAGGGAGAGTCGATTGACTTGGGAGGCCGCGAGAGGGGTGATGGAATGTTTATTTTGCTCTCCTGCGAGGAGTCGGGCTGCAAGAAGAAGAATGGTCGGTGAAGATGATGGCGAAGAAGAAGACGGAGAAGAAGTTGACTTTCTTCTTCTTCTTCTTCTCCATCATTCTCGCGCGGGAACACACACCGGCTCTTGTGGGAGAGCTTGTCCGCCCCTGTCTCTCTCTCTGTCTCCCTCGTCGGCGCGGCTCACAGTGTGTATTCTATTCTCCTCCGATTCACAAAGACACTTGACAATACGTCGAGGATTCTCCAATTCGCTTCCTCATCTAGATCCTTCGATTCTCTCGAACGACGATTCTTATTCTTCATGACGAATCATCTTTGCTTATCATATCAGTGTGTCTCGTCTTGCAGCAGAGACGATTCGTCGTCGTCCCGTAGTATCGGGGCGAGGGGGCACGATGGACACAGAAGTCTGCATTTATGTATCAATCAATCGATAAAACATATACATGTGGTAGTGTGCGTCCTCGCCTTTCACTCTATGTGCACATCATGGGGGATGCTGGCGACCTGGCGCCCCTTGTCTCCTCGCGATTTGAATATATGGATGTATCGGAATGTGTATGCATGTATGTGTGCCACCAACCATCGTCAACATTCATATTCATCTGGGGTCGTGCCACACCACTCATTGTGTGAGGTGGCAACACGACACATTCCCTCCTATTGTGTACATTGGAGTTGTTGCGTAAATGAGAATATGGAGACCCGAGAGCACTGTACACTGGTCTCCAGTGTCCATGATGCAAGACGTACTTGGACGAAGACGTCCCAGGTTCTCAGGGTTAGTCAGCGTCGAGTACATCTGGCGAACCAAAAAAAGATGGGGCCCTTCGATACAGGCTGTTCTGACGTAGATCCGCGGTAGATTACTGTACTTTTTTCCCGGGAGCCCTCGGTCCGGGTTGGTAGGGAGATTCAGAATCCCGATAATAACGAGTGGAGAGAGGTCAGCTAGGTTATGAAGACAATATAATCCAGAATGATCTGCCTCTACTGAACACCTTTGGAATCTGTTTTTCGTAAAATCTGGTCGCTCACCTGCCTTCACTTTGACGAGTTTTATCTCGGGCGACATTGGACATTTCAGAAAACTGTCCACTAATAAAATGTTGCTCATATGTGCAACATCACTTCTTTTTCTGATTCACTGATTTTGACGTCTTCTGAACCCCCCAATCCCCGCCCACAGGGATCAACCTCCCGCTCCCCGCGGATCAAGTTTCCGACGAATCGTACTGTACACCCGAATCCGGTGCTCTCACTCTCTTTCCCTCTGAATACATCCTCCCTCCAAAAGAGTTGACTTCTTCTATCGGTATTTGCCTTCTTCTCCATCCCTCACCACCTCTACCGCCGTCCCCTAACCGTGTAAACAGAGAGACCTAGCGCGCTCAAACGACTCGACTAATTTGCTCAACCCATTCTCTTTTTCATTGACCCGTAGACGTCGACGACATTTCGACAGTCTCTCTGAGCCGCGCGTATTTTCGCATCGCTCGATGATGACGATTCTAGATGTTGCCTCTTTGCCCCGTCGCCCTCTCTCTCTCCCTCTCTCTTCATCGCGAGTGTTCCCGGAGGGGAAACACAAAAGCCAACGGCGACCGACCCCCGATCACTCTCTCTCTCTCTCTCTTGCCTCCCTCGTGCCTCTCCAAGAAGGACTCCCGCCTTCTTCCTCCCGGGCGTCTTGCCTCCCGTCTTCCTCTCCATTTTCTTCTTCTTCTTCTGTTTCTTCTTCTTCTTCTTGTTCTCCATCGGATCGCCGACGTTGCCCCCAGCTTGTAGTGGGGGGACGAGAGCGCTCCGTTGCGCTCGCCCCTGTCTGCGTCTCCTCCCTCTCGCCGATTGCGCTTCCATCACCATCGTCATCAAACTGTCGTCGTGGTCTTCTTGGAGGAGGGGAGGGAAGAGGAGGCACTGTGTGCAGTTCGTCTTGCGTGTGTGTATGTGTGTGTGTGCCTGTGGTCTCTCGGTGTGTATCGGCGTTTCTTCTATTTTCCGATGCTGGCTCGGTGCCCCCATCTTCTTCTTCTTCTTCTCTTCAGGAGGACGGCTGCTGCTACTGCCAACAGACGCAGCCGTGTCAGATGCGTCAGATGTCTCCTCCGGTTTCCATCCATTCTTCTTCTTCTTCTTCTTCGCCAGAGTGATCTTCTTCATCACGTCAATACTGCTTCTTATCCATGATCACTTCTCTCCTCTCGGAGCACTCCACACACACCCACTTCACTTTCCATCCCACGTCAACCAACGGTGTCAACTGATAAGAAAACTCTTGACTCTTCAGAATTCTGTTGAGGACGACTGGAAGAAGACATCAATGGCTAAATATACACATGTGTGTTTGCCTAGCTATCTGTTTTTTTGTTATTCTCCCTTTCTCTTTCTGTTCCGAATGGTTTTTCTGTTTTTTATTGACTTCTGAACCGTTGAGCAAATCCAGCGAAAAAACTCATTGGCGAAGAACCGTAATCTTTGAAGGCGCATGCTATCAATTCTGAATTCGGTAGGAAAGAAAGCATGTGCCTTTGAAATACCGTAATCCACCATTGTATTTATTTTGAGTGACTTAAATTGACTTTCAATCATTGACCATCGAATGAGTCAGAATATTTTTTACCTAATTTTTGCTTAAGATTAAGATTTCTTGTTTTTTCGTACCGCGAGTTCTCTGAAAAAAAAAATCAAGCCTTAAATGTTCAATTATCATTTTTCGCTTCGAGACCCAACTCACAAAGTCTGTGCATGCGCCTTTCTTACCGTACACCTCCTGTTCCAATTTTTCGGTCAATTTCCACGATTTTTCTGGCAGACTTTTTCCATGATTTTCAAACGAATTGACGAATTTCAAATCGAAATTCGAAAATTCGGATTTATCTCGATTTTTTTCAACGAGAATCACTTCAAAAAATGCATCCGAAGTGTATGTATACGTTTCTGTGTACATGTATCGTTTTTCGTTTCGCAATTCTCTGCTGCTTCGCAGGGCTCATAAAACCTCGTCAACCTCCGTCGCGGAGGGCGCGACGACCACTTTCCCGCTCTTCTTCTTCTTCTCCCTCCGTCACCTTCATCATCACCACCTCGTTATCAATTTTCACTTTTCTTCCTTCTTCTTTTCTGCACTCCTGGAGCACTCGTTCATATTTTCGCGTCACTTTCCCTCTCCTCAACCTGATTTTTTCCAGACTTTGCATCGTTGCCTTCCAATCTCCACGGGACTCGTCGTGTGATCGTCAACACCAGGTAAGAGGGGGGAGGCTGTCGTTTCGGAGCCAGATAGATAGATATATTCTTTCTGGACTCGCGCGAATCAACATTGAAGCGCTCTGAGGCTGCTGTCACTGTGCAAACTTAGAGACAGCCGGGGGAAAAATGGAGCAGCTCTCAACAAGAGAATCTTTCAGATCACCTGATGAGCAACGTCAGTGGAGAGGACGACGAGATTGTATTCAACGCTAGCCTTGAGAATTCGCCCGAGCATTTGGACGCGGAGAGTAGCCGAGCGTTTCTCGATAAGCTCCTAGTTTCGATGAGTTCCAACGCGGTGAAGAGTGGAATCGATGATATCGCAGCGAGGCTGAAACAGAACGGGACATCCTCCTCCTCCTCATCGACTCCACCACCCAAATCCAACGGATCCAGCATGCCATCGGACCCCAGCACCATCTCCAATCACACTCCAACCATGCAGCTGACTTGTGTCGAGTGTGGTGTCGCGAAGAGCAACTCCGAGGAGATGGAGATACACATCAAGACCGAACATCTCAATTGGCTGCCCTTCCAGTGTCCAATCTGCCTTCAAGAGCGTGCTTCGGACTCGCAGATGCGCGAGCACATTCACTCGGCTCATCAGAAGAACATGAGCAAGTTCATATACGTGGATAATGTGACTGCGAAACGCAAGCTGCAGGTGTTGATGGACAAGTCGTTCTCGTTGAATGTCACCAAGAGAATGAACGGATCCTCGATTCCATCCTCTTCGACAGCTACATCGCCATACTCTCCACCAAACTATCGCTCCGCCCAGTCTTCCGGTAGAAACACGTCGACATCCAATGGAAGTACCTCCTCATCATCTGCTACTGCCCACGCACAAGCCGCTGCCACAGCCATCGTCAAGCATCAGACGGAGAAAGAGAAGCAGTCTGCTCAAGCCGCTGCCGACTTCTTGAAGTTGTTGGATTTCACAACGATGAACGGAGCCGCCGAGTCAGTGGTAGATCAGAAGTCACAGTCGATTGCCATGCCTTCCACGTCATCGGCATCTAGAAGTAGTGGTGGAGGAAGAAAGCGACCATACGTGCCAACGTCGGCAACAGAGGCCATAACCACGATGGAGTTGACAGCGACGCCGTCAAATGCTGATGCGTTTTTGGCGACGCTCAACTCTTTGAGCCATGCACAGACTCCAGAGAACGAGGAGAACGATCAGCGTGAGTAGATTTAGACAATGAGCTGCTTGCCAAAAAGAAATGAGTGATTTCTAGTGCAAAACAGAATATTTAGAATAGTTGAATAAGTATGAGCCAATCAACCGATTTCTCTGAAAATTCACAATTTCAAAAATAAAAATCTTTGGTCTCTTAGATCTGTCAACAATTGTTCAGAAAAATCGAGTAATCAGAGCATTTTTTTCCACTGCAACTTACTAAAAGTGGAAACTATCTGAAAAATACCCCCCAATAAGCCTTTTCATTAGTTTCAGCATCCTTCTCCCTCGACGATCTCAACATTGACAGCAGCTCGGCCCTGGCCACTCTCTTCGGCGGTGGCTCCAAAAAAGTCAAGTACGAAGACTCCGAAGAGCAGGCAGACGGGTCAGAAGACCCACTTCTCGACGGACTCAACCCGATTTCCGTGCTCGACAACGTCGCCGCTCTCTTCGGCTCCACCCCGGATCGCACCCCCGAGACCTCCGAGATTACCAAGAAGTCGTCGAGTATCTCTAAGAAACGTGTGCTCGGCGAGTGCTCCAAGTGCCAGAAGCCAGTGACGGCGGGAGCCCGGCAGATGCACATGTTCTTCCACTTGGCCAAGGACGAGATGATCTTCCGTTTCCGTTGCAAGCATGATGGATGCGCCGTTGAACATTATCGCAAGGATCAGATGGAGAATCATCAGTCGAAGGCGCATGGTCGGATTGATCCGGACATGATGGAGGATCGCTCGCTGGAATTGTTCCAGAAGTGTCAGGTACGCCTTTTTTACAGTCTTAGAGCAACAATCACTCACACCGTCACACTTATATTTTAATTTTGTCAATGTTGTAAATCTATATATGTGTCGTAATCATCGATATAGCACTCTTACAGAAGACATTACAGGAACATTCAGACACTTTCAGTTAGCCTTAACTATAACTAGATGTTGTAACTTTATGTAGTAGCTAGTAACTCAACAACAGGAACCTCCCGAAGAAGACCCTCCACAAATTGAGTGAAACCAAAAAATTCAGGAGCTAAACCACGAACTTTTCGTTGCACACCGCCACGGAGGACATCATCATCGCGCGAGCCCGCACCAGTGGTCGGGTGGCTCGGCTGACATGGCCGGCTACCAGGTTGGTGTTGTTTGGTGGTGGTCTGCCTTACCTCTCTGAACTTCTACCGTATCCTCTATCCATTCGACTAACATGTCGACCTATAGTCTTACCGCACGTTTTTGCCTGATTTGTGCATGTCTTGTGAGTTTTGTGATGGTTGTGTTTGTGCGAAGGAGCGAATTTTGAATCGACGTTTTGGATCCAAATACGATCGGCTGCATGTTCTAACCCCCTCTAACACCCCTTCTCACCCCACTGACACCCTCCGAAAACCGAATCCCCGACTGATACTAACCGAGTGAATTTGCCCGGGTTTTTCAGGATCTCTCCATGGAGTTGCTCGGCACCAAAAACGGCACCATTCCGGGGCCAACTGCGGCAAAAGCGGAAATCGCCTACGCAGCACAACAAGCGGCCAACGCTCAACGGGTAAGAACCAAGACGACCACCACGGCGACGACGACGGCGTCGTCTGCATCGTCGTCATCGGACGAGTCTTCATCATCATCTGCTCTTGTGTGATTTTTTGAATTGATCTGATCCATGACTCTTGTTCTCCCCCTTGGATTCCTCATCCCCAATCTTCCTCATTAACTTTCTCTGCCTGAGTGTGCCCTTTCTCTTCTCCTGACTGTCCTCTAACTATCTATATAGTTATATTTATTGTCGTCACCTCGTGATAATTTCAGAATGCTCAAAAGAAGGCAGGCACATCATCGAGCTCGTCGGCCGCTCCAGGATCCTCATCAAACGGTACGGATTTCCAAATAACCATCGGACCGCTGCTATCCGCCTCATCATCGCCATCTCCGGATGACCAATTGATGTAGTGGTGATGATAGTGGTAGTCGTCGTTTTGTCAGTGTGTATGCCTGTGTGGTTGGTTTAGTTTGGTGTTGTGTGATAATTTGACCAAAAAAAAGCGTGGTGTGTAGTGCGTTGGGCGCGCCGGCCGTTTCCTCGGATTTGAAATATTTAAAGCTTGATTCGAAAAACCAAAAAAAAAGAAAATACCAAAAATCAACCGATTCATGATGATGGGAAACATTGATGTAGTATTGGTAGTGGTGGTTGTTGAAAACGTTCACTGTGGCTCGAAGTTAGGTTCCCTAGGTTCTCACTAACTCTAGATGTCCTAATTTCCCTATTTGGGGGTCAAACCTCAAATGGTACATTTCCCTAATTATGAAGAAAAACCTCTTCTGCTCATCTCGCTTCCTTCCCCACCTCGCTTCCTCCATCAGCCTCTCCCAATCTCTGCCTTATTGTGTCCATCTGTGTCCAGCTTTGTCCGTGTATCCATCTCATTTCAAACTCGAAAAATCCCGAAGAAACGGCGGCACGTCCCTCCTCTCTATAACGCTATTTCTTTCTGTTTTTGTAACCCCCAGCAAATCCATATATTTGTGTCGTGTTCGTCTCTCTCTCCGGTTCTCTCTGTAATTTTCTCCACATTGAAATTTTTTTTTGTCATTTTGTCCCAATCGCTTCACAATCTGTTTAGACTGGTTAGAATAGGTTTTCGCCCATCCCTCTAGAATCACAAACAAATCCCCATGATCTTGGCAATATTTTTCACAAATGTTTCACTCACTGTGTCCCTGGCCCCGCCCCTTTTCTTTGTATCTTTCTAGGATTTTCTCCACACATTGTTTTAAATGCATTTGTGTTCACTTTTTTGAATCTCCCCTCCCTCCCCTCTCTCAAAAACGAATCGGTTGTGACACTCTTTGAAAAAAAAAACGAATCTACAAAAAGCAAGAATAAATATGAAAAGTAATTGTGCTCGTTTAGCAAAAAGAAAAACACTGAAAACTTCAAATTTCAAATCCCGAGGAACTGGTTGGTGTGGCGATGTGCTCAATCGTGAGATGAACACTGACTGAAAAATAGGGAAAAAAAATCGAAGCCAAATTTTTTTCAGTCTACACCGGGTTCGGACCACTGAAGCTGGTCCCTGATGAGGATCATCCATTGCAGTGCAAGATTTGCGGAAAGACCATGCAGAACAGGGTAAGGAGGTTTGGCAGAGATTCGAAGAAAAATAGCGCGCCGGAAACATGGACGCATAGATAGAGCCGGCACTCAGTGTTCTCGGCTATGAAATATTGTCGATTTCGGTATGGGATGATAGATTTCGAAAAGAGCTATCATTCAATACTAAAATCGACTCATCATCTTATTTTGGAGCCGAGTTGCCGAGATCCGATACACACTTCCAACGTTCCTCCTACTTTCAGATCCGCGGATTCCACATCCTCTGGCATATGGCCAAAGATAAGGGCATCAACCGCTACACCTGCAAGTACTGCAACTTCGGTCACGACCGCTCCCAATCCGTCCAAGTGCACGGAAAGAAAGAGCACGGCACCGACGACTGTGTTGAGGACCGCATCGGCGAGTACCAAGACGACGTCAAGGAGATGTCCGCCGCGTGCTTCGGAATTTCCTCTCTGTTCGCTCAGGAGTCGAAGAGAAAGAACAAGTTCCCGGCGGCGGCTCCACGCGAGAACAAGGATCTGTCGATGGTCAGCAGCGCCGGAGCATCTCCATTGGTGGTCATGGACGAAGAGGTATCGAATGATAGCAGTGTGATGGCCAAGATGGAGGAGCCGGAGTTGGAGGAAGAGATGGAAGAGGAGAAGAAGGCGTTGTTCATGATGGATGAGGATATGACAGAAGAGATCGGAGATGTTGGAGAGGAGGAGTACGCCGAGCAAGAGGAGCAAGGAGAAGAGCTCGACGATCATGACGAGACGGAATACATGGAGGAGGAGGATAGAGGAGAGGATCTCGAGGACACTCCAAGCAAGAAGAAGCGAAAGTCGCGCCGTACGTTCAACGCTCGTGTCAAGAAGTCCAAGAAGCAGATGCGAGAGGCGGCGATGGCTCGTCACGTGTCCATTCTCATCGGCGGCGCTCAGTTCTGTAAGAAGAAGGTCAACGAGTTCGCCTACTGCGAGAAGTGCGGCAAACAGACGAACTGTCGGCTCACCGAGCACGCCTACACCCACATGGACGGTGTTGATTTGTTCGAGTGTGGCACGTGTGATTTCGCAACCTCGTGCAAGGATACAATTCTGAAGCACATTAGAGAGACGCATCCGGGATGTGCGGACAGATTCGTGGATAATCGACTCAAGTATATAAGGGAGGTGAAGAGCCAGCTCGCCGAGTGCTTCCCCGCGTTTTATGTGGATCATCCGTTGCCGACGAGAGCCGATATCGAGAAACTGTAAGTTGAAGATTCTGGAGTGATCTCGTGAGAAGTTGTGCATCGAAGGATTCTCTTTAAATTACTAGCTGATGCTTGATGGCCTCGCCAAAATAGGCCCCGCCCACTAAACTCAACGTCGCATGATTTCGATCTGTGGGCGGGGTCTTTTATGGCAAGGTCCGCAAACGTCGACGTCAGCTTCATTACGGCAGACCTTCACTGTTTGCTCCAGATCTCACTCACTTTATGTTTTTCAGACGAGGACTTCTTGCCGGCAGTGATCAGCGAATTGGAGGCATCGCCGAGTATCTGAAAGCAGAGTGTGGCGGCGGCGGCGTCGACGAGGAGATTTCTGAAGCTCCAGACGAGGAGGAGGAGGAAGAAGATGAGCTCCTTCCAGAAGAGGACGATGCCACCGTCACTTCTGAATAATTGTTTCTTTCCAGTCATTTTTAACACTTTTTTCTCTAGATTTTGTTCATCTAATGCTCTCATGTAGGCTTTCATCTATTCCAAGCACCCCTAATTTATCCAATTTTCTGTTCTCTTGTTCTCCCAAAAATCAATCAAAACTCGTGTACACCTGAGGCCTTTAAAAAACAAGCGATGTTCTTTACGATTCGATCGGTTTCCCCCCTTTTTTTCTTTGTTTTCCCCCCTATTTTTATCTGTGACCTCCATTTCCCCCCTGCAATATCTGTAAGTGCCTTTTTCTGCATTTTCTGGTTTTTTTCTGTTCCCCTTTTTGATAAGTGCCTTTTTAATTATCACTTCTCTGGGTTCTCGATAGTCCCCCTGAAAACTTCAAAAAGTATGCAAATGAATTCATTTGTGTTGTGTTATTCGAGAAAGATTATAATTCACAGAATCACAGCTCATTGGTACCCATGTAGATGAAAAAATGCAATGCTTTGAGAGAGAGGGAAATTTCAGAATTTTCAAAGGCGGGAATGTGATCAATCGGATGAGAGGGGAACGGGAGAGAAGGACATAGAATAATACAAAGACCGGGAGGAATACACAGAAGAAAATGACAATCCGAGACTAGAGAAAACAGTTAGATAATTATAAGAAGAAAGAGGTTTCAAATATTCAAAAAAAAACTCTGGTGAAAGACACGCTCCATTACAATCTTCGGTGACAATTTTTCGCACTGGTAGATCAATTTTACACCAGGATTGAAATAGAGCGCGTTTACAACGAAATTTAACAAGCCGTCCAGGTGGCTGGCACCCACATTGGTTCGGTGTTGACTTTGGTGAGGATTTGTTTCAGCTCGCGGAACGACTTCTCAAAGTCAATGTTGACGATGATTCCGTCGAAGAGGTGACCGTATTTCTGAAAGAAGGGGAAGGTTGAGGGTGGTGGCGGAAACTGGAGTTTCGGAATCTAGGCAATGAATTTTGGGAAGATTGGCTCAAAGTTCATGAGGTTCGTTCTCGATTTTAGGCTGTGCTCAACTATCAAGGAGATGACTCAAAAATAGCTTGAAAGAATAATCAAGAAACTTATTTGAAGCTCGAAATTTTTCCTTGTGATGCTGCAATCGTGCTCTACCGACAATCCTTACCTGCTCAATGATTTTGCTCTGATTTAAAATCGCTTTCAACTCATCATCCTTCACCCCAAAAGTCCCCTCCACCTCTCGTTGTCGCCTCAAAATGTGCAACGATGGAGCGGCGATGAAAACGATGTACGGTTGAATATCGGGGGACCGGATTGCTCCGAGACTCTGAAATATGGATTGTTGAGTACAGTAACTTTCTTTCAATTCTCACCTCCGCTTTCAACGTCATCACACACGTCTTTCCCCTCTCGATGACGTTGACCACATCCTTCTTGGCAGTGCCGTACCAGAACTTTTGATACTCGCCGAACTCGACGAATTTTCCAGACTTGGCTTCCTCGTGGAACTTTTGCTTGGATACGAAGTGATAGTGGACGCCATTGAATTCTCCTTCCTTCGGGGGACGTGAGGTGACTGAAATATATGAGTTTTGAAACGGTACAATAATCTTCCGAAAACTCACAAGGAACCGGGCACGCCAAAGTGATTCTGTCGGATTCTAGCAGTCGATCTCTCAACTTCAAGCATCCGACTCCTTCGGCTCCGCATAACACGATAGGTCGTCTATGGGTTGCTTTGGGAAGTTCGAGAACCACTTCTTCATAGGTTAGAAAGTCCGAGTAGCCGCCGAGAGCAGGCAGATTCTCCTCATCGGCTCCTTTCTTGACCTCCAACTTCTTCTTCTTCTTGGTTTTACACTCTTTCCGTTTTTGCTCCTGCTCTCGTTCCAGCTCATCAGCGTAGAGCACGACTCTGGAAATATGCTGTTATTGTTCGGATGTCCAAACGTCAAACCTACTGTTGCCTAAACGATGAGCTCGGTATCAGTCCGGCTAGCGAGTGCTTCGTGTCCTCTCCATCTCTATATGCTTGCCACCAATTATCATCTTTGGTGTTGAGGACATGAAGAATATCTCCTCTTCCGAATTTCATGGCCAATTCTTTGCAAGGAACATACACATCATCTTCCGGGTCATAATCGAAGAGTGCTCGAAGGTGTTGCACATGGTTCGATTTTTTGGGTTCTACCACCGGCTCTGATGTGATCTCTGCCTCTTCCTTGGGAGACACCACAAAAGTGATGGGTCCTGACAGGTTTCGTAGAATTTCGCAAATCTCGTTGACCTGTTTTCCCTTCAGCGAGGATCCATTGAGTTCCAGCAGCTCGTCTCCTTCTTGAAACAGGCTCATCTTCTCTACGATCCCTCCTTTCACCACTCTTCCCACTATTATCCGATCGTTCTCATTTCTGACGGTAGCTCCTAGATAGCTGTCCTCATCTTTGATCACCTCCACAACTTTCACATTGGATCGTGGCGACAGAGAAGATGTGGAGGAGGTTGATGGACACCGTTCGGATTTTCCGTTCATGGTGACTGGTGGGATTGGGGAGGAGGTGCATGACGACGAGTCACCTCCAGAATCGGTTCCGATTCCGGATGATGTTGTGCCGCATTTTCCGTTTTGCTTGACGGTTTGTTCGATGGCCGCTTGGATTGGAGGGGCGGCGAAGAAGTCACGGAGCATTGCAACATCACTTTCTCGGCCATGTATTGAGGACAGTTTGGAGGCGATTCGTTCGACGGAAATTATCACTTCGTCGAGTTCTGAAAATTAGAGGGTGAAGTTCATAAGACATGTTTTTGGGGTTTTCGAGATCTTTTAGATCCCAAGACATTTGGATCCTCAAAAATGTTAGGACCCTAAGGATCCTAGGATCCTAGAGATTTCAGGATTCTTAGGGTCTCAGTATCCTTAGAAACCGGGGTCCTTAGGAGTTCAGGATCGTTATGAACTTCTCAGAATTTTAGAATCCTTGGGATGATCTCAGGATAGAACCTTAGAATTCATAAAATCCAAGGATCTTCACGATATGAGATACCTTAAAATCTAAGGAACCTGTGAATCCCAAAATCCTGAGAATGCTAAGATTTCTAAGTACATCCGGAACTTCTTGAAATTCTCAGGATGTCGAGATTCTCAGAATTCCAAGATCCCCAGGATCTCAATATTTAAATCACAGATCCAACCATCTTAACAAAGTTTTACTCACGCATGTGATCCTTGTTCTGCTCATCCAATAGAACTTCTGAATTTTCCATAACCTCATCACTAATCGCTATCCGTGTTGCTCCATTCTCCGTGATGCTTTTTTTGTGCACACTAATTTCTTCAACCTCCGCCAAAGGGTTCGCGAACGATGTCACTTTCATGGGCTCGGCTGGAAATTCAGAAACTCAGAAGGTTTGGAGAAGACAAAATATACTCACTTCCATCCACATTCTTTGCCAGCGCTTGCAATTTCTTCGATTTCCTCAACGAGCTCCTCAAAAACGTGTTCTCCTGCTCCTTCCGCTTCTTTTCCTGCATCTCAAACTGCTCCGGTGGCCTTCTCAACGATCCCCGTTCTATTCCAAATCCATTTGTATGAATCGAGGACCGCGGAGCAACAGAGGGCGTCGGGCCAGATGTAGCGGCTATGTACTCCATGTCATAGGTGTGAATTTCGGGGTACTCTCTGGAAAATAAGGAAGTTAAGGATCTGAATTGAAGAATTGAGGGAAGGTGATGATTCAGTGACTAAAGGCAACAACAGAGGTTCGAATGGTAGGGAAGGTTGAGAAGTTCGTTGATAAGAGGAGGCGTAGGTGGAGGTGGAGAAAAGGGTGATAAGGAGCAAAATGAAACATGATTCACATATCGTTCCATTTTGCATACATGTTTATTTGTTTTGAAACGTTTGATGATTGAATTTGCAAAGTTCTAATCAAGACCGAATCATAAGTAGAACAGAGATAATATTGGTCAAATGAATGGTAGGTGGGCAGGATACACAGTAAGATCTTCTGGGCTCTGGATTCTTCTGGACTCAGCAGAAGTCTAGATAGTCAAGTTTGTGCTTTGAAGCTCTTATTAGTACTTGTAACCTATGAAAAGGCTAAACTTGTAGCACATCGATAGTAATAAGTGTCATGAGGGCATTCGAGTATGAATAGAGGACAGAAAGAGAGCAGAAAAGTAACATTTTGTCATAAATGAATGACAAATAGATTGAATATGAGAAAAAAGGGAGAGAGAGGGGAACTATCATTAGAAGTAGAGGTCAGAGGTTGAGAGAGCCAGGTTTTTTTGGGATTTGGTGGGTAGGAAAGCGGGGTTTGGAAGTTTGAAGAGATTCTGATGGTGGTCAAGATTCTAAAGGAGTTCGAGAATTTCAAAAATCGTGCTTTGCGGTTTGTAAGTTTTGATTTTGAGTTTCTGAAACTTTCGGAAGATGCTGAGGGTTCGGAGAGTTCTGAGATTTCGGATGTTTGAGAGTATTCTGAGATTCTGAGATTCCACGACTCCTAGATTTTACCTTTGAAATCTCGGAAACATTCAGGAAACGAGAAAACAGAAGCAGACAATTGAGCAGAAACTTTGCGAAAATTCCACCAAACAAAATCAACTAAACTGATGCAGATACTCATAATAGATCTCTCCTCTCAAACCTATGATCAATCTCCTCTCTCCATCATTTTCCGACATTCAACGATCCAGGGGGAACTCCATAAACGCACCGTCAAAAGAGAACACATTGGGCAAAACGATGATGGGAATGAGTTTTAATGATGTCGGTATCGTTTCGGGAAATCAAACGAAAGTCTGACCGGCCGTTAACGGTTAACCCCTTCCCGATCATCTTTCGCCACCACAATCGGCTAGTTCCCCCCTCCGATAAGCATCTAAATCGGTTTGGGTCGGAAAATAGAAGGGGGAGGCTAATGTGAACGTTTTCTATGCTTCTAAGTCTCTCCATCTCTCTTCTTTTGAACACCTGCCTTTTTCTGTACCTTTCCGGAGAAAGACCGGAAGCGTGAAACCCTCCGAAGACACCTGTCTTCAGAAGACCCGATCCATATTTTATGAGGAAAATAGGTACAATGAATGATGATGTGTTCGTTTGATGTGGGGAGGATCGAGGAATGATGGGGCAAAAAAAAAAAACAAAAAACCTCCGAAGGGGGATTTGGAGAGGGAGATTACGTACATGTATGTATCATTTTCACCCTCTGCAACTGGTTATTTTGGATGCGAAATGAAATGTGTACGAAAAATGAAGACCTTTTTGGCACATACATGTATGCATATTGACAGTCGACTCACATACAGGTAACAACCGAGAGAGAGGTCGAGGGTCAAGAGAGACGCAGAGAAAGAAAATAGAGGACCGTGCCTATAGAGAGGTACATATATGCCAATTATCCCGACAATCAGAGCGTTTCGGGATATGGCAGGACCATAGGCGGATATAGCGAGACGGACAGTCTAATTAGACGAGGTTATTGAGTCTCGTGGTGAGGTAAAGAGGATTCGTGAAGGCTTGAGGGGTGGTGGGAAATGAAAAATATGGAGGACCTCTTTTGGTCAGGTGGATGGCAATGGGGGTAATAGGGAAATTGGAGGGTTCGTTGAGAAGACGGATATTTGTTGTCTTGACTAATAAGGAGGGTCAGGACCTTGGATGGCAAACAGTCAGGTTGTTATAAAATGACGTAGGCTTTTTGAAACGAAGGTTCTGGGATTCTGAGATTCGGAAATTTTGAGAGTCTGAGAGTCTGAGATACTGATGTTTCAAGATTCCGAGGTTCTGGTTCCAAGATTTTGAGATTCTGAGATTCTGGGGCTCAGAGGTTTTGAGATTGAATGTATCCTTCAGACGATGGGAGTTTGCATTTGAAGTAAAAACGAATCGAATATTCTCATCATCCGGAATCCTTTGAATTCTGCAGAGTTTCCGCTCTTTAATTAGACTCAAATTTGGTTCTATATAGTCAGAATAAAAATCGAACCAGATTCAATTTTTGATGATTCAAAACTCTAAAATTTTCTTCTCTATCCATAGTGTTGCTGAAAAACATTCCAGCTCTCAGGTTATCGTTCAAAAATCATTACTAACTCTTTAAAAATCTAACGAAAAAAAATTCCTCCCCATGTTTGCAGTTTGGATCGTCGTCAGTTAAGTTTTGTGTCAATTTGTACACTACACTTCACAACTTGACACGTACTTATTACGATTTCAAAAACCAGGAGAAAGGTGTGAAGTCGGTAAATCAGGATGGACACAGACAGACTGACCATTAAAGGAGTATGAAGATGATTGATTCATAAAAGGTTTGAAAAAACAACTGGACAAAAGTTGAGATGGGGGGTGTTGACCATAGAAAGTCAAGAATGAAAAATTTACAGTCATGGCACACTCATACGACAGGCAGGGTCTGTCCAACACGCAGCAGGCTATGTCAATCTAGTCCTAGAATAATTCCCCATTCAACCATACAGCTACTCTCTCCCCGCCATTCAACCTGACTCCATGGACGAATTGTATAATAGGGAAAAGAGAGTGAGGGGTCGAAACAATAGAAAGGTATTGTAGTTGTTCACACACACACACACAGACAGTCCGTTTTGCATCTTCATCATTCGCTTTTCTTCGTGTGCGCGCTTCTTCTTACTTTTCGTGTTTGCTCATCACCAGCTTTACATCGGGAGAGGGGCATCACCCTCAGTTTTCCTCTACCCAAAAGGAGGAAGACGATTGCTGTATATGTACAAATATTTATGATGAAGAAGAAGGAGAAAATTATAAAGATGGAGAAAATGAAAAAAAGTATCAAATCTGGAGCTCGGGAATAGTCAAGACCAACACTATTTGTTTTCAGAACTTCTTGATGATCTATCTTTCAGAATCGAAAAAGAGCTTTCAACTTTCTGGAACGTTTTAAACTTGCCTCGTTTGGAGACTTGGACCGTGATAAACAGGCGATTAGAAAGGGATTCTCAAATATGAGGACTTCCATTTTTGGCGGGAAGTTGAAATGTTTGGAAAGTTCAGACACCTAGCTACTGTCGCCTGGTGTACCTATTGAATACTCTCCACAAAGAGATTATCTTTTTGGTCGAGAAAATAATACTTTCACCAATCTTTTGAACTTCTCCTTTTTCTGAGTCAAACGACAAACAAAACTTGTTTCAATGGATGCTTCGCTTTTTTCAGAAAATACAAGAAGTTTCATTTTTTCAGTGTCACTTATGATAATAATGACCAAATAGTGTTATCAACCTAGCCTTTCCAAAGGTGGCATATTTCATCACACAAATGTTTGGAGTAGGTCAAATTTCGATGGTAAGTATATAAATTGGACGCAGAAGTTCAGGCTATGCTAATTTGAAGTCCTAATCCAAAAGACAGGTCGAAAAGTCCAGCCGTTATTCCCAAAGACACGCTTGTGTGTCTGTCTGTACAACGCAGAACAATTGATGAGGCATGAAATGTGCAACGGTGTACCCTCTAGGTAAACGAGGAACGGTGAAGGTTATGGTAGAATAGAAAAAAAACCGAAAGTGTCAACGATTTCAATAACTGCTTGTTAGACACTCTATGGGGGGAACGGGTGGTTTTGATGACAGAATGAATAGAACTAGACAAGAAGGAAAGGGCAAGCAATAAACGGTTTGTGTCAATAAATAACATTGTTGGTTTTGGTGTATATTTGTGTGTAGAAGAAGTGTGTTGGAATGTGTTGGAGTTTGATGTTTTCGATCGGAGGTGAATTTCGATTTTTGACCGTTTTCGAAGAAGAGAGAGGAAGGAATTCCCCTCCCTCGGAAGGTAATGACGAGAGGAGCATTTTGATTATGATGAGTCCAGAAGTTTAAGTGAAAGAGAGAGAGGAGAGTCGTAGTGGAAAAATGTATACAAACTTTCAGCAGAAACTATAGATTATTGTGAACCAGAGGTTGTCAGGAAATTGGAGAACTTGAACCACACAATTTGAAGAATATCAAAATCTCGGAGCTATAGAACTCCAGAAGTAGCATCGGCATCCGAAATTTTCAGAATCTCAGAATCTCATAAAAGTTTCAAAATTTCAGAATTTTGAAACCTCAGAATCCGGAATCCCAAAATCTCAGAATCTCAATAATCGAAGAGAGAGACTTTTCTTATTATCGTAGAATCTGTCTGATATTGTGAACCATTTGAACTCATGAAAAATTTGGATCAAACGATTTGGAAAAGCGACCTTTCAAATTGAGGTAGGATGAAACATAATTTTTAGCCTTTTCAAAATAAAAACCTCCACTGGAAATTTCCGTATCAAGTTCCAACCCAGCTAAACTTCGTATTCTCAATTTGAGAATCTCAACCTAATTCTCACTAACACACAAACCTAAGACAGAAACCGTAATAAGGTGTAGTAATATTCTCCACCGCTAAAAACTGTTCTCTTCCCACAACCGTCTAATCAGACACTAAAAAAAAGAGGAGAATGAGAAATGGGAAAATTGGAGAACACAGAGACAGAAAAGTTGAGTGATGATAGTTTTTGATGAATTGTCGAATGTGTTGTAACTGAGACACCCCTCCAAAAAAAAAAAAGACAGAGAAGAATGTCGACTTGAGAGTGTGATGATAAGCGCAATGGGAGGTTCTTTTTCTTACTAAAGATATCAAAACTGCCACCGATATTGCGTCGTCGCCTTCAGAATCTGAGAGGCTGGTTGATTAATGACCAAATGTTATGAGACTTATTTCGACAAAGGGAACTTTTCACCTTGAAAATTATATGGGCTTGTGAAAATCGACTAGAACTAGAGGGAGTACAAGAAGATACTAACTGTGTGAGAGAAACAAGAAAGGAGAATGTGTGACCTATATAGGGAAAGAATAGGGGAATTCCAAATTAGCTCACATTCATAATCTGAAGGCAGTGTTTTTGTAGAAGAGGGGTGGTGTTTTCGCGCACTGCTGCTGCTACGATGTTCCAAGGCCATTAATTAATTTCGAGAGGGATGAGGGGAAAGCGGGTCGAGGTGTGTGGGGGATGGTGGGATGAACTGCAGGGTTATGGGGATTTGTGACAGTCGAGAAGGGTCGGAAGATTCTAGACAAAAAACAAATGAAATGAGAGCTCCAAAAATCCAAAAAATTGTGACTAGAAATTTCATGAAAAACTGGAGCAGTAAAACGATCAAATCGAGCTCAAAAAAAGATGTGCTAATAAGCTCCAATCAATTCAGAGAGTATAGTAAATCAAAAATCGAAACATTCCCAGTGTTCAGTAGTGACCCTGTGCCCTGTTTATGCAGTCAGTCTGCCGAACCCCTATAGAGCACTTGAAAATCTTCCCTCCTCTTACCTCCAACCTTCCGACAGAAACCACTTATTCATTTTGACCGCCGTACCTCTGTTGATTAGGGGAACCCCCTCTTACAATGGTTGGGTTGAAGGATTTTTCAATGATTCGGTTTGAAGTGAAACCTATCGTTCAGGTTCAGGTTAAGATATAAAAAACCGCAATGGTAAAAAGCCCCACCCAAGAATGTTAAATCGTAGGCTCACTTTTTCAACCTCTTTGTCACTTCCTTGATGTGATCTTTGTCTACAGAAACCAAGTACGCATCTGTCACTATTCGATTGGATTGGGTGCCTGAAAATGAAGCCATGAGACTTGATGACCAGTTTGTGAACATACAGTTAAACACTGAAGCCTCGTTCTCGGCAGTTAACTCGAGAGCGCGTCGACGGACTTTGAGTTGGATGATTTTTCGGCGGATGCACTAAAAAATGAGAGGATGGATAAGATAATAGTGGGTGGGTGTACCTCTTGAATGTAGGTGGTGACCTCTTCGTAACTTTTGCCGTCGATGTGCATATCATTGACCCCGACGATCTCATCGCCGATGCTGAGGCCAGCTCGCTCGGCGGCGGTTCCTGTTAAAAGGAAATTTATGCTTATCTGTGTTTTCGGACGATTATGTATTCTTTCTGTGGATCAGATTCCTAAGTACTCACCATACAACCTGACGACCTTCTCCTCCCTCTCCACCAGAATCACAAATCCACTCAAAGGAGTCGACGTCGTCACCGCCTTCTCCTTCTTCGTGGTACCTTGTCGAGAGCTGCTGAACCTTCGAAGCGAGTTCCGTTTCAAGTCGGACAGCGCCTGTGGTATAGACACCGACTTGGACATCTATCCCAGCTGAAAAGCGAGAATATAGAAATGTTTGAGGTGTGACGAATCGGGAAAATGAGCAAAGCGGAGGAGTGAAAGTGGGTGGAGGTTCAAAATGAAAAATTTGTTTTCTTCTCCTTCGACCCAAAACGAGCGAACCTCGTGGTTATGGAATATTGGAGGAGGGAAGACCAAGGATCGTCTAGTTTTTCAAAAAATGAATGAAAAAGATGTCAGAAGCACTCGAAGAACTGCTACTTCATGTAAGCGTTGTTGCGTGAATAATTTAGTGGTGGAAAAGATACAAAAAAGGGGATGAGAAGTGTGTGCACTTTCTTAGTTAATTGCTTTTTTTTCTTTTCTCTTCTCAAGCTTCGTTTTTTTGTGTTTCAAGAGCTTAGAGTATGTGGGGAAGAGCAACACTTGGTTTCCGTTTGAATTGAAGTTCTTGGAAGTGGAAATGAATGGTGGAATGAGGATGAAATGAATGGCGGGAATGTGGAAATGAATGTTTCTAAGTTTATAAATAGAGAAAGTACTCATTTGACAGGAGGAAGCGGAAATTGGAATGAAGGAGTACGGTAGGAGGGAAGAGGAGAGCAGGATTCTGAGTTCTGGGATTTCAAAACTGGCGGAGTTTGGAACTTCAGAGTCATGAAATTTCAAAATTTCATTCATAGATCAAAATCCCTCAGAATCTCAGCATCTTAGAATTTCATAATATAAGAATCTCAGAATCTTGAAATCGTAGAATCACAAAATCTCACGATTTCAAAATGTTAGAAAACATTCAAAATTCAAAATTTGTTAGGTCCAAAAAATGTTTGGCTCACATTCCAACATCATCTCAAAAGCTGAGTCATACTCGAAACAGACCGTTTTAATAGAAAAGCTGAAAATAACAGCCAACGATAAAACAGTCAAAGAGATCTCTCCATGTTCCAGATAGTGACCCGAATGCCCCCATAGTACAAGGAAAAAGTGAGAGTTCTCATCTGCACAGACAGAATGAAAAGTGCAGCTGTCATGCTTCAAAATCTGCTCATCGGCCCCACGACAATTAAAATTACACCCTCGAAAATTTCCCTTTCCTTCACGAAAACCCCAGAGCTCAATCAAAGAGATTGGTTTTGATTGAAAAATGAGGATCGAGAGCAAAGCAGAACACTAAATAATAGAGAGAAGAGCAAACAGATATAAAAATATACTGCGGAAAATAAAAACAGTGGTCCCCCATGGGCTCTAGGATTGATGACATTGAGATTCAGGATTCATTCATTAAAAGTGACAGGCGTGGGGGGAACGAGCGAGAAGATGGATAGGGGGGATTCCGAAAGTGTAGAAGTCAGGAAAAATGGAGAGAGAAATAGAGGAAGAGATTTAGGATGACAAATAATTAGGGGGAGAAAGGGATCCATGAGAGAAAGAAGACGAAGAAACTTTGTGAGAAGTCGAGAAAGAAGAAGATTTTTGACGCCATTGGTGTGCCTCGCTTTGTATACAAAGAGTCAGTGGTCCAGAGAGAAAAGAGCAGATACAGATAGTTTGAGGATGGGTGAAAGAGAGAAAGGAAACGAACTGGTTGGGTCCTCACCAGTGTCTGGGGTGGGAGGCGAGGGAGGGGAGCAAGACGATGGGCCATGAGAAATTGTGACATTCGACCCCCACCAGGGATTTCTTGGCGAGAGAGGAGAGACGTAGATAGCGAGAGTGGACAGCTGATTAGAGAGATCTCGCTTTTGTCATGATCATCTGTTTCGGATCTCAATCTTTTAGTGTGTATTTTGTTTTGGTTGTTGTCTGTTGTCTAGTTTCAGTATCTACTGACGCTTGGACCAAATTTATTTCTGTCCTTTTGACAGATATAACAAAGTTGTCAACTAACAAAATATTTATGACAGTATGAGAAACGTTTCTGCAGTTGACTACTTTTTGATATCTCTTACTGTAACTGAAATAAATTCCGTTAAAGGCTGAGCTTCCCAAAAGTGAGTCCGGGCAGGTTTTTAGACGTTAGGAACCTTTTTCAGCTCACTATGGAAAATTCAGACACTCTATTGAAATGTATCAAAACTTGAGTATAAAGATCATACCTCCATCGCCTCTTTTCAAATTTTGTATAAAGTATGAATGTAGTTTGACAAAGTGCAGTAGATCAAAACCTTTGAAAATAAGTGTTTGGATTCCCAAGAACACGATAGTTCAAACAGGGTGAAATTTTGAACTGTTGAGTAGATGTTTTTCCAATGGAGACTATTTTCTAGTTTTGTCGAAACTGTATTAAGGTTTTGAAAAGGCACGTCTTCAAAAGTCCAACCTTGTAATCTTTGAATAAAATCTCTAACTTTTGGGATGAAATCTTGAAAACTCGAATTCAAATCTTGCAAAGTTGTAATTAAATGGCAAGATATTAAACTGAAGGTTTGAAATGTAGAAGTCGAATCTCGAAACATTGTACTCATTTTTCGAAAATTGAATCCAGATCACGAACCGAAATCTCGAAAAACTGAACCTTCAGCTCTCAACCAACATCCTAGACTCCACCAATCTCAACGAATTGAAACTAACCAAAAACTACCAAGTCAAGAAACAAAGACCTTCAACTAACTTCCCTTTCGATTCATGCCGCTAACGTCTCTCCCTCAAAAGACTTTTTCGAGAACAAATCTAGATAGATATTATCTTTCGTTTTTGGTGGAACCAACCATGTCGTTTCTCTTTTCCTATCTATATATTCTCCCCGTTTTATTCACCCCTCCTCATCTCGTGAGAAATCGAGATGGAGACGTTTCCAATTTCCGGCTTTTAGCTTTCAAGAAAAAAAACGACTGGACCTGGCTGGGAAAATCACGAAAATGAAAATGGAAGTCGACACCAAAAAAAAGGAGCCTCTAAGAATCTGAAGCTTCAGAGTGTGCGTGCTCCCATTTTCATTCAGAGTAAGCCTCGAAAAGTCGGCCAAGTAAAAGAAGTAAAGAGAATGGGGAGCCAAAGTTAACGGGATTCGAAAATGGAATGGAACAGAAACACAAAGTTCGACTGGGGAAAGAAAACAGTTGAAAATAAAGAGGACCCCCCGAAGCAAAAATAACAGCGGCGACTTTTGAATGTGTGTGTGCTTGTTTTGAGAAAGGGAAGAAGAGGAGGAGTTGTGAAGAAGTCTGGGGAGAGACCAAGTGGTTTGTTTGTTTGGAAGAACGTCTTCACTTGATTTGCACATTTTGAAGCTGAAGGTTGGAATTCCTGGTTCAGTTTTCTGAAGGCTCCGAAGGTCAAGGGAAGGTACTCGAGTTCTAAATCTACAGAAGGATTCTGGACGAAGAAATTGTGAAGTTGGAATTTTTAGAAGTTTAGTGGTTTCAGATGAGGATTCTAGGGTTCGGAAGCGGCTCTACATGAGACATGCCCTTCTCAAAGGGATCGACTTCAGAAATTTTGGCGGGAATCTAAAAAACTGGAAATGAAACTTCAGAAATTGCAATGCAACATTTATAAAATGAATTATTCAAAACTGAACACATCAAACTAGAAATCGCTGACAAAACGACCCGAACATTTTTGACTTTCAGCAGCTAATTCCTATTCTGGTCTCCACAAACTTAGTGAAAATCATGCTTAAACCTGAGAATCAAAAGTTGAGTTTGGTGAGAATGCAAACTTCTGAACCTGAAGCAATTCTTGCTGTTAAAGTTTTAATTGAATTTCCACTGAAACCATTATTTCAAAAAATTCAAACCGTTCCCCCTCTTCCTAACATCATTGTAACAAGACAGAAAACCAGCATTTTTACTGTCCTCCTCAATTTCCGTTCCCACAATTTCGTTCTCGACTCCTTCCACTCCCTCCCTCACATTGCCTAATTCAATTATACAAACCATAACTTTTTGGTTTCTTTTTCTTCCTTCGTCACAACCATCTGTTTCAAACTATTCTGCCCACCAACATGCGTTTCCAATTCGTCCCGCTGTTCCTTATTATTCTTCTTCTGCAACTTGTTTTCCCCGTTCCAGTCGAGTCTCGTCGTCGAAGAGCCAGAAAGGCTCAGTGCGATACGGAGATGGATTGTGAGAAGTTCAAAATCGGGAAAACGAGAAAAGTCTATTGTGTCGGTGGATACTGTCAATCGGCGAGAGAGTGGAGGAAAAGGAGCCTAGTCGGTGGATGGTCGGATAAACTTTAACTTGAAGTTTTCATTTTGAATGAACTATTTGTGTTATCAAATGCGTTTCGCTAGAAACGAAAAACATAACATTATCATTAATTCTTCGATTCTGAAGTTTTGAAGTTCCAATTTCGAATCGAGATTTGTCGAAGGATACTTGATCAGCTGGCTTTCAAATTTCTGAGCTCACTTAACATGAGACCCTCTTGAATCCGAATCTTGAACCTTAAAAAGCAGGATCTTCAGAATCTGGTCCCAAAAAACTGTCAAACAAGCTGAAGCTCAAAAACATCAACCCCAAAAAAGAAAGCTGAGCAATCAAGAAAAATAGTAAAACCCGGACCACAAGCCCGGTCCAACAAGAAAAAACGTAAAAATAATGATCGCTCATAAATCTAGATGATCATTGGGAGTGCACACATTCCCAGAGCCGGCGCGCCTCTCCTCGTGGCCCACTCTATCTCGAAGGAGCCTCTTTTTTTGTTTCAATGTGATTATCGCCGAGAATAATGGGACACGAAAACTTTGAAAAGAGATGGGTCTCTTGTGGATTGAGTGTGATCCTAATTCGATTTTCTTCGAGAAGAGTGTTTTACTGTTAGAAGAAGAAGCAGAAAGAAATGGATGGAGAGTGAGTGGGCAGATGAGCTAGACAGTGATCAGTAGGCTCTGGTCATCAGCGGTTTCTTGTGAGTCGAGAATTGAATTAGAAATCTCTTTATTATCTGTATAGTATGCCAAGCACTATTATTGAATTACACATTGAGAAACCCGTTTTCTAAGAACCAAAAAAAGTTACATAGAATTTGAAAAAGAAATGGTTATGGACAGTGGGTGTGTGGAGATCGTTTTGTACTGAAACGGGAAAAGGTAATAGAAATTTGAACAAGACCAGAGAAAGACAAAAAGTGTAATCAGACCGGGAAATATGACAGGGACTAGAAGTTGGATGTTCCTAGATTTCTAACAACTGATCAAAAAGTGCTAATATTTCTACAAATTCCACATCCCATGGCGAACTCTTCTCCAGTTGGCGGATGCTTCATTTTCAAAGGACACGCTTGCTCTTCCATCGGTGTGGATCGAGGACCAACTGGGCAAGAGGGAAGAAGATTTTTCGGGAGGGACATCAGACGTTGGAAGTCGTCGTGGCAGGGAGCACAGAAGTGGGTGGTACCGAAACTGTAAGTTAGAAAGTCTAAATGTTTTTCCGAGCGTTCAAATCTCACCAGAAATACACTGCAATAGAGCAACAGAATCGACACTTATACTCCAGGTACTCAACTCCATGTCTTGGGCAAACTTGGACTCCACTGGTATCCGAGCATCCACCACATAGAAGCTCCTCTGGATTGAACTGAGAACTGTCTAGAGCCTGAAACGTCACCATTTGATTAGAGTCATTGACTTGGAAATCTTACCGCTTGACACCTGCTCTCTCCTCCAAAGTACGCCTTCTTACACTTGTGACACAGGACGTACATGTACCTATCCAGAGCGTATTCTTCTGGTTGGTTGTGAAATTCACTTCTGGGATCTGTGAGCGCTGGTGTCGTCAGAAGACCATCGTATTCTAGACGCATCTTTGCCTTGTCTACCACTTCGAGACGAATCGCTTTCAAGGGTTCTATCAGATCCTGGAGACCGTCATGTTCAATGATTTGAATGCACAATGGGCAGTGCATGAAACGGAACACTATCCGAGGACCATTCCATCTTTTTTCCAGAATCATTCTGACACAGTGATAATGGAATATGTGTCCACACCCGAGACTAATGCATGGTGCTGCTCCGAGTCTTTCCGTGAAGCAAATGACGCATACATCATCTCCATCCTGCGTGGCTTCTGATTTCTTACAAGTCATGCACGGAAGACAATCTTCCTCGTTTCGAATCCCTCCACAGAAGTGATTGCAAGTGTGCATGACCTGACAAGCGGTCTTCGCATAGTTCACACAATCCTCGTGGGTGCAGGTGCCATCCAAATTCTGATCTTCAATCGGGACGTGGTTACCGCAGAATCTGCACGTCATCGGATGGACACCAAGGAATGCGGCGGAATCTTGCATGGCGGGTTGGATGGAGGATGTGGATGTGGGGAAGAGGGTGTCGGCGGCGACCTCGACCATTCCGTTGAGGGCTTCTCCGTGGAAGAGGATCTGAATACGATTTATGGTTTTGAAGTTTTCGAAGTAACGAAGGCTTACCAAGAAGTTCAAAAACTTCATTCTAGCACACCCCTGATGAATATTGATATCATGTTGGGCGCTTGCTTGCACTAGATTCTTGACGCCATGATTGCGATTCTTCTTGTGCAAATGCATCACAGTGAAGCACTCCTTACAAAGTGCCACGTCACAATCCATACAGAAGACTTGAGCTACAGTATGCCCATCGTCATGATTCTCACACAACGACACTGGTTCCTCATCCTCTTCATCTTGCACAGTCTTCCATCTCTCCGACAACTCTAGCCACGATTTGTCTTTTATCAGTGCCAATGAGGATATCGCTGTCCAGAATCGTTTCGATCCAACCACAGCGACAGCTTTGCTCCTTCCACCTGCTGATAGAGTTTCCGTGTAAGACACGGATTCCGGCATTTGAATCAGGCTCAGAAGACAGTTGGCGAGTTCACATCTAGTGGCCACCGCCCACTCCGGGGTGTAGGTTCCGTTGCATAGGTTCTCGACGAGAAGGGCGGTCTGTCTTCCGATATCCATGTCGATGGATTTGTCAACCCGCCAACTTTGAGGAGCGTTTAAGACGGACGACTGAAAATATAAATCTTATTATGATGACCACTGATGGAGGAACTTACACATAAATGCACTGTGACCACTGTATGTGCAGCTTTGTCCCTGACTTGAAGCTGTATGACTTTTCCAACGACCACTAGCAGGTTTCTAATGATTTTTGGAACTTCAACATTGCTCGGTGTGAATGATGCAAAGATACACTCCAAGGAGTTTAAACACTGTCTTTGAACGACCACCGGTGAGAATATCAACAGCTGGGTGATCGAAGTCAACACTGAATTCCTCTGACCGAAACTGTCCATGTTGCCTCTTGAATCACAGATTCTGACCAACAGACTCATCAAACCACAACAATACGAGTAGTTTCTCTTCGACTTGTCGCAAAGCAGCTCCACCTCCTTCTCCATCGCCTGCACCACTTGATTGTAGACGTAATTTTGGAGTGGGTAAAGTTGGACTCGGCTGAACAAAAGATCGATGACCCTCTCTCTCAAGGTGTCATCTTCGGACAGTTCTCCACAGAAGGCCTGAGAAGAAATCGCTTGGAATAGAGCAAACGCGTCGCGTTGGGTGTCATTGAAGAAGAGGTGATGGGAAGTGGAGGGGACCATTCGCGGGGATCCCGAGTTTTTCGAGGGGTACCCCAGAACCATAAGTTGGCGGATGCGAGATGCCTGACTGGGGCCCTTGAACTGAACCTGGATGTGGTGGACGTCTTTGATGCAACACTTCACCCAACCGGAGTAGGTCTGAAAGTTTTAAAGTTGTGATTAGAAAAACAAAGAATTCTATCTCACTGGTTCCAAATTCATAGATGTCAGATCTTTTCTTCTACCATCCTCCATGATCGCCTTGAATGATATCGCCGAGATTCGGTAGCCATCGTCTCTGGCGTTATCGATGTAGATGGATAGAATCTCTCCACGTGCACTTTCATCTAGCTGTACTGCCAGGGATCGAGACCGATTTTTGTCCTGAAAAAAAAACGCATTTAAAATTTTCCCTATAACTGAACCCCACCTCATCTCCACTTTCCCAAAACGTCTCGCCACTCTCATCGGTCAAACAAATCACCATCGCTTGTCTGCTGCTCGCGGTGATCTCGGCGAACTTTGTGATATCTTTCATCTCTTTCACAAAACGACTATCCGCGTCTAGAATCGAGGTATCAGACAGGATTCCTCCGACGGTCCCCAAGATGTTGCAGGTTAGAATCAAAAGATCTTGTTCTTGGGCGGTCAATTGAAGGGTCCACGACTTGAAGCACAGTGACTTGAGCCTTCCGTCCACTCCGGCGGACTGAAGAATGATCGACACTGTATGGAGGAATGCATGAAGTTGAGTGACCATATCAGCGGCGATGGGTCCGGCTAAGAAACACAATCTCCAAGGGTGCGGCAAGATGTTCGAGTTTTTCTTTGCGGAGAACATGTACTCAGCCAGTCGGTTATAGGAAGTCAGCGTCGTCAAGTACTGTAGGATGATATCCGACACACTGTATTCAGAAGAAACCATTCGGAGAAGCCAGTTCCAGACACGGAATGCGTGAGCGAAAGCGACAGCTCGTCTGACAGATTGAACACATGCTGCTCGGATCCGTTTCAGGTCATGATGCTCCACACAGAAGGCCAGAACAGGTCGCTTGAGAAGGGCGGAGGTGGAGGGATTGGTGTTGGAGAATAACGTTCGAAGAGCCGCGGATGGTGATTGAAGAACTTCCGTCGGCTCCAACGCAACTGCTGGTCGATGGTTCAGTGATGCAGATTGGTCGACACCCTGATCCGGCGGGGACATGATGACGTTGACTTTCGGTCCAGGATCCGAGGAGTATCCAAGCTTCATGTAAGAAGTTTGATGGACGGAGTGAGTTGTTGGGACGTCGAGACGTTTTTGTTGGCTCCTAGGCATAGTTGATGGGGTGCTCAGGTGGGTTGGGAACAAGTTGATCGTCCAACCAGATGTTGCCGCTGAGGAGTTCTGAAAAATTCAAAAATTAGATAGTATTTTCAGCGTCGAACTTACGTTAGATTCAGTTTGCAGCCTGCTGTTCAAATCCAACAAAAACAATGCGTTTTGCCTGATGATGATTTCTGGTCTAGCATCAGATGCCGAAGTGGAGAACCTAAACTCTCTCCACCTCCTCGTTCTCTCTTGATGATGCCCGGCAGGTGTCTTCCGGAGATATTGCGATCGACAATTGTTGCACAAAAGGTACCAAGGTGATTGTCCTCGACCACCTGCTCCACACTCTCCAGACCAGCCAGTTGTGAACTTTCCACTGGAGTTGTATCCATATCCAAGACAATCTCCTCCACATCCAGGGTGAGCCATTCGGAGATGAACTGTGAGTGGTACAGTGATGTTCGCGTCGCAAAGTTCACATCCACCTCCACCGGTTGGTGGCGGTTTGATGGACTCTGTGTTCATGACCTTGTTGGCGACTGGAGGCATGATGAGGTGCTGCTCGACGCTAGTCTCGACAACTTCACAAATTTCTCTCCAGATTTTCACTATTGGTTGGAGAGCTGCCGGAGCGTTGGTGCATGATGGGAGCTCACAAGATTGCCAGATCTGAAAAAAGTTGGGTACAAATTTTCATGATAAGGTTGAACTCACATTATGAAGGTTTTGATGAAATCTCAAGTAGGCAGCCGCTGCCATCAGATCCTTCACAAGATGCTCATGCCAGACGAAAGCGGCAAATACTGCTCGGATACAGTCTGCTACAGATGGTGTTAGCGCATTTGGCAGTCTTGTCTTCTTCCGTTCCACAGGTCTTTCCAAGTCTTCTTCGTCATTTCCGTTTGTAGAGAAGCTCAATGATGTCTCGGAGGAAGGATCGTTTTTCTGCAGGACGTACTTATCGACTCCGGTGAGTTTGATCCATACACCATGTCGATTCGCCATCCATCCACTACTCATCAAATCACACGGACCACTAATCTTCTCTCCCTCTATCATTGAATGAGGGGCTGGCGCCGAGTAGACTTGAAGAACATCATTCGGAGATAGGATGTAGGTTTCCTTGGCGTCGATGGAGACGCTATGATGTTTACTTCCACTGGATTCCTTCTCGATCTCTTTTCTTCTCAATTTCACCGCCTTCTCTCGTTCCTTATCGTTTCCAAGAGGGATCAGTTCACGTTGAAGAGGTTTGTGGAAGGCTAGACACCAAACCTGCCCGATTCCAGGGTTACATCCATACAGAAGAGCAGTTTCGTCGGTGAGCCGAATCCATTTTCCATCATCATTCTCTATCTCCTCTATGAATTCTACCAACGCGCCACGGGGAATCACTCCGACAGACGTGGAGGCCAGTGTGGTTCCTAGTCGCATTCGGATTCCAGAAAAGTCGCTTGAAAATGGAATGGATACGGTTCTGGCTACAGTCATCTGAGCTCCACGTCGACTTCCACACGGCTTCGCCTCTTCTCCTCTTCCTCTTACTCTCTCGGTAACTTCCACGGTGTAGGTGTGCGAGATATCAAAGCCATCCACCTTGCACTCAATCCGATATCTCCCGGCTGTAGTCGGAGTCCATGATCCAGAGAAGGCGGAAGAGTCGGCAGACTTCAAAGGAATCCTATCCTTGACCAACTCTTCTATCATGAATCCCAGCCTTATTTCTTCCACGGAATAGTTGGCATAAGCAGGCATCGCAGCAATGTTCATGTATCTTGTATGGTTCACAATGATCGGTTGGAATGGATTCTGATGGATCAACAGGGACGATGGCAAGTTTCCAATGTGAAGATTCGGTGTGATAGTTGAGTTCGGGTTTTTATGTCCTAATGATGCATGTGCCTCAACTTGAAGTTTCGGGCAATCCACTTCTCTATCATACTGGTCCCGGCAGGATAGCTTCAGAGTGACAGCTTTTCCAACGATCAAATCATCATGAGACAAAGATAACTGACATTTGGAGGGATCCACCACTGATCCTGTTGGTAACCATTTCGCCAAGAAACCAGCTGATGATGAGTTGTGCCCGGATAGAAACTCTCGAAGAAATTGAAGATCCGTAGACTGAGCTGGAGGGGGTTGTCCTTTGGTGCACAGCTCACTAAGTGTTGGAGAGTGGCTTAGACTCAATCCCTTTTTCAGCAGACTTCCATGCTTCTCGAAAAGGTGTCTGGTATCATCCTCAGCTGTACTCAAGTGCTCAATATTGCTTGGATTGATCGGAAGTTGAGTCATGATCCTGCAAGCGTTGGCAGATAACCACACCAGATCCTGCTCCAAGCGCATAGTGGTGTCACTGTAGCCCACCAGGTACCCTGTTACGGTAACATGATAACCGAACATCTGATCAGAAGTTGCTCCCTCAACAGCCGATGCTGCATCAAGAACAAACATCAGACAGTTCCCGGGTAAGATCATTGGATAGTTGGGCCACTCGCTTCCATAACAACGCTCCACAGGCATGTAGGAGTGCTCGTCGATTTTGAGATAAATCGTGAGCTGATCATCAAATTGCGCAGTTTGACAGTCTGGCGAGAATCTCACGCAAACATAATCAGCTTCGTCGAAGTTGACTACCATGGAGCTAGAGGTGTTCGGTTTGTAGGGATGCTGACTCTCAACTACGGTTGTTACTATTCCAGAGTAAGGTGCTTCACAGCCACTGTCCTCGGAATCGAAGGAATGGAACACCTGAAAAATAAAACTTGAAAGTTTCACAACTTCCATTGATCACTCACTCTCTCAACGCCATTCAAATTCGACACCATCGGAATCAACTGCTCCATCGTCGACATTAGCTCCAGCGCCTTATCCGGGAACCTCTCCATAAACACCATCACATGTGGACTGATATGGGAAACCAGGTGCTGGCAGCAAGAGGGTAATGCTCCACCATTAGAAATCGCTGCTCCGATTTTGTTAGCCATCAGTCTAAGGAGCAATGCAAACGTATCGTGAATGGTCTCTTGTCGGATTTGAATCGAATTTGTTTGATCTACGATGGAATACATCAGGAATGGAAGTTGTCCTCTTTGCACAGTCGTTCCATTCTGGCTCATCGAGCATCCCGAGAAGAACAAACGAGCCCCATTGAGAAGTTGCACTTGAGACACTCCACCTTCTCCGCAAAACGTTTTAGCATTCTTCACCATGCTGATTTTGACGGAGTAGGTGACTCCTGGGGATAGTAGAACGTACTCTGGGAATCGTACTATTCCGACTTCTTTTTCATCCGGAGACATCTCCGCTGACACTCGAAGCAAGCACGTCCACTTTTCAGATGCATCTGGTGACAACATCATGATCTCCCCGATGAAATTTCTTCTGTCGGTCTCCAAGGGAAGGTAGATTCCGAAGCCGTGCAGCTTGACGCCTTCTGAATCCACTCGAAACGCTACTGCATCTGAGCAACCGTCTGACATATCCCATGTGGGCTGTGCACTCCGTCTTCGGAATCTTGAAGAAGTCTGATGTACCACCGGCCCCATCATAACGTCGTCTGCAGGAATAGCCAATTCTTTTGATACTTTCACCAGAATCTTCTCAGCCAAACTTGAGCTTTTCTCGTAGGCATTGACCATGAATGCTTGATCGTAGAGAAATCGAAGGATGTTTGGGAAGGATGTCAACGTTGCCAAGGTCTCTTTTTCGCAGTTGAAATGTTTGAGAAGAAGAGAAGACAGCATTGGGAATCGATCACTATTGTAGTTGGTGCTCAGAAGTTGATGAGCAAAGCGATCGATTTTCGCCAGACTTCCTATTACTGCTGATGTCAGAATCAACTTTCTCTCGTTCATCACGGCTAGCAAGTGTGCATTGACAAGATTCCTGGAGCCCATGAAGCAATGAGAAAGGGAGATGAATAGCCGAACGGCTTCAGACACACACTGCATCAGAGTGTATCCTTCTTCAACGATTTTCTCCTCCTTGTTGATCAATGGTCGATTTTGATAGTCAGTCATGTCCGTGGAGTCGAAGAAATCCAGAAGCATGGAATGAAGATTCACCAACTTGTTAGCAAACGCGATTCCCGGCTCTTCTTGATGTCCCCTTTCTCTATAGACGGTCTTCACAAATCTGGATATCAGCTTCATCGACAGAAGTGCCACGAATCCTGCTCTCTCCTGCTCCCACTGCTTCTCGGCACTCTCTTGTCCTTGATTCGCCACTTGAATCCGTCGAAATGACCACTCCAGTAACTCAAGGAGGTTCTCGATTCCATAAGCTGTCACGTTTTTCAGAGCCATCGGCGAGAAAAGGTTGGACATTTCTCGACTGATTGATAGTTGCTTATTGTTATCTACCTCGTCACGACTATCCGATCCACCGACAACCTGATAGTAGAGCTCCGGGATTTGTCCAACATTGACATCAGTTCCGTTGTTCGACACCACAGAGTTTCGAAACTGGAAAGTGACACCATCGCATTCCACATGATGTTTCCCATTCGCTCCACAATCCGATGATGGTCCACTGATCTTCGCACTAACCACATGCCAATGGTTGGGCTGGATTACGATGGGTTGTGAGAAAAGTAGGGTGGCTGTCTCATGAGCACCACAATCGTACATGGTCTCATCGGTCTCTGTGATCTGCTCCACGTACAACTCATCAGCTTCGTTTCCAATTTGCCGATACAACTTGAGCTTGGAGATGTATTCACCTCGCCCTCCATACAAACCAACGCCAACTAGACGAATCTCTTTCGACACCTTGAACTGTATAGCTTCCACTGAATGCGCCGAGTATCCCCAGCCGCCTCCAGTCCCATCGAAACGATTCGCCACCGAATAGCCATCCATTATCGTTCTTTCATGATCTTGATCCTTGTCTCCATTCTTCTCTTTCCAAAACTCCGAAAGGTTTATCACATTCGCCGAGAACGTTGCTGATAGTAGTTGCATTCCTAGACTCACGGATGTCGCATAGGCAGGACTATCGTAGACCTGAACAGCGAATTCTGCTCCAGCAAGGTAGGTCAAAGAATCGAATACGTCTTCCACGGACTTCTCGGTCTTCTTGAAGATGTCATAGCCCTTGATCTCCATTTCAGCCGAGTTGTAGTACCACAACATGTCATGCTTTGGATCTGTAGCCCAGGAGGTGTACCAGCACTTGTAGTCACTTGCATGATGCTCGAATATGTTCAACTTGCGTCGAATCACAATGTAGTCCTTGCCTACTTCTCGTGGGAAAATGAAGATGTTGGTCTTGTTCGCCACAATTTGAGCCTTCAGAATATTGTCAGAAGAGAGGAGAGCAGTATGACTATGGATTATCGTAGAGTCGCCATCAGCACCGATCCAACCAGCAAACGCGTTGGTGCCAGGACCATACCCAGGCACTTTTTCTGGTGATGAATTCCACCCGGTTTTCTCACCAGCGGGCCTAGCCAACTGTCCTTTTCCAAATGCTCCAAAGGTGTAGACACTTCCATCGTTGGCTCGAAGTACCGTATGATTTGCTCCGGCGGCAACTTGCACTACCACCACATCAGCTGGAAGGGTCACTTGTTGTGGAGTGTTCTTGCTCAAGGTGTCTCCAACTCCGAGTTGTCCGTGACAGTTGGATCCAAATGTGAAGACCCTTCGATCTGACGCCAGGAGTACTGTATGGAAGTTTCCGCAGCTCACACTGGACACCTTCACGTCATGCGGTCCCTTGCTCAGAATCAGTCTGGCTGGGTGAAGTGTACTTCTCTGCGGAGCAGCTGTTGAACTGAACTGCACGTGTTGTACTCTTCCAGGTTGTGCCGGCTCGGTTATCTCCCCACATGGCCTGCACAGTCCACATCGGAGACACGTGGACTCTCCAACTCCACAATGGCACATGGTTCCTTTCACTCGTGGTACCCGTCCGCACGCCACACCTCTCGCCGAGCAAAGCCCACATTGTGCACATACAGTGGGAGTGTCGTTGAGCCATGTGTGCTCTCCAATTGGGCAGATTTGGTACTCCTGACGGGCGGAGTGTCTTGGGGAAGATGTCGTTGAGCTAGACTCGGTTCTCCCGCACTGATTCATGTTGTTAAGCCCCCAAGTGAACAAATGTCCGTTTCTGGATACAGCAACGCCATGAGATTTTCCGAGAGAAAGCGAGGAAACCATAACACTGTCGAGACCAGAGAGCATCGAGTTGGAGGCGTTGACTCTCATTGTATGAAGACCTCCCATGAACACTTTTCCATTCTCTGTGACATATCCATACATGTGACCGGATGCACACACATGAACTATCTTCCTTCGATTCGATGGCACCAATCTTCTCAATCTTCCATTTCGCTTCTTATCGTCCACACTAGCAATCCATCCGTGACCGGCTCCCGATCGAAACATTATCGTATCGATGCCCACCGAAATCTGTACTATCGGCTCAGGAAGGCACAGCTCCATCCAGTTGTTGCCAGTCTCGAAAAGCCCAAATCTGGTACCATTTCCAGCATAGTATACCTTGCCGGAGCGAGCTTGAATGAATGCGAGCTCACGAGTGATGTGAAGATCCACGGTTTGAGCTAAAAATAGTTCGTACTGTACTCACAATCAAGAAAAATGACTTACGATGAAGGTTGGCCGGGAGAAATTCTGGAAGTTGATGAGGACTTTGGATGTCTCCAAATGGTGTGAACTTGACATCTGTCAATCGGTGACTTCTTCTGGAAGAAGGTTCGTTGGATGGAGAGAACGAGTCGTTCAGTTGGATTGTCTGAAAAACAAATCGGTTCGTATTATCAGTTTTCGATCAAAATCCTTACCGATAACGTGGAATTTGCGATCAAAGTTGCACTATAAAAGTAGGTCCCATCCGTGAACAACGCATGCTGGACACAAGTCGGCGGTAGTATCACTTCTCCGATATCTAATAATGAATCCGTATCGATCACTGATATACACGAAGAATAGTTCCTCCTGAGGTACAGTGACCCATTACATAGATACATTTGCACGTTTTTCGACGATTTCAATCCTTGATTCGCTGCGTACAGTTTGCCGGCTATCGTCTCATTGAGTCCCGTTCCCAGTTTGTAGAGTCCCACGTAGTTGAGGATGTAGAGAAACGTTCCGTCACACGCCATCGTGCTATGAATTCGGTTATCGTCATCTGGAGTGTCTGAGGAGGGAGAGCTATCCGGGAGTGTGGGTAGACTGAAGCTGCTGGCAACCGAGTGGTCATGGACGTCGATCATAGACCAGTTGGGACTGAAAATAGACAGACCTGAATCTTAAGATAGAAATCAAATAGACTTACGGAGAGTTTGCGTTATTATCGCCACCAAGCGCTTTCCTCCTCACTTTCAGCAGTAATCGTCTCAAGTTCTCCGGCATCTGTATCATTTCATACGTGGAATCCGCGCTCATCCTCAAATTTTTCTTCATGCAAAACAACGATCGAATCGTGCTGCTCAAATGCTCGGGCTCACCACACGCCACTGCGAGAGCCACGAGACATGACGTGGCTTTTGAGCTGACAGATGGGCAGCCGTCTTCTCGGAGGGTCCGGAGTACTGTTATCATGGCAGACATGGAGAGACGGTTTTCGGATTGGAGGCATTCGATTGGCATAGATTGGATGAGGGTGAGGAGGGATTCGAGGGCCTGGACGCAGAGTTCGGCGTCTCGTCGGGAGAGTTGTTCAAGGACTTCGAAAATGCAGGTGAGACTGGCTCCGACGAGTTGATCGGTCTGGAAAACTTGAGATGATCATAGAGAATCTTGGGATTTCAAAAATTTAGAAAGATCTGAATATGAATTTCAGAATCTGAGAATCCTAGAATTTCAGGATCTTAATCTTATCTTAGAATCCATCAGAAATCTCAGAATCCATCAGAATCTCAGAAACCTGAAATCGCAGTATTTCGAATCTGTTAAACGAAAATTGAGAACACAAGAGCTTTCAGATTGAAAAATCGAAAAACATAAACTTAGAATACCATTTTCAAGGTTCTATGTTATTTTCTTTTTTATGGATTTTCGAAAATGTTAGGTTCAAAATTTCAGTGCTCCTTTGCCGGCCCCTTCTGTGGCTTTCTATATAATTTGTTTTCGATAGTTTTTATGACCCAAAACACTCACATTCTTATACTGTTTGCCTTCCTCATCTGCCCCACTCGGTCCAGCCTCCTCCTCTGCTCTTTCATTCTTCTCCGTACCGTCTTCCGGATTCCCGAACCTCGCCAAAATCGACTTTGCAATTGCAATCAAAGCGAATGGTGATGGTGGTCCAACAACGAATTTCGAGTTGAGAATGTCATGGAAATTCAATTGTTGTTGAGGATCTATTGGGGATTTGTCTGAAAATTACTGACTAAGTTTTTGTTCAGAACTCAAAAAAAGACCCACCATCATCTGTGTCCGTCTTCCCACAGTGTGCCGGAACTTTCAATATATCGGTTTTGCATGTGTTCTCTGCACATTTGTACAGTAGTTTCCTAAGCCTTCTTGCACTTTTCCGGTCTTCTGGTATATTGGAGGCAAGCTGTGTGCTCGCGGAGCACACACGGTCTCCGTCGATTTCTCGCAGGAAATAGGACATCTTTGGTAAGGGTTTGGGTTAATTGGGTCGATGAAAGTGAGTAAATGTGAATTGATTCACACCATTGGTGCGCTGGAAAAGTCAACTTGAAACTTGGAGGGAAATTGAAAATTAGAAAAAATCGGCCAGAGAAAAAAAAAAAGTAAAGTGGAAGCTAAGAGAACCAAGAAAAACTTATGGGGAACTCAGTGAACAATTATGCGGCTTTTGAGAAGAAAATAGGGTACCAGACAAAAAACGACCACTTTTTGAAATGGGGTTTCCCAAAAAAAATGATGGATTGAGAAGTAAGTACTAGAAAATTCCTAGTAATCGTTTGGAACCTTCGTTAAATTTCAGTTAGGCAATGTGATTTCTAACATGATTCATAAAATATCTTGATTTTTCGCTCAAAATTTTACAGAAAAAGTTACGAAAATCCATCGTGTAACAATAGAGACAATGCACTATTGACACAGTTCTTCTTTTTTTTTCTCTATCTCTTTTTTACCATTCTCCCGTTCCTCAACACAAATCACGTGTGTATTTGTCTCCATCTCTACGAACAAAACGATCACCGTAATAACTTTGAGAAAAAAACGTCTCAAAATCCAGCCAAAAACTGATCCCAGGAAATCGAATTTCCTGCTGTTCTGCAAAAAGCAAAACCAGCAGGAGGAGAGGAGAAAGATGTACAAGAGAGAAGAGGGTCCCCTCCGCTCCGCAAAAGGGTATACATACACGCCCGTTTTGTTGTAGAAAGTGGAGGAAAGAAAAAGGAGAGAAGGACGAGAATGGAAAGGAAAAGAGACGGAGATGGAGAAGCGGAGGGACGAAATAGCATGGAAGGCCTTAGAGGCAGTCTGCTGTCCTGTAATGGACAGCCGGTCAGACGATTTGGAGAGAGTGCGGAGGTTCGGAGAGACGCAGAGAGTGGAAGAGAGGGACGGGTGTCCCTAGATGGACACAACGAGAAGGAGCATTTCTTCTCGTCCTTCTGTTGTATGTGAGAAGTGTCGAAAAGCGGAGATGAGGAGAGGAAAACGAGTGGGACAAGCGCGATGGGGTGTGGGTCCAAAAGGGTGAAGATTTGAAATGAGATATGCTTGGGATGGGTCCCCACCACAAATAGAGAAGGCGAGGGACACTTTTTTTGGAGGTGGTACCACCCCGGCAAAAAATGAGTAGATAAGAGGATCATAGGGGTCTGAATAAACAGGAAACGTAAATGGATATATCGGGTTGTGATGCAAAACGAGGAACGCTTAGGGATTAGCTGTTATGTAAATTTGGGATTTTGCGTTTTGTTTCTGAGATTCTGAAAAACAAACGAGAATCTTGAGAATCTAAAAAATTTAGAAGATTTCTGAATCAAAACCAAAGTGCTTCGAACCCGATTCTTGAAAAAGTTTAATATTTCACGAACCTCAACATTCACACTAAAAATTTCATGAAATTTCAGGTGTGAAACCATTTCGGCTAAACTGTGATTTTGAATACCACAAAATTTAGTATTTTCCAGTTTGAGCTTCATGAATTCGTGAATTCTGTGTTTTCAATAGTATGAAAGTTTTTGAGATTCTGGAAAGTTCCGAATGATTATAACCACTTTTTTACTATTGTTTTCTGGAATTTATACAGTTTAACTAGATGAAAACTTGCATATAAGGTTGGGAAACGTATCTCGAAAAGTTTGGAAGAAGTAATTTTTTCTAAATCTGTGAAAATCGAAGTGGACGATAGAATCTTCTGGAGTTTCAACCCCCTCTTTTTGATTTGATTTGGTATGTTTATAAACTTTGAAAATGTAAACAATTTTCAGAAGCAGAATCTGAGCCTCATGTCTCTTTCGTTACTTCATGAACCATGATCAGATTCTAGAAATTAGCCTCATTGTTTTCGATGTCATCACTCATTTTTCTGTATATTTTTTATAAATATAAATGTAAATCTTTTGTTTTTGCCAGTTTCCCTTGTAACCACACATTTCCCTCGTTCATTATTTTATGCATATGAACATTACATTTTCATGACAGAAGCAAATCTCAAAGGAAAGATAAATGACGGCGTAAGCAGTCAAATGGCAAGGATTAATCTTTAAGATGGATTTTTTCGTTTATTATTATTATTTCAGGGGATTTGAATGGCCACGAGATTTCAGTTTGACATTATATGCAAGACGTTATATTTATCCAGCAGAAGTTTACAGTTCCTTGAAGTCACATTGCCTTGTCATGTTGCTCAGGGAAATGAAGTGCTGAAAGTTTTCTCAGATTTAAACGCGCTGATTATCCGAAACACTCACATTCCTGAAACCCTTCCACTCCTCTTCACTACACATCTTCGTTATCTCCTCTTTCAGACAATTATCTTTCCCGAAAAGGTTTTCACACGCCATCTTCCTCTTTTCCTCCTTCTTCTTTTCGTCAGTTTCCTTGGAAATATCTTCTGGAAATGGATCCCAGTCCTCGAAGCACTTTGATGATTTGTCTTCCAGTTTATCACTACAGCTTACAAAATCTGTGGAAATGTAGACGATAGTGTCACAGTAGGTTTTGATCATTCCCGAGATGTCCGAAGTTCCCTGGTCAGAAGTTCGACAGTCGAGAGAGGTGAAACACTCTTGGAGGGAGTCACACGAGGTTTTGAAGTTTGCAGTTTCAGCTTTGTTGTCGAGGTCGAGGTCTTCGACTTTTTCAAGGAAATCTTGCATTTTCTGGAATCATGTACTTGAAGTCGAAATTTTCAGGTTTGGTTTTTGAGTTCAAATTTTCATGAATTGAAATGTAAGTTTTTATACTTGAGTTTGAAAACTCACAAAGACACACGAAATCGCTTTAATTCCATCTCCAAGTGTGCAGTTGTGATCACTTTCAGCAGTGGCAAGACTTGCACAATCATACAAATTGGAGAGCGCTATTACAAAGAAGAGAATCGAGCACCAAAAACTGGACATTCTGAAATATGAAGAGTGGACGAATCAGAAAAAAAAATCGGAGAGATCGAAGGCGGAAGCAGAAAATGATTCAGACAGAACAAATGGATTCTGACAGAACAAATGGATTCTGACTATTTTTACATGCTCTAACAATCAGGTACTGATTCAGACTAAAAAAAACAATCTTCGAGCTCATAAGAAGACAAATACAAGTACTTTTGCTTTTGAAAAATTGAAAATCTTCAAAACCGCTCAAAAACATGGCTAGAAACAATTCGACATTTCAACTTCTCAGTATTAAACAAAAACACTGTGAGCTCAAGAATCTGATATTTCCATCTTTCTCTATCTCTCCATGATTCTTCTTTCTTCTTGTTTATCCAATATCACGCCAACTGTTGTTCCTCGAGATCCAGGCACAGGAGATTCAGATGGACAGATAGACAGACACACCTGTGTTTCTCACTTGTTTTGTTTTTTTTCCGTTTTTTTTTTTTGAAATTTCATTAACAGTAGTCGTAACGGTGTCCATCATTTATTCATTTAGAAAGCGATAGAAAAAAACGAGAGCTGCGTGTGAATTACAAAAGGAGATTCGGGTTAAAAGTTGGGGGGATAAAACAGTAAGCATTGGACACGAGATATTGAGAACGTCATCCAAGAAAAGCTGAAAAGCAAGAAGTTACATGAAAAATGAGGACAAAAGATTCAAGAGCTGACTCAAACATCACGGTACGGATCTCCCATATCGATGTAGTATGGCTTCTCCGTGGTGGTTGGGATGGATGAGACGATTGCGTTGTCCGACAACGAGCAGTTGTTCATGGCGGTGTTCAACTCGATGAGGTGCTGAAAATCCAAAGTTAATACAATCACTCTCTATTCCACTTCAAACTTACATCTCTCAACTCGATCCATTGCTTCTCTCCGCAAGCTTCGGTGACATCCTTCTCCAGGCAGTTGTCGGCTCCAAAGTACTCCTCGCACGCCTTGACGACCATGGTTGCTCTTTTGATCAGATTCTTTTCGGTGAGAAGTTCCTTCGGGTACGGGTTCCAGTGTTCGTAGCAGGTGGATCCGGCGGCAGCGAGTTTGGCACCACATTCAGAGAAATCGGACAGGCGATAGCTATATAGATCACAATATATCTTCAAAGTCTTGGAAGCTTTCTTCATTCCTCTTTGAGTGGAGCAGGACATCGGCTGGAAGCAGTATTCCATCGACTCGCATTTGGCTTGGTGTCTCTTGGCAATTTCAGTGGTCATGGTGTCGGCGGTGTCCTTGATTTCATCGAGCATCTCCTCGAACATCTGAAATGAAAAATGAATGAGAGTTCAAAATAGTGCCAAGGGTCTAAAACTGTAGGGTTGTGAGAATCAGATGATAAAATAGGTCTAACCATTCAAGGGATCTTCACACTTATTGAATCCCGAGAACCACCAAGAATCTTGATAGATCTGAATTCGTCGGATTCCTAGATTATTGTGAACTTTGGTTGCCTAAGAATCTTAGGGATCCTAGAACCATGGAACACTGTTAAAACTCCCTAACCCGAAAAATACCCCTACTTACGCGAACGCAGTTCATGTCCACGTACATTTGATGACGACTGTTGCAGTGGAACGGGTACTCTCTCACCAGGTTCATCCCTGGTTTATGTTCCACCGGCTTCTCCTTGGGCTTCTTCGTCTCGGCGACTCCTACCAGAAGTAGGATGAGCAGAACGGCTTTCATCACTGAAATGACGTTCAGTTTATCAGAGGTCGGGAGAAAAAGAGGAGACGGTTGGCAAAAAAATTTTGCGAATGAGACATTTGTGCAACTCCGATTACCGAAGGATGAGGGGCGGGGCGAAAGGGGCGGAGTCTTGAAGGATGACATTCGGGGAACAAAAGGATCATGGAAAAGGGGTGGAGCCAGCGAATCTCATTAGTGGGGAAGAAAATAGTGTTTGTGAATAGCGAGATAACAAGATCATGAACAGGTGTGCATAATGAGGGGCTCTTGTTGGGAATCTTGTTTTGGACGGCTTGAAGAGATCAACTTTGGTGTTGTTTTTTTCAGTAGGCGTTCAGAAAAAAATGAAGAAAACAGGTATTACTCAGGGAAGAGATCTGCAACACGAAAAAGATTCTGATATGATGGCTATAGAAGTAAGTAGACCGAGATCCAATCAGTATGTGATATTCAACTCAGGGTCTATGAAAACCTTAAGCCGCCATGACCGCCAATCTTCCGAAGCTTAATAGGTTGCTGACCGTCTCACAGAATAACATTCTCTCAAAATCTGAAATTCTGATGGTTTCTTGGTTTTTTTTGTGATGTGTCTAGTCAAGATAACATCTCGTCTTCATTATTTCTGCACAATTGGATGATTTTCATTTTGAATAGCGCAGATTGAGCTGCTTATTCAATTTTTACGAGGCACATGTTACAGTACTCAGAATTTGGTCATTCATGATTCAGACAGATTTACAGGATAGTCTATTTTGAAAATTTTTCAGAACAGTTGTGAAGAGCAAGAGTACATTCCACATTTCTTTGTGTATCAATTTTTAAAACCTTCTCGAAAAATGTCGATAAATTGAAAACTATGAAACATGATGTGTCGGCATTCGGTCTGAACATTTCCTGTGAATGTTTTGATAAGTTTAATCTGTAAGTTTTCTCAGAAAATCTGCAAAGATGTGTCTCTAATGTCAAGTTCCTGTTTTCCAGAAAACACTCTCAGATATCCCACATTCCTATCTTCTCCTTATTTCTCTAAAATATAGCCTTTCCCACGTCAGTTCAGAGACAGATCGTCTTGGTGTGTTTCCAAAAAACCAAATTCTCACATGATTCTCAATCCATTCGAAGAAAAGCCTTCTAGCCTGAGCACGAGTTTCAGGAACTGCTTCAAGTCTAAAGGGCATCGACTTGCAACTAATCCGTTCTTACTCGATTCCGAACTATGTTCAGTTAGACGTGAGACTAGGTGATAATGACATTGACTAATCCTAAACCGATGGGATTGACATTTTCAAAATTCCACTTTTTGAACAGTTGAACATGATCTTATATCCAGCCATCACAATGTTTTTGAGTCTATCTTTTTTTTCTTTTTCAGACATTCCCCAAAATATCAGATGAGAAGAATTCCAAATTACCAAAAAATCCAGTTATGAGCATCATTTTTGTGCACATGAATCATCTGCAAATCTTCTGGGATCAAACTCAATAGTCTTCTGGAAAAAGTCCTGGGTCCATTCGGAAACTTTCTTGTGAAGAATTGGAAACCAAAAAAAGGTATTGAGAAAGCTAGGCACTTGAGAATTCAGAAAAGAAACTGGAACATTTCCAAGAACCGTAGATTATGTGCATAATAATTTGAGCAACTCGAGCACGAGAGATATATGTGTGTCCGTTTTTGCAAATGTCACGGAATTTGAGATCTTGGGTGTCAAAGACAAGTCTTGCAAAATGAGGAAAGCTTGCTTGTGTTTGGGGAGAGAATCTGTTCGGATTACTGTAGCTTTAGAGTGAGTTAAGAAAAACAAAACAACGAAGACAATAAATCGTGGTACGGGTGGCAAAAAAACAAATAAATCCTGTGGCATCCAGATGTGAGCAGAAGCTGGGTGGTAAATGTGTTCATGATTTCGGGTCAACATGTTTGAATGGTTTAACTTGGGTTCTACTGTAACTGCAAGCAGGATCTTGAGCGGAATTCAGAAAATACGAAGACGTCAAAACTTCTGTGACACAGAGAAGAATACTCACAGAATCTGACACACCAGCGTAGAAATGTTTCGCTTGATGAAGTTTCAAGTTTTGACAACGGACAACGGACATCGGATGTCGGAATTCCACGAAAATCTCAAATCAAGTTTTTCCAACAAAAGATGTTCTGACCTCTGTTTTGCCAAGTCTTCCAAAATTTTTCTGCAGTTCAGTAAGCATTCATGTTATGCATGAGAGAGCATGACTACACTTCTGCAAAAGTGTGTTCGATCATCGAGATCATACACATGACTGAAAATACATATGTCAGGCTAAAAATTCTGAGAAGCATTTCCCGTTTTTCATCAGAGTTATCAATGCACTTGTAAAGCTTCCTCAAGCTCACATGAACGTTGTGATTCATTCTGGGAAATCGGGAGCAAAAATCTGAAAGCAAATCCGTTTCCCGTTCCTTGGTTTTTGCACAATTCTTGTTATCAGAAAACCGAATTCCCGTCGTTTTGTTCAGGTAATAGAACACCACTCCAGGGAAAAACATGTTTTTCCTTTTATCCCGTTGTACAATGAGGCATTTCCATTGGTTTTCGAGTATAAGATATGAACAGGAGTTCTGATTCTGTTTTTCAGAGCCGCACACACAGAATTCCAGACAATCCCCACTGGATTGAGCGATACAATCTGTCTAGGAAGAGTTTTGAATTGCTTCAATATTGCTTTTATTCTCCATTTTTGTGGCGCCCCTGTGAGAGTGTGAGATCGACGGCGCCTGACAAACAGAGTAAGAAAAAAAAAAGGAATACTAAAAGAGACATTCTTTCTTTGAAAAAAAGAAATGAATGCACATGTGTTTCTTTCCAAACAACTCTATAAATTCTACTGGGTGGCGGATTTCTTCGAAACAAACAGAGTAAGAAAAAGACAAAGACAATAAATAACTGTCCGGGTGGCATCCAGATGTCTCCATGGTGGTCGGATGGGTTTGATGGATTAGAGTAAGGAACAAACAAAGGATACGGTAGATCGGAATTCAGAAGGCATGCTGATTAGTAAACAAAGGAAAATGTTGAATTTTAAATGGGATGGAAACATCTGGAACTGGGTAAACACAAATAGGTGTTACAGTACACATTTCAACCTTCAAGGCTCTTTTTTAGCTCTAGTTGATTGGGACTCAAGAGGGGACAATGGGGTTTTTTATCGACCAGTGCTGAAAAGCTAAACATTTTTACACTTTGTCAACACTTGCGCGCCACTTTTAAGTACCGGTAGATCAGAAATCCGACATTTTCAAGTTAAACCCAATTTGATCCACCTGGACTGAACAGTGCGCATATTCGCCAGTGTTAATGTGAAAAACTTTCGCTTTTTGACTTCCGAATTGCCCAAAAGGAATTTCATTTCTTAATACCTGTGGATTGTGAAGTAGCTACTGATTCAAGATTTCACTGTAATTTTTCAAAAAAATTATATTTTCCATCGTCTTTTTCCAGACAATGGTACCCAGGGGTGTGAAAGGCCGGGCCAAGCCGACTGAAACATTTCTACCGGGCCATAGTTTTTGACAACCCTGGTGGAATTAGTCATTGTTGTTGACAACATCGAACACGATTTCCATCAAATTCAATTGTTTTGATCAACTTAACTTTCAGTCTTTTGAATTTATCACAGTCAAGAAAACTGACTTATCGCTGTGATTTCTTGATTTCAACATGTTTATTTTCCTTCTGTCTCTGATCGGTTTGGTTTATGGAGCCGATTACAAGAACTGCAAGCTCGCGGATGGAAGATTGGATTGCATGAAAGTATGTTTGAATGCTAGAAAATATTAAAATCTTGAAAACTTCAGAAGTTCGACGAAATCAGAAATTCCATACTGACTCAAAATCTTAACAAGGACGAGAACAATGAAAAAATCGTCAAGACATGTGGTGAGTATCGAAAATGTGCGGAGGACATGAAGTGCCAAGCTGGAGACCGTATGATCGAATACATGGATAAAATTCTCATGGTTTGCAATGTCATGGAGTTCCGCCAAGATCCAAAGTTGGTAGAGTGCAGTGATAAACTGTCAGCCGCGAATTCACAATGTATGAGAGCCTGGAATCCATTTCCAAGCAAAGTGGACGATCCGAAGAAGATGGAAGAGATTCAGAAGGAGGCTTGTCGAAACTTCTTCGGGAAGGACAATTGTGTCGAGAAAGAGACCATCGAGATGTGTGGAGAGGAGATGTGGAAGATGCAGAGAAAGGTAGGAAAAAGAAAAATGGATATATTTTTTGTGAAAAAATAGGATTTTCAGCACTTCATGAACATGAACAAAGCGATTGGAGTTTGTAAACTTGATTGATTCTCTTTTTTGACTTGTTCATCAATAAACTTTCTCTTGATGTTTCTTCTTTTTTTAAGATCAACAATCAGTTGTTTGTTGACATTGTGACAAAATCAAGTTCTCTTTCCGGCCAATTGATCACAATTTAATTTTTTCACATTCTCTCATTTTCTCAAAATGATTCTTCTGCTTGTTTTTCTGACATTCTCCGTGTTCGGAGCCGCTGACGAAGATTGCATACCAGATGAAACCGAGAAGCTTCGTTGTATTAAGGCAGGATACCATTTATTCTAGAATTTGAAAGCCCACTTTTAGAAGTATCATGCCATTCGAAGCAACTCCTTGTCGATGGACTTCATTCAAGACGCCAGTGTCGATGCAATTTTCCGACTGTGCCAAGACTTCCGAGCATGTGCTCCATCTCTGGAGTGTGGAGAAGAAAACAAGGAGATTAAAGTGGAAAAAATGATGAAGTTCTGCGATGTGATGGACTACCGCCACAACCATCCATTTGAAGACTGTGGTCGGAAGGTGAACGGAAAGAACTCGCAATGTTATCGAGATTGGGGATCATCCTCTCCGGCATATGAGGGCTCGCAGGATTCGTGCGAACATTTCTTCGGCAAGGACAACTGTATGGAGAAAGAGGTCACCGAGTTGTGTGGATCGGCGGGGTGGGAGGTGTTCAAGAAGGTGAGTGAGTTGGAATTTTTCGAAAATGGAAATTGGAATGTTCAGATGTTCCTGGACTTCAACCAGATCAATGGAAAATGTAAATTTGATTGATGAACCTGTTATTTGGCCTGAAAGTTTCGCAATGAATTTTCTCGGTTGTGTTTTCTTTGAGAACAAAAGCAATCTTTACTAATAACATTTGAAAACTTCCGTATGTTTGTCCGTGTGTGCCACTCTATAACTCAGCCCCTACTGAACCGATTTTCATGAATCTTGGACCAGAAGACTGGAACTGGGGCTAACTCGATGCCCGTGTGTTTAGATTTTTGATATCTCAAAAATGGACCAAGTTACAGCTGATCTCCCACTTTTTCAGTACTAATTTTGGAAAATTTCGGAACGGCAAATGTGTAGCGCACCTTTTCTCATACTCAAAGTTGACTGATTTTTTTGAAATTCACACAGTTTGTTCCTGAATATCTGGGGATGATGCCCTTCTATTTCGATTTTCGATTCGTCAAAAAATGAGGTCAGGAGGACGCAAAAACTTTCATTTTTAGGCTCGATCAGTAGATTCAGTTTTGAGAAGAGAGAGTGACAGGTTCACGGAAATATTTTTTCACGTTTTCGAAATTTTTGAAGTTTCTCATTCAGAAACGTTTCACAGCGGAATTTTGGAATTACAAAAACGAGTTACTAACAGTAAGAAAGGAGTCATTCTTTCGGACTCAAGAGAAAGGGCCGAAGGCCCTGAGAAAGGAGCCTCAGGGTTGGTTCAGATCTTAGTTGGAAGGGCCGGAGGCCCTGACAAAAGAGCCGCAGGCTTTAGACTTCAGTTGGAAGGGCCGGAGGCCCTGACAAGGGAGCCGCAGGCTCCAGATCTTATCTGTCAGGGCCGGAGCCCCTGAGAAAGGAGCCACAGGCTCCGGATCTTAAATGGAAGGGCCGGAGGCCCTGACAGAAAATCCGAAGGATCCAATTCTTAGTTGGAAGGGCCGGAGGCCCTGACAAGGGAGCCACAGGCTCCAGATCTTATCTGTCAGGGCCGGAGCCCCTGAGAAAGGAGCCACAGGCTCCGGATCTCCGTTGGAAGGGCCGGAGGCCCTGACAGAGGAGCCGCAGGCTCCAGATCTTATCTGTCAGGGCCGGAGCCCCTGAGAAAGGAGCCGCAGGCTCCGGATCTTAAATGGAAGGGCCGGAGGCCCTGACAGAAAATCCGAAGGCTCCAATTCTTAGTTGGAAGGGCCGGAGGCCCTGACAGAGGAGCCGCAGGCTCCAGAACGGGGACTCAAGCGAAGGCCAGGAGGTGGAGCCCCGCGTCAGCGGGGCGTAAACCGACTGGTATATGTTATCGAGTTCCAAAAGCGAGGACTACCACATCTGCACATGCTGTTAATTATGAAGCCAGGATCTAAACCGAGGTAAACCAAAATTTGAAAAACGAAAAAAAAAACATCTAAATTTTTAGGACAGCTTCAGACGTGGATCAAGTCATATGTGCCGAACTTCCAGACAAGGACAAGGATCCAGCTCTTTTCGAAAAGGTC
>LR545963.1:81784-223634 GCA_900536305.3 Caenorhabditis sp. 40 LS-2015 | reverse complement strand
CTAAGAGAGCGCAGATTTTTCAGGTGCTTGGAGAATTTTTTGAGCGTTTTCATCACGATTTTTAGAGTTCGCACAGTTAATTACATGTACTTTTGAGCAATGAACATTTTTCTCGGAATCCGCCTTTCACCATATATGTTTCAGTTCTATCAAAAATTTGCGAACGAAGTGCAGAACATCCTGAGTTGCCGAATGAGATACAAATTCCTGTAGTTTTCTCCCTTCTCGAATGCCCAGACCTGGATTATGCTGTTTCCGAGGCCCTCTGTCTGGGTGACTCATCCACTATGATAGTTAATAATGGTTTGCTCCTTCAGAAGATTCTTTCTTGTTACCGCCATATTACTTTTATTAAAGGAGCTCCTCTCCTTCGGTATGCAAGCGCCGCCCTATCTTTACTATTAACAAACGAAAATTCTGTGTCTGTGTGTGTGCGTGTCTGTGTTGTGTCTCCCGCCCTAGCGAAGTCCCCACTGGATCAAACCTTCCCAAATTTTCACAGGTTATCAGGAATGGGGCCTGAATATGCCCGTTTTTTTTTTGCTCATATCTGCTTGGCTACTCCAACCTCATTTTCGTATTTTCTCAACATTTTTCTAAATTCGAACAGAAACATTTTTTGAACTTTTCGAAACATTTGAAAATATTTTTAGTTCGCAAGTTTGACGTTACTTTTCTTGACTGCTGAAAGGCCAAAATAGATATTCGCAGTCTCCATAGGATTGTCAACTGTCAACATTCCCTTTTTCTCAACATTTTTCTTTTTTTCAACGTTTTTCTGAATTCGATTTTCTGCACTTCGTTCGGAAAATCAAGCGTCATTTCCAGCCTTTCTTAAAGAAAATCGAAAAACCGCAAAACCTCGCAGACGACGAGCATGTTGTTCACGAGTGTTGCCTGCCTATAGGAACTTTTACCACATTTCCTTCTCGACTCTCTGATTGATCATGGTTTTCAGGTACAGGTCAATCAGTCCAACAAGCCAGACACCAGTTGAGAAGTTGTGTTTAGAGGAAATCGCAGAAAGGGTAAGATTTTGAAGAATGATTTCGAGAAATGTGGAAAAAAAGAGAAACCATCCATTTTGACATTCTTGTCATTAGGTCCAAAAAAGTGCAACTAATAACATTTGAAAACTTCCGTATGTTTGTCCGGATGTGCCACTCTGTAACTCAGCTCCTACTGAGCCGATTCTCATGAATCTTGTACCAGAAGACTGGAACTGGGGCTACGTTGATGCCCGTGTGTTTAGTTTTTTGATATCTCAACAAAGAACCAAGTTACAGCTGTTCTTCCACTTCTCCAGTACTAATTCTGGGAAATTTCGGAACGACGAATGTGTCGCGCACCTTTTCTCATGCTCAAAGTTTACCGATTTTTTTTGGAATTTACACAGTTTATTTCTGAATATCTGAGGATGATGCCCTTCTATTTCAATTTTCGATTTGTCAAGAAATGAGGTCACGAGAACGTAATAACTCTCATTTTTAGGCTTCATCAGTAGATTCAGTTTTGAGAAGCGAGAGTGACAAGTTCACGGAAATTTTTTTCCCGTTTTTAGAGTTTTTCGAAGTTTCTCATTCTGAAAAGTGTCACAGCGGGAATCTGGGAAAAATGTATTGAATTACAAAAACGAGTTACTAACAGTAAGAACGAAGTCCTTCCGATCTCAGGGCCGACAACATGGAAATGGAAACTGAGGAAGAATCGTCACTGCTCTATTTAACAAACATCCAAGAGTGGTATCAACAACAGCAACCAGTTCAGCTTACTCAACAAACACAAAACTATCTGGTTGAAGAATCAAAGAGTCCAGAGAACAATGAGCACCTTCCTATGCCTACACTTGCCCCGAATGCTCATCAGGATTGGAATCGGTTTGAAGAGAATGCAGAGCATCAACCTATGCCAATGCTTCAACGAGAGATGACACAAACCTCGAATTTTCAATCTCAACTTTCGGAGCAGTCTTTTTCGGAGCAAAATATGCACCTTCAACAACGCATCGCAGACCTCACCCAACGTCTTCGAATTGCTCATACTAGTGAGTTTGCTCTTTTCTGGTTGAAGATCCGAAAACTCGACGATAGACCCTCTGGAGCATTTTGAAGACAAGTTGCCGGATTCCGTAATTCATTCAAAGTCACATTCAACGCCTTCAAGTTTCAGAAAGCCACGAAAAAGATCGAGCAATTTCTCGACTGCTCAATGTGGAGGCCAAGTATTTGCACATGAAGAGAATGTTTCTGGAGAGTGACTCACAGGGAACTAGTGTCCAGGTGGAAACCAGACAAGAAGATCCAGACAATGCCTCAGTGTCGAATGATCAATACTCGGACTCTGATGAAATCCAGATAATAGGGGAAGTGAAGAAAGACTCTGCTAATGTTCAAAAATCTCTTTGATAGAAAATCGGGAAACTATAGCCACAGATAACTTCATTCTAATAACTCTCCATATTTTCAGATGTTAATCCCATTATCAATCGGTTCCTTTGGAATGTTATGGTACCCCTGTACCCTCACTAGTCAGTAGTTTCATATGTATTTTAACGAATTCCTTTCCTGTGAACAGATAATAAACTCGGTTTCTTTCTTCATTCTGTTCCTCAATTTTCGTGATCGAATTTTGGCCATAACTGCGATTTGAGAGCCTTGTGGTCCGACAAAACCAGCTGCTAGAGAGATGTGTCTTTCCCTCTTTTTCGAGGTCTCCCTACGGAAAACAGAGTGAATGGAAACAAAAGAGAAAAGCGGACACGAAGGAAAGGATTGCACTGACATTAACGCCTATAACTTGACAAGAAACTAACCAATTGCTATGAAATTTTCAGGAGGTATCAATGTGAATATGAGCATCATTTTTGTAGTTGACAACTTTTCGATTCAGCCACTTTCCAGTCAGTTATAACGTCTCAAAGGAAGGAGGTCCGACAAGGTTTGAAAACTTCTAGAACTTTTTCTGAATGCTCAATGAGCTACTTCTGCTAACTAATAGTTTTATTTTTGCATGATTTGTTAGCTCTAAAAACAAAAAGCGAACATCGAACACCTCCTCTCTCTCCTCCTCTCTCTAAGCCACGCCCACTTCACACACAAAGCATAGAGGGGCGCGGAACCCGGGAGATGTCTGTCCACGGCTAATGTCGTATACCCGATTTTGGAGAGTGTGGTCAGTTACGGGTAACTTTCTAATACGGGTTCCGTAGGAGATGCATGACTCAGAAATGCAAAGACTGGCATCGTTGAAATACGAATAATTTTTGGACGCCTACTCGTGCGGCGAGTAGGCGAAAAGAAGGTGGCGGTTTGACAGTATTGAATCATGGTCATGGATCGCTATGAGTAATGTTGGAATTTAAGCGCCTTGTTTTGAGTTTTCTGGCCCTAGTTCGCTTTAACAAAGTCTGCCATACTTGATTATCTTTTTTGGCTCCACTCGGTGACTATGGAAGAGAAAAGAGCTTTCTACATCTAGAAAATGTAATTTGTACTCAACGTCAGCAAAATATCCCACAACTCGAAAAATATCTACTCCAATCTACAACCTTCTGGCTTTCTCCTGACTCATGATGCCCAATGCATTATTCTTCTTCTGATTCGATTCTTGGAGCCCGTTGCATCATATGTGACGCTTCCCTTCTTGATTCTTACAGGACCCATCTTGTCATCGATCGCTAATCCCTTCTAAACGGTCACATTATTTGCCTCTTATTCTTACTCCTTTGCATCTTGACACATGTCATCAGTGTGTTTATAAAACGGTAACAGTTGTCAAAGGTGCGACCAAGAGACAATTAAAGACGGTATGGTCTTAGGATATGAGCACTGTTCAACGTCATGGACGGCATTGAAACAGTCAGGCACGGAATAAAGGTCCGAAATCTTGACATGACTGTTGTGCGAGCCAATCAAAAAGTCATTACACTCTCATCTTTCTGAGCTATTATCACTTCCTAAAATGATCTTAACCACCGTCAACGGATTGTCCTTCATTCAAATTCAAATTCATTGCTCTTACGTCATCACTTATTGGCGCCTTGCCTCCTAATCGCCAAGTGTTGACGCGGTTTTCAAACGATCCAACTTACGCGCCACCCGGCTAACGCCTGCGCGCACGCCCACATGTGTTCTCGCCGCCTCTGTGTGTGAGGTTTTCTTGTCATCACTTTTTACCATACTTTCGCGAGGACTGACGAGTTTTTTGGTTTTTTTCCCGAATTTTTCTTGAAAACGACTGAAAATGACGATAAACTTTCAACTGACTCCCCGTGCCCATTGAAAGTCTATCGAAAGAACCTAATTTCACCGAGAACGGATAACTTTTCAGATCAGAAAAGACCAGAAGAAGATTGTTAAGTATGGAGTTGTCTCTCCCTCCGCCAGGGACGTACCACGTCGATGATCCAGGTACTGTAGTTTGCCTAATTTCTCCGCAGCTTCTGATAATTTTACAAGTTTCAGTTGAGCTGGATAGATTGTTGAAGGACATAGAAGACAAAAATCGTTTTGTACTACCTGATGGTAAGTTCTCGATTTAGGTGAAATCTCGGTCGATAAAAAAATCACATTTTTAGATTCTGATAATGAGCAGAATCAACACCAGCAACCGAATCATCAGGTCATGGAGAAAGAGAACACAGGTGAGATTTTGATCGAAATTTGGCTTTGAAAATGAGAATTTTTAGACCCAAATGCAGCCAATCGGATTGGATCGTGGCATCAAATCCAAGAATGGCAACCACAACAACAGGAACAGGAACAGCGGCGGAATCGTCGCCAGAGGCCGATGTCGCAAACACTGCGAAATACTCGAGGTAAAATTCCGAGCACCAAATCTAGAAGAAAAGTACAGTGTGACAAGTGAAATCTAGTTGAATCCACTCGAAACTTTTTGGAAACTTTTTTGGAGCAAATAGAGAGATAGATTTGTGAATCGACCCAGAAAGTTGAAGTTTCTCTCAAAAAAGGACTGTAGATTCAATTCATCAGTATGCTTATTTTTCAGAGCAACCTGCTCAACCAGCACATCCACCACCACTTCAATGGACGCCACTCGATTTCTACCCAAGTGAGCCTCTACCAGTTCTGAGAGCAGGTAAGTTTTGGTTGCTACCGTTGTTCCTCTTTCAAATGACACCCCACTTACCGTCACTTCGATCAAATTTATCTATGTTCCTGTAATATTATAGTTATGAAAAAATGGTGTCGATCTATTAGAGGAAATACGGTGACCACCGAAAAGATCCCTAGCCATAAGCAATATTTTCAGTTTCAGACCTGGTTCCCCAACAAGTCGCTCCTCTTCCACCCCATATTCTCATTCCAAGACAAGGACATAAACAAAAAGCCCCAGGAGGTCAGCCAGGTAAACCTTCGATCAGTCTAACCAAGAAAAAAAAAGTCGGGAATTTTCCAGTTGTGCTCCACCTTCGTCGTCCTTTCCGTGTTCCACCCAACCCTATCGTTCAGCGTCAGACAGCAAGATGGGCCAATGGTGGTCCCTTCCAAAGGAACTGGAACTCAGAGCAAGTGGGGTGTCACCCATACCACCAACAACACCAGGGACCATCAGGTACTTTTTGAAACTTTTCTGGTTTTCAAAATCCCACATTTCTTTCAGAAAACCACATTAGTTTTACAAACGCCCCGACACCACCGTCTGCTTTGACCCGAAACTCGAACTGAACTGCACATGGAGGGCGATAAGAGGAGAGAGTATTCGAAATTTCGTTTTGGCGCCATTAAATTGTTGTAGATGTTTTCTGTTGTCGATTTTCACTGCTTATGAATCTTTCTTATATATAATCCGCTAAAGGTTTGTCCACCAGTGGCTTGGTCACGATGTCCGCATTCACGTTCCCGAAAGAGAGTGACAAGTTCACGAAATTATTTTCTCAAAATTTCAAACTTTTCTAAAAGTTCTATGTAGATGTTAAACGCGCCAGAGGCGCCCAGCTATGCTGGTAAAACAATAATAACTTTGAAGAATGTGTTGAGAGTCTTTTGCAATGTAGGACTATTCATGACGACCTTTGTAGTCCGGAACGCTTATTGCATTACCATCAGACACTATTACTATCGAAGTATCCATACGGCCTTTGCAATCCGATGCGTGCATTGCACTCTTCCTCGGCTATGTGCTACCACATTCGCCCGCCCATCGATAGCTGTTTTTTCTTCTCGGGTGCTCTGTCTCTTCTGTTACCCCACACGCACAAACGTATCGTTCCTCACGCATCCCTAACACTTGTCTCCTCTGCATAAACACAAGTGACGGATCAATAGTTGTACCGTCGCGTTGGACTATGAGCTAAGAAATAGTATTACTTGTTGGAGAGAAATAGAGAAGCAGATACAGGGAATAGTGATACAGAGAATCAAGGAGAGCAGCAGGAGGAGAGGAAGTATCAAGGGATGGGGTCATTTGGAGTCTTTGCTGAGATTTTTATGAGGAAATGATTCGAGGGGAAGGAAAAAAGTTAGAAGGAACAAAAGGCGATGGTCGAACTGATATATGAGGTTTTGAAAGATGAACTGTCAAATTTTTCAGAGATTTTATGAATCTTCCGGAATAATTGAATTTCAAATTACAATAGTTTATTTCAGTACTCAATCACATTCAAAGTTAACAGAAGTCGATTTACTTCTTTTGTTTTCCGTATCCATACAGGACATCAGGGCCAAGTATTGTCGTAAACGGCTTCTCTTTCTTTTCCCCGAAGATGTCGATGTCAATAATCGGAATGTCATAGTCCGGTGAGCGTCGAGAACCGAAGAATGGTGGAAACGGCTTCTTCTTTTCTCCCAACCAGTCATGGGGAGGAAAATAAGGCACGACTCCCAAATCTTCAAGGCTTACGCCCCCTTTTAGAACCGAAGTCTTCCGAACGTAACCCTTCTTCTGCTCCAAGAATGCACACAATCCATCTCTATCCGCCTGTTGACCATCGGAGCATTTTGTACCAGGTTGTCCAAGAAGCATTCTGCAAGTTCGACAGATTGCTATCGTACTCTACCAGAACACCTACCCCGTCCAAAGCGCCACCGCCAGCACTTCCTCTCCAGTTCTGGCACACTTGACTGCCATACAAGCTGCATGAGAATCTTTGGGATTCATGAAAACGCGAAAAGCTCCTGAAGACTGTTCCGAGTTCAAATAGATCATGTTGATATCTGGTCTGAACTCCATCTCGGATCGACATCCATCATCATCGAAGCTTTGTCGAACCAGTCGCTCCAAATTGTCGTTGTGGATTAGTTTGTTCATATTGGCGATTCGATATTCCTTCGCGTGAAGGTCTCTGTACTTGTTGATGGTGTCTAGGCAGGTGTGCTCGGCGACTGTGGAGCCGAAGAAGACTGAATAAAAACATCCATGAAGAAGCATACGTTTAATTGGAAACTAACCAAGGAGCAATCCAAATTGGATAGCTCTCATGTTGAGGAAGTTGGTAGGGAAATCGCAAGACTAATTAATTTCTGTTGTGATTTTCTGAATTTATACTGCGCAAAATCTGATAACAGATTGTTATCTCAAAGAGATTTTTTGGGGGTTAGAAAAAGTGACTATGAGAGGAGAGTTCACGCTATGTTCTGGGATTTTAATTTTTGCAGATAAACCATCGAAATCTGGCTGTGGGCAGCTGACTATGAGAGCGAACAATGTCAGCGAATTTCGATCTATAACAGTTCACCATTTTCTGTGGATTTTGGGAGGTATCTACTGAAGCACCACAACATTTCACCTTCCTAACGAATGCTCATTCTTCGAGATTAAAAGATAACCAATTTTTCTTGCCTCTCCATTTTTATTATCTGTTCAAGGTCATCATATTGAAAACTCTTTTCACTTTCTGTTTTTGCTTTTCTCGGTGTCGGTCATTCTTCTTTCACTCAACCAACTCTCAGGTCTCCTCATATTAAATGGGTTATTGTTATATCATCTCTAACTCTAAGAGAATTTCTCTGTATCTTCAAGTTTCCTCTTGTCAATAACTTGTATGAATCTGAATCTGAATCCCATCATAATTGACTTCCATCTAATCCTCCCCACAAAAAAAATTGCAACAGATGTTCCTTGCAGACCAATCTACCGCATCACTTTAGCCTCCTTCTAATGTTTGCATAAGGATGATTAGTGTCACTGCTCAATTTTCTGTGACTGGGCGGCCGAGCAATTAGTGAGACTCTCTTTCTTTATCATGAGGCCCACAAAACAGATGCCGACTTTTTTGAATCCTAATAGAAATATCATTACTTCTAGAAAACAACACATCCTGATATTCGTTAATAAGAAAAAGAGGTTCCTAAAACTTTCAAATCTCGATTTCAAATGAAGTTGAAGGTCTGTAAAACTATGGATGTCTTTTTGAGTTATTTTCACCGTCAAAACCTTCGACTTTTGCTCTCCTGATTTCTTAGATCCCTCGCGAAGTTTGAATCAACTCCTTCCTTCAAGAAACTTCTCTACAAAGGCAAAAAAAGGTGACCTCAAAAGACAAGACAAAAAAAAGAAAAAAGATTTCCCGAAGCCGTTATGTTTTTGTTTCGGGGCCCCCACTGGAGGTGTCCTTGGGTAGGTTTTTGGCGGGGGAAAATGAATTTTTTGTATTCGAATTTTTATCAGTATCTGTTGTTCAGATCTTCTATGAGTCATTGCCTCTGATGACTATCATCTTAAGGCCCCTAAATGTTTTTGTTATAAACATTTCACCTAGTGGTCCGCCTGTAGACAGCATGTATCGCTTCCCCTCTCTTCTCCGACACCTGCGAGCTCGGAACAGGTCGAACCACACTTTTTCTCGGGAGGAGGAGAGACGCTTTGCTTGTTGCATGGTCTCCTCGTCTTCTGTGTCAGGATGAGTCAATCTTCGATATAGTGAGAAGGTGGCGGAGGAGACAAGCTTTGCGAGTCAGTGGCTGGAGAGGCGTGTTGAATGGTTGCTTGTGTGTTATTGCTTCTCATTGATCGACACGCTTGTCTTGATGAAATCGAGCCTAATCTTTGTTTTGATCTCTTTGTAAGCCGAGATATGTGCTCCTAAAGTTGGTGAAAGCAGTTTGAAAGCCAAGAATGGTTCAAAGTGCACCATCTTTCGGAGCACATATCTCGAGTTCTAGAAGTTTGTGTAGGTGGGCACATATCACAATCGAAAGCCCGAATATCGTTGTTATGAGGCTTCAATTCAGTAGATATTCTCAGAAAGACATGCCTCCTGGGAAGTCCCTGATTTGTATCCGAATTTCGAATACCCATATTCCCATTTTTCCCCATCTCCACATTTCCCTCTACTCTCTGACTGTTTCCCATGTCATATACTACTTTTCTGTACATTGCACAAAAAGTTCGAAAAACACATCAACCTCTCTTCGCAGTGGCCGACATGATGGCGCAATGAGAAATCGAGGCGACCACCTCTGTGTTTTTTTCTCTAACACTCAGTCTCTCTCCCAACCTGGGTGAAGGCATTCCTCATCAAAATTTGGTCTTGTTTTTTGAAACCTCTTGCATTTTTCCCCGATTTATCGACATTGATAGTTTTTAGAGTCACTTCAATCCACTCAATCCACTCAAGTTCAACGATGCCGATGCCAATCCCACACATCCTCAAGCGCCCGACTCGCAGACCAGTCATGATCAATCTCTGTGAGTTTTTTTTTTTTTGGTCTTTTCGGATATTGAAAAGTTTTGTAAAACTTATCGGCCTTTATACTGACTGATTTTAGATGCCGAGTCAGCAGCTCCAAGGAACGTTGAACTTCCAACCAGAGGAGTTGCCCAGGATCCAGAAACCGGTGAGTTACCGTTACTTTTGGCTACTTTAGTTTCCATTATTACTTTAGTTTCCATTACTCTCATTTTTTGAAGACGAGGAAAATTTCTCCCTCCCGGAGAACACGGTCTTCGATGACGTCTTGGCGAACCCGGAGAACTTCTTGGACGATGAATTCCTCCGTGCGATGGAGGACGATGAGGATTTCCCTATGGATCTGATGGAGGAGCCAGAAAGCAGCCAGTGGCAAGAGGACTCTCCATCAACTTCGACGGTGGAGACTCACGCGGAGCAGGCAGACGTTTGGATGCACGATGAGTTCGAAGACACCGACCTGGAGATCATCGAAGAGGAGGTCATCGTCGAGGTCGAGGAGGCGGAGGAAGTTTATGAAGAGGCTCCTAGGTATATCCTCCACGTTCAGGAATCCAGCTTCGGATTCCAAACGATGGAGGATGTAGCGGAGTTCGCCATGCAGTTTTTCCCGCATCCTGAGGTCCCGGAAATTCCAGGTAAGATTATTGTATCCAAAACCCTAACACAACAAATTTTTCCAGACCTCTCCCGGTACCTCTTCGCTTTCGATTCCAAGAATCGAGAGCTGCCACAGAAGAAGCTAGAGCAGATGAGTGGCTACAACCTGTACCGATATGCACATGCACATCGCGAATGTAAGTGATTGGGTGTCTTGGTCTCCTCGAAATTTATTATTACTCTTATAGGTGTCCAGTGGAGCAGATTGCCGACAGCAATGAAGCTCTATTGGACTATGAAGAGCAACAAAATTCGGAAGGCTCAAACCAAGCAAATGAAGGCTGGCTTGATTCAGTTTTGGTGATGATGAATAGTGGTGTGAGTCTCGTTTCCACATAGATTTCGTTGTGTTCTTTCTTGCCGGTTTGTCTAATTTTTAGTTTTTTGTAGTCTTGTATAGTTTTTTATTGTTGTGATTCGAACCCTTGCCAATGAATTCTTTTTTCCGTTACTTTTCCTACTTTTGTTGGTTTTGCATATTTCGTTCCTATCGAATCCTTTCTACCTGTTCCTATTGTCTGTTATGTCTTCTTTAATCCTAATGTACTTTTTAGAACGTTTAAAAGGTATCAAAATGATGTCCAAGAGTTTCGAGCAAAGCAATATTGGCTCTGGAAGAATCGGAAAGAAAGTGAGGTTTGTTGTTAAGAGAGACAAACCAATGCGTGCCAAGGGTAAGAGGGATTTTCAAAATGGTGATTTTCAACGATAATGATTTCAGACATGCAGGCTCTCTTGGACCAGATAGATGGAGAATCGGAGAGAGGGGATCTGATTCCAAACACCAATTCTCCGACCTTCGCGTTCCAGGACTTTGTCAATCAAGGCCAATCGACCCGTATCAAAGGTGAGGTTGATTTTCGAAATTTGAGATTCTAATATGATCTTTTCAGAGATCGATGATCTCTTCGATCTTGCGGGAAGCGAAACTCCACGTGGAACTTGGTTGGAAGAGCTTCAGAATCGCCAGCTTCCACAAAAGGTTGCTCCGGTGAGAGCGAAGGATTCGAAGATCGGAGTATACAACCGCGGAGAGAGGCAGATCCGACTGGAAGCGGAGAATCTGGAGTACTCTCGCTTCGATATGATGAATGGTAAGCAGAGAATGAGATATGTAGAGAATAGGCTAGACTCTTCGAATACACCTCGTCCATAGTCCTAATCCTCCCGAACCTTCTTCTTTCAGAAGCCAACATCTTCTACCCAAGCTCATCGGCAAATGAAGTCATCTACCATTCCCCGGCAAGTTTTGCCGTGGACCACGAGGAGGTCGTGGAGAGTGATCTCGATGTTATCGGGACCTCGAGACACTTCCACGGACGCAGTGTGGAAGTGAATGCAAGGAGAGCCATCCACCGCAATAACCTCTTCAGGCAAGTGGAAACTACCAGGAGCTAAAACGCAATGTCAAAAATTTCAGAACTCGTGGAGTCCAGGATGGATGGAACCAACAGTTGCATCCCGTCCATCGAGCGTCCGGGGAGCCCACCGCCAACTCCAACTGCAGAATCCTCCACCGCCCTCGCCACAACTTCTCTCCGGCTCACCGCTTCCTAACCGCTCCGAAGAGATTCCCCGAGGCTGTCGAGTTCGCCAGGCGCTACTTCCCTCATCCCAAAATCGAGGGAATCAAAGGTATGGTTACTGTATGCAAGCTAACCAATTTTTGGAATTTCAGACCTCTCCAACTGGCTCTTCGATGAAAGAGGATGTCACAGTGTCCCTCAGAAAAAGCCGGCGGCTCAAAACGCCTGCAATATCTACCGGATGGCGATGAAGGCGAGAAAAATGAAATGTAAGTGTTTTTTGTAGATCTCATTTATCTTGGTTCCTGTAACAGATATCAAAAAGTTGTGAAGATACAAAATTCTGATAGAATAATGAGCAATATTTTGTTAAGTGTTCATTTTTTTGATATATGTCACAAGAACCTAGCTATGATTAGTCAAAGTAGCGGTCATAAAGATGAGCAATTTTCAGTCACCCCGTGGCTCGAATTGGATTGGGCGGAGACACAGGTTTGGCTCAGGATACAGGAAAGGATTCGAGAAGAGCAGGAGAGGCAGCGAGCCGGAGGATTGATAGATTATAGGTGAGAAGGTTTCCAATGGTCAACGATCTTGAATGATATGCGTGTCCGGTGCGTTTTGCTGCTTTGTTAAACCCTGAAAACTGTTTTGTTCAACTACCTTTGACTCAATTTATCTTGGCTCTTGTAACAGATATGAAAAAATCATCAACTAACAAAATGTTTTGCTATTTATCCTGAGCATTTTGTTAGTTGACCGCTTTTCGATATCTGTCACAGAAACCGAGATAAATTTGGTCAAACTGTGCAACTCTTCTTTTGTAATAAGCTATTTTTGTTTTCTTCAGATTGTCTTTTTCTTCTGTCTTTTCGATAGGTTTAAATTACCTTTTGACCTTTCCTTTTTCCACTATTTGCCTACAGATTGCCATGTCTTACTTTTTTTCAAATCTTTTTCATTTTTCTATGTATCCTTCATAGAGGTCATCACTGCCGACAATGAAGTGTGATGTCATGTTTGCCCCTCACTTGCACTTTTAAGGACGTACTTTTTTTTGAAATTTGAATAGTTTGCTCGTATCGTTATAGTTCGAATGCGATGAGGGATCGTTAGATGGGTATGAGCCCTTTTTGAGGGAAAGAGAAAATCTGTTTTTGTATGGTTTTTGAAGGTGATTTTCTGTCATTCTAATGTCATTCAGGAATGAGTGAAATATTGGAAAACAAGTGAATGTTTCCCGGGGAGATTCGTTTTTTTGTAGGGATTTTCAGTTTGCTTGTAACTCACCTATTTCTGCACCAATTGTTTTGAAAATTTCACCATTTACAGATCAAGTGTTCTCGTCCATTTTTAACAGTCTACTAGCCATTTTGTTGTTATATTCTCATCTCAATGTCTTCGGACAGATTCTAACGGTATATCCGTTTTCAGTTTCAGTCACTTTTCCGGTTTTCACAGCCAACAAACAGATTATCGACATGAAGCCCTCCACCCAGAATGAGACTCAAATGGGGACAATGAGCAATCATGGTGATTCGGGAGACAGAGAAAATGATCCAAGTGAGTTTTGGCACCTATCCACAAGTTTGGGGACTGTTTGGGGACTTGGTTTGGGGACTGGGGACAGTTTGGAAAAATATAAAGCCAACCAAGTTTCAAACAAATTGGGACCTGATTTTTCTCAAAGTTGGCTCACAATGTGCCTCATTTTCAGCTCAGGATTCCACAATCAATTACCTTCTGGAACTTCTGAAGAACCCAAAGGATACCCTCACTGCTCCATCGGTTTCTGGACACCGCAGAAACGATCAGGTTCTCCATCTGAAGCTCTCCTGCTCTCTGTGTGACTTCAACTGTAGGAGGAATTCACGGTTGAAGTCTCACATCGTCCGATGCCACACTGCCGAGGAGCGGAGAGCAGCTGGAATGACGGTGGAGGATAGTGAAAAGGAACACGATGCGGCGAAGGCTTTGGAGGACGTGGTGAACAACCCGTTCGCCTGCACCAAGTGCTCCTACAGATGCTCGAGTCGTCCGATGCTCTATTCGCATATGAAGGGGCATTCTAGTAAATTCCCATTCAAATGCTCTTGTGGATACGAGACAAAGTATGGGCATTTGTTGAAAGTAAGCGATCTTTCTAATAGGCACCTTTTTATCAATGTTTTTCAGCACCACCAGAAGAAATGTCTGGTCTTCATTGCGATGCAAAGCGTCAACTCGGTCCCTTCAAACCCTCCTTGCGTTATCGAACCGTCGAAATGTGCCCAGTGTGAGTTCCTAACACATTCCCAAAAGGAATATTTGGAGCATAGAGTGGCCCACATTTTCGGCGAGTATTCAGCAGCGACTTCGAAGTCGAACAACGGGATTCTGGCTCAAGTCTCGTTTCTAGCTGATCAAGTGGGCTCTGACTTTGAAAATAAGGGATCTTCAAGATTAGAAGAGAAAGGTGACTTGAGTTTTTAACCTGGTAACAACAGTGCCTTGTTCAGATTCTCCGCTACCAACTCCAACTCAAGTTCTCATGTCAATAGCGAACTCCATTGCTCTGGGTAAACCCAATGACACTGTTGGAGTAAGTTTCAAATTTATTGACTCATTTGAATTGCTCTTTTTCAGAACCGCCAAGGCTAGACTGCTCACTCGTTGCTCCGTGATCAAAATAGTCAATCAAAATGCAGTTTGGCTCAATGTCAACATTCTGTGTCATATTCATTTGCTAATATCCTTTATGTACCTGGTATTTTTCATATCTATGTAATTCTTCAAAGCCAGTATAAAACATGTCCATACTTCAAAACTCTTCCATCTGTTCATTGCTCTTTCGTACCCTATCGAAAATTTACCTATTGATCGCTTTCTCGTTGCTCTATTTGACATTTCGCCAAAATTTCAGATCTAAACAGTCATGTACAACCAACTTCCCAACCACTTCAACTATTCGGATGACCAGAATCAAACTCGGAGCCAAATTGGACCGATCCGCAGAGGTGGTTCGCAGATGGCCAGCGGGAGTTCTTCGAGTGAGTCATAGTTGGAATGTGATACTGTGGCTCAACTACAGTATTGATCTATGTTTAAAGTAGAGGAGGTTGAGTCAGAAAAACGGGCGGTATTGAGAGAAGTTGTATAGATCAAAAACCTTTAAAGAGTCACGTTCTAAATCGCTATTAAAAAACCCTCTGCTTTCAGCCCACAACGTCACATTCAATGGCATCTCGCTTCATAGGAACCCAGACAGAAATCCACCCAGGGTCTTCATCCCGGTCGAAAGGAGAGCCACTGTCCCGAGATCTTACTTATATATAATTCGCTAGAATGTTTGTCCATCGGTCACTTGGTCAGGATGTCCGCTTTTGTTTTCCAAATTTTTTGAGGAGTTTTTGAGAATTTCGTCGCAATCAAAACTCGAACCCGCGCCCACCATTTGGTGGTCACCAGTTTTACCGACTGCGCCGCGCACTCTACACGGATGCAGGGAGGTAGAGGGGGTTGAGATTGTGGTGTGCGTGTGGCACCTCTTAGGAAATCTCACGCATTTGCAAATTTTTTCACGGATTGTGATATTTTTTCATCCAAAATTTTTCGCTCGGTTCGTTGACTGCGGTTTCCGAACCAGTTTTTCTCCTTTAAAAGAAAAAAGGTATTGAGTTTGTGGATTTTCCGTGCAAAATGGTCAACTTCGAGCTGTTGAAAAACTATACTCGAATCATCCATTTTCTTCAAATATGGTGGATGTATTAACTGGGTAGTGTGCTCCCGATAAATTGAACGTTTTTGGGAATTTCTAAATGAAAAGACGCAGCTAACAAACCTAGGAAGAAAATGTACCGGCAGCAAATCGTTCTTCCGAAAAATATATGTCGAGAACAACTAAAAAATATGAAAACAGATTGATCAAGTTCCCATTTTTTACCAAAACTGCTTCAAAAAATGTTCTCAGGCTGATCAAAAGAAAACTGCGAGCTTGATCGGTCTGTGTTCACATTTTAGGCTCATTTCATCACCTTGCTTGAAGTTGAACATTTTGCACTCAAAAACATAAACAATTAAGCTTTTTCGGCCGGTTGAGCTGTCCAAAATCAAACGAATTTTGGTTTTCAGTGCAAATTATGACCAACTTTGAGCAGATGAAAAAAAGTTCCAATCATCCGATTTCTATAAAACTTAGTGAATGTATTAAACAACTCCAGATCTCCATTTTTGCAGTTGATAACTTTTTACGGCAGTTGCTGAGAAGTCAGTTACGTCGCGTTTAAAATCATTGGTCCAAAAAAGTTCGAAATTGGCACTGTTTTGATGTCGCGCGACTATACGCAGCGTAACTCACTTCTCAGCAATTTTCGCAAAAAGTTGTCAACAACAAAAATGAAGATCTGGAGCTGTTTAATACACTCACCAAGTTTTATAGAAATCGGATGATTGGAACTTTTTTCATCTACTCAAAGTTGGTCATAATTTGCACTGAAAACCAGTATTCATTTACTTTTGACCAGCAATATAAAACGTTTACAGGGTTTCCTGACTCCGCTTGACCTTAACCTGGATGTGTCCGAGAGAATTACTGGGTCTCCTTAATCAAGAGAGTAGTTAATATTTGTTTGGAATAGCAAGGTGAAAAAGGTACTAGACCACCAGACCATAAGCGATGAAAAGTTATTGTTCTCTGATGAGTGAAGTTTGAATTTGGGCGCACTTTTTACTCATTTCGAGATTATCCCACTTTATGTTGGAGCGACGATTTCCGAAGAACCACTTGAGGTTAAATTCACAGGAATGTAGTGATACAATGCACAGTCTAATGGATGTTTCAAACTAATGTATCTCTGAGTTTGTAACAACTCTTCAAGTCAATCAAACCCTAATTTAGAGATCTGGGACTTGGCTTCCCTGAAAAATTTGCTCGAACGGTGAACTATATGTGTCTATCTCCAAGTTTATGTCATTGAACAACTTTTCGTTAAGGTTATCAACCTCTACTGCAATTGACTTCCAAGAAATCCTCCGTATAAAATTCCTTCCTTTTCTTCCCTTCCTCAAAAATGTAGGATGTAAACCCCTCTATCAAGCGGAAAAATCCAAAATCTTAAAATCAAATACTACAAGAGTAAAACAGGCATCTTCAGCGTTGCGCATAAACAAAGAGACGCCAGTCTGAAACGGCAGCGGAGCTGCCGATTTCAGGCTGGTATGTTTATGATTCTGCCCGTGCTCGTGCTCATGCGCAGAGTGAGTTTTCGATGGATCTTTGAATGTCAAAAGTTGTTTTTATTTTCAGCCGAGGCGGTTCTCGACGACAATGGTCGTTTGAATGCGGCTTTGCAGAGGGAACGAAAAGAGGCTGAGAAATTGAAGAAGCGTGTGGAGGCGCTGGAGAAGAGTGAGATTTCTCAGGGTCCATTTGAAATTCTTAATAGTGAATTTTTAGAGAACCGAAAGCTGGAAGAGATCCGTCACGAGCAGGCAGAGGAACTGGAAATGTGGAGGACCGGTAAGCTGTAGCCTAGGGATCGGGAAAGCAAATTGAAATTTCAGGAGCTCTACAACTTGTAGAGGAACCAGTCCAGAATCATGATCTTGAACCTGAACCTCTAGAAGATCTCGAATTCTTTGAAGAGCAGTTTGAAGGTCTCGAGGCGTTCGAAGACATCACAGACATCGATGCCTATCTTTTTGAAAATAAGGAGCTGAAAGGGCTCGAAAAGGAGCCGGAGAAGAAGATCGAGCGTTTCGAGGAAGCGGTGGAGTATGCTCGTCTCCACTTCTCTGAAGTTCGAGTGGAGGGATGTGACGGTAAATTGCAATTGCGCTCTACCAGACTCGTAGATCAATAACATTTTCCAGACCTCACCCACTACCTGTTCGACGAGAACCAGAAGCCCAAACGCTTCCCACAACTCCGCACTCGGCCTCGATGTGGATACGACGTTTTCCGGAGGTTCACCAGAGAGCACGGAGACATGAGTAGGTTCTCTGAGAGTGTTTTGAGAAATGAACCATTTTTACAGGCGTTCTCTGGAACGCGGTGCCGGAAACCGAAAAGTCGGAGTGGTACAAAAGATGTGATAGGATTGTGGAGTGGCAGGAGAAGCAGATCAAAGCGGGATTGATAATGTATGCTCCTCAGAAAAGAAAGCGAGCTGAGTATGTGGCTCCAGTTGCTCTCCAGATTCTAGACTAACTCAAACCTTATTAAAATCATCGCTAACTGAGTATCCGAAAAGTTAGATACCCAGCCAACGATGATTTCTTTACCCCCATTTGTATCATACTGTAATTGAGATCCCGTTGAGTAAATGACTTGTTTCTCCTCGATTTTCTACGGTATCCAATATCGATTTGTAACGTTCTAGTACTATTTATATGTATAGTCTACTCTTGTTTTTTTATCATCTTTTGTGATTCTCTACAGTATCCAATTTTGAAATATTTTGTCCTCATAATAAAGCGGGTCTTTGCGATACCCTCTTTCTCTCTATTTTTTGAAGGACCCAGAATCTCAGAATTTTCTACATGTCAATACCTTAAACCATGAATCATCATCACAGATGTTTTGATTCTACAACTTTGCAATCGACTGATTTTTGCTATCTTTTGACTCATCTTGAAATCCCAACCTCTCCAACTTCCAAACTTCAATTCTCGTTTCTCCCACCGTTTTTTATTAGTTGTCCTTTTTTTTCGGTGTCTCTTTTCGCACCTAATAATCTAAGAGACTCCCGCTCTTCCTGTTTTTGATTGATTTACATTACAACTGACAGCAATCTGTCAATGCAACGATTCACACTCTAATGTCGGTACTCAAACCGACTGTGGGGCAATGCTAAACAGCCAGCTCGGTTAACATGGAATACTGAAATTTTATCTCTTTGGCATTGTCCAAATATTATCTCCTTTCCATGGTCAATTACAATCTTGAGCCTAGCCTGCAAACAGGTAATTGCTGGCGAGCCTGGGGCACATGGAGAACCCAGCTGTCAGTGTTCTGGGATAGAAGAAACTGACCGATAATTAGGTCTTCCGGGACCGAGGTGTATTCTTATTAATGGGATTTAGAGGGGAGGGGTGGTATTAGAAGAGTATTTTGCAGGTTATCTACCAATTTTCTCTCTCTGATTCATAACCTTCATAACAACTAGTAACCTAGCAGACATACATACTAACGAGCCCCTCCCAAATATCCCACCGTGCCATGAAACGTGAACACCCCAGGAGACACACACACCCTCCCTCGGTCATACAGAGGCGAAACGAACATCTGCGGAGACGAGAGAGCGTTTGATCTACAAGAGACGGCGGCCGACGAGAGGCTACTCCGCCTCCTCCTTCCCTATTCTCGGCGTCGTCATTCTTATACCCTACCCCGATCATGATCGGTCGTATTTTCCCTTGTCTCTCTCTCTCTCTCCTTTGTTTGCTCTTTTGAACCCCCTTTTGAACTATTTTTTTTGGCGCGAAAGTGGAGGGGTAGATCATAAATGTTTTATGGTTTTATGAGGGTCGTTTGTCCTTCTTTTTTTGAGTCTCATGTTGCAACTGCGCTCTGGCTGAACTTTGTCTCTCAGAATAGCGGGTTTCAACACAAAACAGACAACTCTATTGTTCTTCCAGCCTCCTCCCCCCAAAGCAATGAAACCCACGCCAACATCCGAGGAGTATGCCATCAGCAAGATCCACACGGTGATCAGAAGGACGTGTGCTGACTTCAAAGTGAACGTCATCGAGCGTGGAGCAGCAGTGAAGCTCAACGCATTGTGTCGGGCGAAGATGACCGAGTTGGCACAGAGGACGAGACTTTTTATGGAGAATGGTGAGTCATGTTCTTGTGTTGAGACTGTTTTGGGGTGCGGGTAAGGACTAGTTCAATTTAGAACCGCCCAAGGGGCAACTGGCCCAGATTAGAACCGAAAATTGGAACCCCGTCTTGAAACTCTCCCAGGTTAGAACCCCAACCTAAAACTTCCCAGTTCAGAACCAATGCGAACCTATCCCCTATTAGCACTATCCCGGTCTAGAATCAGAGGAGGGAACCATCCTGGTTGAAACCATAGGCGTACCTCGTATTCGAACTAGGCCGTTTTGAAAACGTCCGAAAAAACTGTCTCAGTTTGCAACCAAAAAGTGGAACCCCACCTAACAACTCTCGGGTTAGAAACAGAGGTGGCAAATTGTATTAGAACTTTTCAAGTTGAAATTGACCAGATCGGAATCAGAAGAGTTGAAAGTTCTCAATTTTAGTTTGAAGTCTAACATATCTTATTTCCAGCCGGCCGAACGCGGCCACACAGCGACGACGTCCTGGCGGCTTTCAAAATGAAGCACGTCGACCTGGAGACCCTCTTCGTCTTCACCAGAACCTGCACTGGAATCGAGCCGGCTTGGTCGGTAGGTGTTCTTTGAAATTTGCAAACTTCGCCAACCCCAATCCCCCCAAAACGGATCAAACTTCACGACACTTTCAGAGATTCCAGTTCCCAGTTGCCGATCGAAAGACCGAGCACTTCGAGGGGATGTATGGCGTCGAACCGTCGGCTCGAGAGCTCAAGTTCCGACCCGAGAACATCCCAACGTACCATAGGGCTCTTCATCCGGAGTGGATTGAGAAGAAGGTGGTGGAAGAGGTCAAGAAGATTCCGACGATCACAGAGGAAGAGTTCAATGCACTCCGCGCTCCCAGCTATCCATGGAAGGAGACCCCGGAGACGCAGAAGAGGAGAATGGAGAAGGAGAGGATCCAGGATGAGGCAGCCGCTCATGCGAGGGCCAGGAATCAAGAGAGATTCCGGGAAGGGATCACTGGGTTCCGCGACACCGAGCTCCCGAACTTTGAGGATATGGAGTTTGGAGAGTTTCACGAGGATCGGATGGCGTGCAGGAAGTTGGACGAGCAGGCGGCGATTCAGGAGGAGATGAAGGAGTTGGATAAGAAGAAGAAGATTGATGGGGGTCAATTGGACACGAAGAAACGGGGACCCAACATCCTCCAGAAGAAAGTACCGAAGGAGCGTCCGACCACGATTCTCCTGGATCGAATGCTGCCTTTGGTTGGTTATTTTAGGTTCATTGTGATTGCTAGGTTTCTCACTACAGACTTGTTGATGCCCCCTGAAACGCTCCACCATTTCAGGTCGTCCGTACACCCCAAAAGCCACCGTCCTCCTCGAAGAAGCCATCCACCTCTCGTCCAACCCCACCTCCACCAACCTTCATACCACCGACGCTCTCACCAACGACAAACCCAGGACCAAGACAGCACAAGACTCCGACCCACCTCGAAGCCGTGGAGCCCAAAACACCCCGACCCGGTCGTCCGAAGAAGCAGAGAGCGGAGATGTTCGATCCGAGTCCCGTGGAGTCACCTTCGGTTAGTTTTCGTTCTGTTGCAAGCGTGCTCCATTGGACGGTTTTTTTTTTTCGTTTGCACGGCTTGATTCGCTTTCAAGTGCACCGCTTTTGATGAATCCTGTAACATTCGTCTCCGCATGAATGGATCTGGGACTCCTCGAACCCCGAATCTCTATTTCAACCTCTTGCCTCCTCTACCTAACATCTTTGGTTCCCCCTGGAGCACCCATCCCTTTCCAGACCTCCTCCCGAGCACAAAGATCACTCGAAACACCGTCACCAAAACTCACCACACCCGCAAAATTCACACCTCCACTAAGACCACACTCCAGTCGTCAGAGGAAGCCACGCGCAGAGACTTTCGATCCGAGTCCGGTGCCGAAGAATAACTCGGCGAAGAAACAGGTATTGTTGCATGTCTGCTTTCAAATTTCTCTCCTTTTTGTTTGCAATAGAGCGACCTTGATAACCTTTGAATTCTTGTAGGTGGATGTTGTCGCAATGCAGCAGATGATCCTGGATCAGGTTCAAAGGACTCCACAAACTCCGATCGCCACGGAGCACACTCCTGAGCCAAAAGGAGACGTCATCGAGCACCAGTCAGAGCCCAGGGCACCATTGCCCAAGTTGAAGATCAAGTTCAGCTCGGACTACTTGTCCACTTCTGGACCCTTGGAGGCCAGCACCCCTCGACTCACGCTCAAGCTTCCAGTAGCACTCGTGTCCTTAGACTCCACCCCTCGATCACCACTGAAGCTCAGGCTGAACTTGTCCGCAATTCGAGCCAAGAAACAAGAGATTGTTGACGAGGAAGAGGAGGCGGAGGCTGGATTCGGAGGCAAGGAAAATGGAGATAATGAGAAGAAGACGAAGAATCAGATGGCTCCAGTGGCTGATGTGGTGGTGGAGGAGCCCATTGCATACTGCCCGTTGTGTAGGTTGACCTACCCGGATGAGCAGTTGATTGGGTGCGATGCGTGTGGAGAGTGGTTCCATTGGTAGGTTCAGAATATAGGCCAACTTTCCAATGGCCTAACTTTCCAAGATTTGGATTTCTAGGTCACTAGGGGTAGAAGAAATGACGCAAAATCAAAGGTCAGGCAACACCTTGAATGATGTTTGTACCACTCTGAAGATGGTGTCCTAACTTTTCCAAAGTTTGGACTTTTTTATTGACCGACAATCAGAAAAATGGTCCTAAGACTATGGGAAGGTTAACCTAGATGACCTAAAATTCCAATATTTGAATTCCTAGGCCATCTGAGAATGGAATCCCACGTAGAATCCAGAATGACTCTCAAACCCCTGGCAAACGACTTTTGAACTCAATTTTTTTCCAGGCAATGCGTAGGCGTGCTCGAGGAGCCCACCACCGCCAAGTGGTACTGTCCGGAATGCGTCAAGAAGCGGAAGAAGAAGACGTCGTCTGGAAAACGCCCATCCACGTCTTCCACTTCGAAGGGAGGATCGACACCGGCCAAGAGGGGAAGGCCGGGAAAAAAGTGAATCTATTTTGGCCTTCTTTTTTGCCCTTCTTTTTTTGTTACAGTAACCTTCAATGCTTGCCAAGTTTTTTCCCTTCACCCTGTGTCATGATTCTGTTTTATAATCCGTTTTCTATTGTTACATGATTCCATTGCCCGTATTTTGTTTGTGCATTACTGCTTGTCGAGAATGAAGTTTTCTGTAGGTCGGATTCTAGGCCATGACATACTTTTATTCAGAAGACCAAAGTAAAAACAAAAATTTCAACACTTCATTTATTTTCTATAGAAACAGATAGCCAAATTTTTCAGCAACATATCCTTATCACTTCTCTCCCCGAATACGTCTCGCCAGTTGCATATCCTTTGTCATGATGGTCACTCGTTTGGCGTGAATTGCACACAGATTCGTATCCTCGAAAATGCTCACCAAATAGGCCTCGGAGGCTTCTTGGAGGGCGGCGATGGCGGCGGATTGGAAGCGGACACCCGGCATGATTTGCTGAGCAATTTCACGAACGAGACGTTGGAATGGCTTTTTGCGAATCAAGAGCTCCGTGGACTTTTGATATTTGCGGATTTGCTCAAGGGCGTGGGCTCCTGGACGGTAGCGACGCGATTTGAAGGTTTTCTTGGTGATCGGCTTTTTGTGCTTCTTTTTCGGAGCAACTTCGGCAACAGTCTTCGAGGTCGTTTTGACGTATGCTGGATGTTTACGAGGCACTTTCTTGACGTGGGCCATCTGGAAAACGATGGATTTTGGGATTTCTTTGGAATTTTGCTGAAAACTCACTTCTTGCTCACCAAGCCTCACTTGAAGTCTGAACTGAGATTTTCGAGTTTCTGAATTTTGCGCGGTTTTTTATGACGTGTCAAAAGTCTATCCGTTTATTAGGAGGGTCACGTGAATATAATTGTAGATTTTTCGTCGGGTTACTGTAATGGATTCCTGTAACTGGTTTACTTGGATGCAACTCAACGATGTAACTTTACTGTGAAAGAACTTCTGAAGAACTTTTACTGAAATCTTTTACCGAGAAACTTCCTCAACTCACAAAACTTCTCAAATCCCCTCTGAAACCTGCAAAAATCGAAATTTTTCTTTTGCTAAGCTCCGCCCACTTCAACATCTTTATTTTTCATTGTATAATCAATCGCTCAAAATGATCACAAGCTGCTGTGAACTAACTGGAGAAAATTGAAAAAAAATGGTAATGATTTTTTTTTGAAAATTTCCAAAAAAATTTTTCAACGAAAAAAGATTTCATTAAAACTATTCAGTTAACCAGTGGTCCTGGTTCAGCGGCCTTTTAGACGAAGAAAACACGATTTTGTACAAGGGATCTCGACTTTATTCTAATCCAAGAACAAAGGAGCATCAAAAGAACCAAAAAGATAAACAAAACACTTAGAAACACCAGTCAAAGCAAAACTCTAAACTAGAAACCAACACCAACTCTAAGCTTATCGGAGAGATGGGCGGTGCGCGAGATTGCCACGTAGGCGGGATAGCGGAGCGTCGTTGCGAGTATGTGCGTGTACCGTAAGAATGGGGTGCGAGTCGGCGGGCATGCCTCCGGCAACTTCCCCCTCCTCTCAAAGACCGGACCCCTGACCGGTGACAGATATTCAGGCACACGACAACTCGACTTACATTCTACTCATAACCCTCATTGCACTCGCTTAACCCTACTCCTTCACACCAAAATACTACACATAGAATTACTTAATTTGTCCTATTGACCTCAAAAAGCAAAATAATTGTTGTCCTATTGACCTTAACTCATTAAACAACACAACATAAATTGATACATATTCGGCTCATTCGCCTCCTAATCTGCTCGATGATTCGTCATCCTCGGCTCCGAATCCTCCACTTCTGTTCTCAGACGATCCACCAACGGATGTCCTGGAATCGCCTTCTCCAAGTACTCGACCATCTGCTCCAAAGACCGCGGTTTCAACTCCGACCGAATCAGCGAAGTCTTCCTCGTTCCCACTAGCATCATCGGGTCCACCACCGTGATGTTCGCCACCTTATTCCATTGGTCTGTGACTTCTTGAACCTCGTCAAATCCACATTCCATTTTCGCTGGCACCACCACCACCTCGCGAACCTCCTTGGCTATCTCTTCTACCAAATGCACGAGTGCCTTCCACTCCTTCTCCTTCTTAGTCCATTCCACCAGCAGCACAGCCTTCTCCACTTTTTGCCATCGAAACTTCTGTTTCCATGTCGGAATTGCTGACGTTCTCACTTCGAAAACCGCTTTACTCCTCAAACCCATTCTTTGTCCAATGAGAACATACTTCTCCTGGATTATCGGCTTCTGTGGTTGATTCCTCAACATCACTTCCTTCTTCAAGCTCTCCGCTTTTCTGTCAGAATGAGCATTATCCAATGCACTATTATTTTCCTTCTTCATTTCTCTCGGTTCCACTCTCTTCACTCCTTGTTTCTTATCCAGAGATATCACATTGACCACATGATTCTCTTTCTCCTCCGTCGCCATCATTTTCTTTCCCGCGCCACAGTCCTCTTCCTTTTTCCTGACTTCAACCACGTTGAGCCGCTTTGAAGTACACTGTTTTGCGATGTGTCCAACACCTCCACAGTTGAAACACTTCCTCCTATCCCCTGATCTACTCCATCCATTGCTGGTATTCCTCCACTCTTCCTTCTGCAACCTTCTTGACCCCTTGAACCTTGGCGAGTCTCTCTGCAGACCCCTTCGGTTTTCCTTCTTCCTCGACTCCTTTTTCTCACTTTCCAGATGCTCGATGTCACTCCTCATGCCCTCTGACATCTTTTTCTCCTTGGTCATCGCCTTCTTCAGCGTCTCGACCAGCTTCTCCGCCTCTTCCAGTTTCTTCCGAATGCTCTCCACTTCGGCTTCCGTCCTCTCCATCTCGTCGGCTATCTCGAGATTCTTGTCCTCCAAGAGTCTCCGCAGACATTTATTTGTTTCTTTCAACGCCTCATTTTCCTTTTCCAACTTCATTTTTTCTTCCTCGTTTTCATCTCCCGCTTTTTCACACTCTTCTCTCAGCTCTTCAACAGTATCCACTGCTCTTGCTTTCATCCATTTCAGCACTTGCTTTTGCCACCCGTCACAGCGAACTTCCTCAAATCGCTCTCTCAACTCTACGCAGTAATTCCTCACCGGCTCCAGTATCAGCTCTTGCTTTCTCGCGGCCAACACGGTGTCTCCCAGCGCATTCTGCAACTTCTCCACCACTTCTCCGGACTTCTCGATGAACTTTTTGAATCCCCTGATTCTCTTCATCTTTTCCCTCGCGGTCACTTTCATCTCCACCATCTCGGTGAGATCTGACCCTAGCGACCCCTCAGTTGTGCTGCCGGCTCCTCCAGTCTCCTGCTGTTGATCCGCTCCAGCCCCAACCTTCTCTGCGTCGCCCATGTCCATCCAGTTATGCGATTTTTCGTAAAATTTATCCAAATTTTACTTCAATTTCGCCTCGAGTCTGCTCTCCCTGGATTTCCAAACGTTTTATACAACTTTGGTCTTCTCCTCGCCAATCAATCGATAAATACGCCAATTTATACAATTTTCGTAAAATTTATCCAAATTTTACTACTAATTCTTGTCTTTTCGCCGCAAATTTCAAAATCGATCGAGTTTTATACTCGCTCAATCGATTTATACGAAAATTCACAGACAAAAATACGAAAAAAACGGTTCGGCCCCCAAGTTAACCAGTGGTCCTGGTTCAGCGGCCTTTTAGACGAAGAAAACACGATTTTGTACAAGGGATCTCGACTTTATTCTAATCCAAGAACAAAGGAGCATCAAAAGAACCAAAAAGATAAACAAAACACTTAGAAACACCAGTCAAAGCAAAACTCTAAACTAGAAACCAACACCAACTCTAAGCTTATCGGAGAGATGGGCGGTGCGCGAGATTGCCACGTAGGCGGGATAGCGGAGCGTCGTTGCGAGTATGTGCGTGTACCGTAAGAATGGGGTGCGAGTCGGCGGGCATGCCTCCGGCAACTATTCCATGTAAAATTTTAAGCTGAGCAACTTTGTCAACTGACACAACCCTCCAAAACCTCTCTGGAAGCCACAAAACTCAGAAACTACTTAAGCTCCGCCCACTTAAACAGCCTTCATTTTCCTTGTAAAAGTAACTAATAAAACAGAGAATTGATTGAAAACGGTTATGATCTGACTCTCAGCAAGCACTTGTCACAAAACACTTTTTGGATCTCAACTTTTGGTGGGGATCCCTTGAAAATTCTCGTTGCCGTATAACCGATGACTGCGATGTAGATGAGTTGCCATTGGAGACTTTGGCGCTTGAAGTGAGCGTGAACTGAAAGATTTGATTTTGTTTTTTTTGAAGGATGAGAGTTCGATAGAGCGCACTTACACTTCGCACACAAATCCAATGCACCATCCCAAATTCCAGACAAGAACCAACGGACGAAAGGTTTCGGCTCTTTTCGCAGTCCGTCAATCTCATTTTTCATTGCCTGGACCAGACGCAGGTTGAGTGTGGTCGACTCTCTTTCCATTTGACTCAAAAGTCGAGAAGTTGAATTTTCGATGAGACGACGAGTATCTTCATAAGTGATCGTGGACGGCGAAATATTAGATTTCTCCTTTCCCGAGGTGGCGCTTCGAATTTGGTGGTGAACGATCTGAAGAAATGAAAGTGATCATCAGAATTTTCTTAATTTCGGTACCAAAGTTGAAAGTTCTGTATCATGCTTTCTTTGGACGGATTCCAACTCCTGACGATGTTTCTCGACCAATTTCTGCTCTTTCTTCTTGTAAGACTCTTTCAGAATCTCCACCTCGTTTTTGTGATTCTTTTTCAACTCATTCCGGGCTGGCAGGCTTTTGTTCTCGAGTTTCAGGGTTGAGATCTGAAAAATCGAAATCAGGGTCTCAAAATCTTCATATTTCATCTGTGACCTCTGAATCTGGGAATCTTTGAAACTCAGAGTCCTCAGAATCTCGGAACCCTCAGAGCTTCAGAATTTCAGTTTCTCAGAACCTCAGAATCCTCGGGAGCCTTGGAATTCCAAAATCCTCAAAATCTCAGAATCCTCGAAACCCAAAAAATCAAAAACCGAGTAGAAACTTACCAATCTCTCCTTGCTCTCATTCTCACTCTGTGCCTTTTTGTAGAGCTCCAAAATCTCTTGATACTTCTCCTCCAAACTCTTCTGATTCTTGACGGCTTGTTGACACTGAGCCTCCAAAAGTTTGATTGTCTGCGCCGATTCGCCTCGTTCGGATTCGAACGCCGAGACGGTACTCTTTAGATCGGAAATTTCCTGGAGAAGACTTTTCCCCTTTGACTGGGTGTACTTTTTGAGTTCCGGAGACACCCTCGGCGGCTTTTGATTTTGATCGACTAGAACTTTGTTGCTGGCGGGTTTTGCAGACTTTGGAGATTGACCTGGCGGGAGAGGGAGCAGAGAAATCTGAAAAACTGACTATGGAACAATTATAAACTTCTGAAACTAACCAAATCTTCAAAAGATTCCACGTGGATCACCGGATCATCTGGCTCTTTCGGCATTTTTCTACAGCTGAAAAAAGAAATTGGGATTTGAAGCTGGGAAACAGTAAGATTTGAAAAAAAAACGTTGTAAAAATGGCAAATAAAAAAAAAGCGGAAGAAAAGTAGTTTGATCTACCCTACAATTTGATCTGCAAAATTCTGAAATTTTGCAAGTCTATAAATCTCGAAAATTTGAGTTTTTGATCCTACACTTTGGGAAGATTCTAATAGATTCTATGGGACATTGGGGTTTTGAGATTCCAAGTTTTTGACGTGATCTGAGATTTTGAGACTTTAGGATTCGAAGATTCTGAAGATTCTACGATTCGAAAAATCTGATGACTTTACGATTCGGAGATTCTGATGGATTCTGAGACTCTAGGATTCTGGGATTCTGAGGGTTTCAGGGATTCTTAGGACTCTCAGCCTTTTCATGAATGTATGTATTATCAGAAAATAAAAAAGTTTCAGTGCGAAGAATTTATTTCTTTTGAACGTGCCGATAAATCATCCAAATATGTCCAACGCCTTTCTTAACTCATCAAAAACGTCATGTAGTTCAGCGTTGGTCAGCTTGTGTTGCTTCCTCTTGTATCCCCGAAGAACCCCACACAATCCGTTATGCACATAAGGACGACTCTCCGGACATCTGGACCCTGGCTCTCCATTCAGCATTAACACTTTGTCGCTGTAAGAGAATCAGGAAGCTACAGTAATCCAAGGCAAACTCACTTTGTGTCCATGACGCCTACATAGGCATCACGTCTGCAGGGATCTTCCACAACTGCCATTCTGGTGCGTCCGGGGTCTGAGATGGCTTCGATGGCGGCTTCAAACTTCTCGAGGTCGATGCTCTCTTTGGTATGAAGGTTGACGAGGTCAATGTCTCCAACATGGATCATTTGAGGCAACGGGCACTTTTGCTTGGTCAACTCGAGTTTGGCGAACTTCTCGAGAGATTTGTCGTAGGCCTGCAAAAAATTGCTCAAATTTGTTGGTGAAAGATTTTGCTACCAGCTCATTCATGTTGGCGATGTTGTACAGCTTGGCAAAGAAAGATCTTAGCGTGTTGGCACCGTTGAGCTGTTCGGGTCTGCTCATTTTCTGAGCCTGAGCAAGGACCACTGAAAAACATGAGCTAGAAGTTGTGAAGGGTAGATGGAGCGTACCGGCGTGGAAGATGGCCAGTCCGATCCAGAGAATTTGCATCTTGAAGAAAGGATCGAAGATATTGAATACCGAGAGAAGGAGTCCGGGTTTTATAGACGACGAAGATCAGATAAGGGACGCTTTTTTTGAAGTCGAGGAAAAAATCGGGGAGCCCGGAAGTCACGGTTTTAGAAAACGTTTGTAGTGATCTTATCAGAGATTGCTCACTATGAACAAATTTCCCTTTAAAGGATTCTGAAATCTTCGTGGAGTTCTGACGAATTCTGCCAAACATTTGAGAGCTTTGAAAGTGGGAAACAGTAAGATTTGGAAGAAAGAAGTAGTAGAAAATTTCTACTAGAAATGGCAATTCAAATGAAAATTGGAAGACAATTTTGAAACTGCAAAAATTTGATATATCATTCAATTTGATCTGCATAATTTGGAAGTTTTGCAAGTCTATGAATCTGGAAAATTTGAGTTTTTGATCCTAGACTTTGGGAAGGTTCTAATGTATTCTGAGACTCGCAGATTCCCAGATTATAAAGATTGTGGGGATACTGAGGTTCTGATGTATTTCCGCGGTTATGGGGTTCTGATGTTCTGATGTCGATATTAAGATTGTGTAATTGTACCAATCTGAAGATTCGAAGAAAGGAGATTCTGATATTCTGAAGATTCAGATGACTCATCATTGTTAGGAAAGATATTAACAAAAAGCTCAAAATTTCAGTACAAATAATTTATTTTTTTGACCGTGGAAATGAATCATCCAAATATGCCCAATGACTTTCTCAACTCATCAAAAAAGTCCTGTACTTCAGCTTTTGTTAGCTTCCGTTGCTTCCTCTTGTATCCCCGAAGAATCCCACACAATCCGTTATGCACATAAGGACGACTCTCCGGGCATCTGGATCCTGGCTCTCCATTCAGCATCAACACTTTGTCGCTGTAAGATAATCAGGAAGCTACAGTAATCCAAGGCAAACTCACTTGGTATCCGAGACGACCACATAGGCACCAAGTCTGCATGGATTTTTCACAAATGCCATTCTGGTGCGTCCGGGGTCAAAGAAGGCTTCGACGAAGGTCTCATTGTTATGATAGTTGAAGAGGTCAATGTCTCCAACATGGATCATTTGAGGCAATGGGCAGGTTTGCTTGGCCAACTCGAGCTTGGCGAACTTCTCGAGGGACTTGTCGTAGGCCTGCAAAAAGTTGCTTGAAATAGTTGGTGAAGGATTTTGCTACCAGCTCATTCATGTTGGCGATGTTGTACGTTTCGGCAATATAAACTCTCCACTTGTTGGCAAGGCTGAGCACTTCGGGTTTTTTGAATACCTGAGCCTGAGCAAGGACCACTGGAACAAATGAGCTTGAAGTTGAGAAGGGTAGATGGAGCATACCGGCTTGGAAGATGACCAGTCCGGTCCAGAGGATTTGCATCTTGAATAAAGGATCGAAGATATTGAATACCGAGAGAGGGAGTCCAGCTTTTATAGACGGCCAAGATCAGATAAGGGCGCTTTTTTTGAAGTCGAGGAAAAAATCGAAGAGCCCGGAAGTCACGGTTTTTGAAAATGTTTGTAGTGATCTTATCAGATAATGCTCATCGTGAAAAAGTAAGGATTCTAAGATCTTCGGGAGAGTTCTGACGAATTCTGAGAAATTTTTGAGAGTTTTGGCGGTTTCTACAGGTTTCGTAAAGCCTCTGACGGGCTCTGGAAGAATTCTAAAAGAGTCTGAAACGTTCTAAACAATTTTTTGGATTCTGAACGACTCTGGCTGATTCTGGACGATACCAAGAGGTTATGATGAATTGATGGATTTCAAAGGATTCTGAAAGGTGCCAGTAGGTTCTGAAGGCCTTGATAGGGTTCCAGAGAATTCTGGAGACTTCTGGGGGACACGTGGAAGCTGAAATCCGACTGATTCTTGGAAAAATTTTTGAACTCATTTGGATTCGGACCTCAAAAAGTGTGAGAAAGAAAAAAACTTGGCTTCCCAAAGGTTGGGTGGGAATCGAGATTTCTTACTGCAAAATGCACGGTTCATTTCATTGAATTAAAGATTACCAAGTCAATCAAGGACCACGCAAAATTTATCAATCCTCGTCCTCGTCTTTTTCGTCTTCGGAGAATTCTGAATCAACCGAATCCTCCGAAGATTCCGAAGATGATGCCGCCTCCTTCCTTTTGGTCTCCACCGTCGCCTTCTCATCTTTCTTAGCCACCGGACACATCATTGTCTTGATGTAGGCATCGGAGCATGAATAAAGACAGCACACTCCGAAAATGTTGGTCTCATCGGCAGAATACACTGAAAATGTCACCAAAATATGAGAAGGGAATGGCAGAATCTTAGTCTTAGACTCACAAATCGGTCCACAAATCTTCTGAATCTTCTTTGGCAACTCGAATCCACAGAAACCCCTCCTAGCGAACAGCTTGGTTTCCAGGTCGGTGTGCTCCTTGAAATCCTTGAGCTCCTTGACAATATCCTTCAGGACAACCATCTCTTTCTGGGCGATTGCAGCGATTTCCAGATCGAATTTCTCGAGACGTTGGTTGGACTTTTCCCAGTCAAAGGTGGGCAGAGCGGAGGTGGAGAGAACGAGAGAAAGGAAGAAGATGAATTTCATTTTTCGAAGGGAGAACAGACAGAATGTGGGTGTCGCTGACTCCTCGGGGCTCTATTTTATAGCCTGGAGAAAAGTGGGCGGAGCCTAGAGATTTTTGTATCTTCTAGTCGAATCGGGAAAAACATTGACGTCAGGAAAAGAGTATAGTCAGAAGAGTACGAATACAAGTTGAGTTTCATTTTCGGATGATCTTCACTGAACGGGGAGAGAGAGACGCATAGAGTCAGACAGTCTCTTCCCTGTGTCACTTTGCACCGGCTAGATTTAAGTGTTTATATCTTTTCAGCCATTTGAGGTATCAAAAAATAGTCAACAGACAAAATGTGTAAAATTCAATTTAGATTATTTTGTTAGTTTACAACTTTTTGATAGAGTCAAGGGTTTTAAAGTTATGAGCCGCGGAAGATGTCCACAGTTTAGGAGCTTTCCACGTTCAAGTTTAATTTCAGCGTAAGCTAGTTCCGCTTGGTCAGAAGCGGCGAAATGACAAAGAAAATCCGTCACTTTCTAATTCCTCCTTCCGTCTTGTTATTATCAAGATAATTGTACCTTTTCGATGAGGGATTATGAGTAGACATATGTATGTAAACAATCTGGGATTTCTATTTTTGAGAACTCGCGACATTTGAAACGGAAAGTAATCTTCCTGATCCCTCTGAAAATACACTTTTTTCACCGGTTCAAAATAGAAATCATCGCACCAAAAAGATGGCAAGGAACAAAATAACTTAGACAAAACTTCACACATTTTGTCAACTGATATTTTTGATAGCTGCTCAGATATTGAAAGTTGCATTTTAAAGTTCACCCACTCCGAGAGATATAGGGAAGCGAGACGCAGAGGAGTCAGTTTGTCTGACCGTCTGCGGATCTCTTCCTCTAACACACCTCTCATTTTGGTCTGTTCAACACCTCAACCCCTCAATCTCAACAATATCGTCTTCATTCATCCTTTATTGTCGGTCTAACTGTCTGTTTCCTTAGTTAAAAACTCTTTGGATCCTGAACTTCTGAATTCGATCTTGTAGGAACAGGAAGCCGAAAGATTCAAAAAACTTTAACAGTGAAAATAAACGAACAATTTCGATCAGTCGGCATCTCATTCAAATGCTGTGAGAGACTCTTGGCGCCAGTCGGAAGCAAGCTAGGATAATTCTGATGTTAGAGAATTTGTTGTACTTTGACAACTTTGTATACATATGGAAGTAATATCCGGTCTAATGAGTGGTTGTATTTTCAGAGCAGAAGTTTGATTTGGAAAGAAGTTCGTGAGATCTGGAAGAAATTGGAAGATGAAAATAGAAAATGTGGAGTGTTGTTTACTTGCACATCAGGAAGAAAGCTAGTCTTGTTTTTTTTTTGAGTACAAATTGCTACAGTATCTCGACTATAGTAGATCAAGAAGAGTCGGTCTGAAACGATAAAAATACGGAGGAAAAATGTGAAGGGCACTAGTACAACTACAGAAAATGTGCTTGAAAACACAATTCAGGCATTCAGTTTTTGGATAGGAAAACAGAGCAAAATACGTTTTTGAACTTGAGTTCAAAAAAAATAGAGAAAGATTAGGGAACTGCAGATTGTGTATTTTTGGGCTTTGACTGCTGTAAAAGTAGGAATAGTCTATACGATATTACACACATTCTAATTGTTGTGTCCTTGGCCGCCATCTCGGAAGGATGTGAGTTGAGAGGTGAAGGAATACTAGTATTACTGAGGTTTAAAACGCTGGTAACTACTGAGGTTTAAAACGCTGGTAAGTCATTAGTCCTTTTAGCTGAGAAAGGATTGTGAACCAACAAAAAAAGTCTACTCAAATTTTCTTGCATTTTAGCAGTTGACATTTTTTTGATATATTGAATGACTGATGAGATATAAGCGTACAAAGTATACTCTTTTTTCAGCTTGGAAAACATTGAAACTTTTCGATTTTATTCCAGTTTGAAGTTTCCCCAAGTACAGAATCCAACCATCGAGAATTCTTTCCTCAAGATCTTTTTCAGTCGGTTCTTGATGTTACAAAGCGAAACTTCCGTTTCAAGAATTTAACCACTCATTAGAACGGATATTACTTTCAGTCGTGTAATATACGAAATCGGCAAAGTACAACAAATTCTCTAACATCAAAATTAACCCAGATTGCTTCAGACTGGCACCAAGAGTCTCTCACGACATTTAAATGAGATGGCGACTGATCAAAAATGTTCGTTTATTTCCTCCGTTCGGAAAGTTTTTTGATCTTTTGGACTCCTTGTTCCTACAAGATCGGGTTCAGGAGTTCAGGATCCGAACTGTTTTCACGTTAAAAGACAGACACACAGACCGACAAAAGAGGATGAGAGAAGAAGTTATTGTTGAGACCTTGAACAGACCAAAATGAGAGATACATTAGAGGAAGAGATCCGCAGACTGTCAGACAATCTGACATTTCTGCGACTCTCCTCCCGAGTGATAAGTTAAATTTTGAACGCTTGTATCTCATCAGCCAATTGACCTACTTTTGAAAGTAGGTCAATTCCCTCTATGCGTCTTCTCATGTCTCAAAATGTACAGAATCCTCCTCGTTCAATTTATCCCGTGGGAAAGTCGCCGCTTCTCGGCCCCGAGCGCCATTTTTTCCGACAAGAATAATAATTACTGATATGTTTTCGAGAATTTTTCGAGCTTTGAAAGTTTCGTATTAAAAATTTTCAAGAAGTTTGATTAGTTCTAATGAGTGGCTATACTCTTCGATATGGCATTTGTTCTAGAAGGAAACATGTAACATCAGGAAGAACTTGGGAACTATAATAGAAAGTTGTTTTCTTGAACAAGAAGAAGAAAGCTAGACATTTGTTCCTGATACATTCTTATGTATAAAAACCTACCGTATTCCGCAGATGAAGTAGATCAGGAAGAGTCTGTCATACATTTCTCACTATACGAAAACTTGATCAGGAAGAAAAATGGGAAATCTTGGTGGCCTCAATTTCCCAGGATGTGCGAAATGTGAGAAAAAAACTTGCAGGAAGGGGAAAAGTCATTGTGTGTTCTAGATTCTAGCAGACGGATTCAAGACCAAAGGAAGACAAAGGGTTCAAAATTTCAGTAATTCTGAATAGTGGAAGAATCCGATTCCATCCGGAGTTTTGAAATTCGACATCACTCAACATCACTTTCAGGTTTTCAGATTTTCAGGACCTATTTACTTCGAAGTTATTCAATCAAAATCCTCGGATTTCAAAACTCAAATCTTAAAATCAGAATCCTTTAAACAGCTCCAGAATATTAATGTTAAAAGTCGTATACTTTGAACCCTTCCATTCATATTTTGATAATCAGAACCCCCGATTGAGAATCACAGAATCAGAATTCTCAAGCTTAGGATCTTGAGGTCAAAATTTGATACGGAATCCGACAAACCAGAGCCTGAATCTCAGAATCTCATTTTCCGTCCAGAAGTTTCCTTGCAAAATTCCAATTTCCAACTTTTGTGCTTTACTCAAAATCTATTCTTGCCTCTCCATCTCGAGTCCCAAGAAATCAAAACCAAAATTTCTGCATCAAAGTTTCATTTCAGTTTCCCAAACGTCTATAATCATGGCTCAATATGACATTTCCAGAGTGTCTGCCCTTTCTGATTCCTCTTTCAGAAGACGTCCTCATCAGAATATTCGTTCAAATTCCCAAAGGCTCCGCCCACTTTTTCCCCTCAATCCGTCTATACAAAGTTCGAAGAGTCTAGAAGCCACACCCTTCTAAAAAAAGGTACAAAAAATTGAGAGTATAAAAGGGAACAGGTGTCTGCGGAGAGTCATCATTTTCTGAAGTTTCCTACTCTTCAACTTCCTTGTGAACATGAAACTCTCCCTCGCCCTTCTCGCTTTGATCTCGGTTGTCGCTGCTCTCCCAGTCGATCTCCAAGCTCTTCAAGGGGCTCCTGGAAGTCTCCAGAAGATCGACAAGGATCTTCTAACCCTCCAGGAGCTCAAGGAAGAGCACATCGACGACCTGTTCAAGGAGATCTCGCTCATCAAGAAAATTAGAGCGGGAAGATCCGTGGAGCGCACTTGCGGAGCGAAGATGATGATCAGAGCGGCCAAAATCTGTGTCGGAAAGCGTGAGTTTTTAGCGGGAGTTTGAAATTTGAACAACCTCTGAAAGTTTTCAGAAATTGGCGGAAGTAACGTGGACCTCTCCACCAACTGCTGTAACAAACCATGCAACGATGAGTACTTCAAAAGTGTGACCTGCCCGGAAAAATGATTTTCTTCTTCTTCTTCTGCTCCCCGCTTCGCCGAATCTCCAGAATCCCCTGAATCCTTCCAACCGTTTCACACCCTTTCCCGTCTTTCCCAGTCCGACTTTCAATCCTTCCGATGTACTTTTCTGACTTTGAATCTTGAATAAACCATTGTTAACAAAAAAGTTGCGTTGAGGAAGTTTTTGTTCAACTTTGGAAGACGTCAGAATTCTGAAGTGAGACTATAATGACGTAAAATGGCTTCAGAATGTCTCAGAAGGTGTCATCCATGAAGTCGCGGAGATTTGAGATGGCTTTCAGCTCAGGTAGGCACAGATGACATTGAGTAGTTTCAGAAACCATTAGAAGACTTCAGATTTCAGAAGTCTCAGTTCAAAGTTTTCTCGTGTTCCCAATCTTCACGTTATTTGCATATTTTCGCGCAGCTGTCACTTTTTTCATACCATGGGAGACTCTCACGGCTTGATGATGCTAGCCAGAGAACATTTTGAACTCTTGGTTCTTCTGTTCTGATGTTGGAGAACATTTCCTATAATCTTGACACAATTTTTTGTCGCCTTCTGACTTCTAACAGCTAGGATTAGTATTGATACAACTGCTAATGAGAGGTTAAGGTGACACTTCAGTTTCAAAATGTTTCAAAGAATCTTTGTGTAGGTTTACGATCTTTCTTGAATGATTCGCGATTTCAAAAGTTCGGCCTCATGGGAAATTTCAGCCACGAGAACCACTTTTTTTAGACTGGGATAGTACAACTGAAGGAATCGGGAAGTGAGAACATCTGTAAAATTGAACATCTGATCTGGATTCAAAATCCAGAATCAACGGAACAAAAATCCAAAACAAAATCCTAAGTTTGATAGTCGGAACGCTTTGAAAAGTGTGAGAATTTGAAACTTTGGTAGTCTGAAACTTGGAATAAAAATAGGAAGTTGGAAAGGGTGGGAAACTGAAACTTTCGAATCTGGAAAAGGGCTTGAAAAATGAAATGTTCCACCCAGTTTTGATGACAGATTTTCAAAGGTTCAAAACATTCAGGAAACCTCGGGACATAGGGAATTCATAAGGTACTGTAACTCTGCGATTCTGAAAACCAGAGAAATCCAGAAAGATCGAAGCTTATTCAGGAGGAATACGAAGACCAAGAGGTTCTCGAGATACCGATTTTAGAATACGGATCCTATAAATTTTGTGAATCATGATGCTTTAAGATTCCAAGTTTAGTTCCAAGGTTTCTACAGTTCCACTTTTGATAACACCCAGATTTCTGAACTTTGAACCCTCTTCTTTTTTCTAGAAAAAATGTTTTCAAGATCTGAAATATTCGTCTTCTCGACACTCCATTCTTTTGTAGTCGTACTATGCTATTTCCATGGATCTTCTTTGCTTTGGACCTCGGAACTGCCGGAAAATTCCTAACGTTTTTTTCTATACAACTGAATAGGTTTGAATAGGTTGGAACACCTTTTTTTCTGAAAAAAGTCCAGTGCAGAGACACTAACGAAGATTTCGAAGAAAGAAGAAGTCCGACAGAAACACCATCACCTTTTTTAGATTCCAAGCTTTTCGGGCAATTTTTTCTTTCTGGAGAAGCGACACCAACGAAGATTTCAAACTGGAGAGACATCGAATCACTGAAAATGTCCCATTTGAAGCTTCAACTACTTTCAAAGTTCCAAGCTGCAAGAGGACACCTTGCTTCTCCTTTCTGGAGAAGAGAGAAGGAAAGACACCAACGAAGACTTCCGACGATTTCTGAGAGGACCCTGAAAGTTGGAAAAGAACCATTGGCTTCGACTCATTATTTATTGACTCATTTTTAAAAACAGTGGGAGACAAGTTGAATGGAGGGGTACAATGGAAATGGGTGGGGGTAGTGATGTAATATCACAGAGAGGAGTGGAGTTTGATGAGGGAGAAGAAGAAGGAGTAGGAGTCAATGGAGTCGGAGAGGAGTTGGAAGGAGAGCGGGGTCCTCAGGCCTTTGCAGGGCAAAGGTTCTGCTGCAGGTAGGCGTCCGAGCACAGTGTGCCACAGCAAGCGGTGGCGATGTCTATGGTGGAGGGGATCATTTCTGAAAATTGAATAGTTAGAGTATGACAGAAAACTGTATGTAACTCACCGTTGTCGGCGCAGACCTCCAAGACCTTGAGGAGGGCCTTTGTTCCGCAGTAGCTTCCGGCCTTGGTGGTGGTGGAGCTGCGGTGGTCCGCCGAGTGGGGTCCGTCGAGTGGGGCACGGAGTCCCAGGGCCTCCTCCAATCGGTGGTCGAGATCGCGGAGCTCGGCCCGCTTGGCTTTCATTGCCATGTGGGCTTGCTCCACGATCTCCGAGTCGAGTTGGACCGGGAGGGAGACGGCGACAGCCAGGACGACGGCCAAGAGGACGATGGTCTTGACGAGGGACATGTTGAGAGGAAGGAGGAGTAGGCGATGAGCTGGGAGGCTGGGCAAGAGAGAGGAGAAGACTCGAGAGGGGTCTTCTGAAATTTCAAGAGAGTTGAAAAGAGTCTCAAAAAGGAGGAAAAAATTACAAAGGGAAGCAAACTTCAAGAGAAAATCGGGTCAGAGGAAACTGATGCTTACCACTAGCGGATCTCTCTTTTATACAGACCAAGGGGCGGAGCTTTCCAGATTGTGAAAATTTATCTGAAAGGGGGCGTGTCTCCGAGAGCTTCCACCCTCCGCTCTCCAAAGTTGCTGAAAGGGGCGTGGCCAAATCGGGCACTGGAATCGAACTGACGAGAGACATCACACGGAAGAAGAGCAGACATGTTTGGAGATATCTGAAACTAGAGACAAGTGAGGGCGAAGAGTTCAATGGCTTCTTGAATACTGGCGAATCTTGTTTGAAGTTTGATAGAGAGGTTGAGGAAATTTGAACGGATTTTGCAGAAGAATAAGTATGTGAAAACTGAAACAAGATGGAACCGGATTCAAGAATACACGCGGACAGAAAATATCGACGACTCTGGATTTCAGAAATACGAAATTTCAAAGTTCAGATACAAGGCTTGGAAATTGAGAATCCAGAAACTTGAATTTTGAGATCTGGAACCGTCACCATCCATTGTTCCAAGTTCTCGAAGATTTGGGAGTCTCTAAAATCACCCACCCAAAGTATTGAAACTCTACGAGTTTTAAAATTCTTAAAACTGAAAGCTACAGTATCCCACGAACTTCGAACTCTTGTGACTTTTTGAAATATTCTCCTCGATTAGAAACCCAAAACATCTAGAAGACTTTTGTTCCATTTGTACTTGTTGTAAAATTGAAATTTATAGTACTTGTTATGAATCTTTTCAAAAAGTGAATAACAAGTTTATGACCAGATTATTTTAGGTGTCAAAAACATGCAGATTGTTTCTTCTAACCAAGTAGAGTTGGATCAAACTTGAGATTCCAAATGTTGACCTTACAAATGCCTTTAGTCGTTCTGATAGTGTTTGAATTGAGATTCTGTCACGTCTTCCAGATTTTACAGAGTCTAAAAAGATCTTCCACGTCTTCGGATTACTGTACATCTCTTTCGAAGTTGGTCATCCGAGACCATTTTTCAGGCAGAAAATACGCTCACACTCCAATTTTTCCGTTCCTCTGCATTTTGTGACCTTCACTCCGAGAATCCTCATTAAAATTGAGAAAAATTTACTGATTCCGAAACCAAGATTATTCCAGCCTAATGGATTTTCTAATTGGAGTTTCAGATAATCTTAGACCATTTTTCAGACTCATAGAGATTGATAATAAAGAGTTTGATGATTTTCAGATTTCGAAACCTTTTGAAATCTTCCAGAGAATGATTCATCTGAAACCTAGACAGATTCAAAATCAAACTCCGAAGCAAACATTCAAAGAATTCATGGCTTCGATTTCAGGCTTATCTTTTAGATGTGTTCGATGTAGGTTTCTCGGAATGTTCTAATCTTTTAAGAGCCTCTGAAAGTCTGAAATCACTAATTGAGATTAGCGAGGATTAGTCTGAAACTGAGACTATCTGAATAGTCTAGGAGTGTGTCTAAGCTTTTGATCTTGAACCTCAGGATTTGTGGTTTCAGGGACCTGTGTTTTATGATGAGGTCCTAGCCTGTGTGGATTTTTCAGATTTTTGAAGTATACAACTCCTTGATTCTTCTTGCCCCTCACAAATGCATTTCGCCTTTCGAATTCTCCCCAAGTGTTCTGAACAGTCCACAAATCCATTCGATCTCTTTAATCTCTGAACAGGAAACCCTGAAGACTCAAAACATCTACAAAAGTGTTTCCAAAAACTGATGTAGGAAAACGAGGAATACGCATGGAGAATTGCATAGTACGATTACGAGAAATGGAGTTTTGAGAGCAATTCGGTCCAAAACTCAAAGCAAGACAAACATGGGTACAAAAGTGTTATATTTTGCTCAGACTGCTGTTAGTTTGGTTTTGACTGAAGATTTACAACTGTACACATTGTCGGCGTCAGACCTATTAACTACAGTGATCAACACCATGTCTAATTAAAGTAGGGCAGGGCAATTCACATTACTAAACTACACTGGGAAAATCTAGGGGAGTTTCTTTTTTAGAATCGATAATTTGAGATCAATGACAAAGTTTTTGGGCTGGGATTCGTATGGTTAGTGCCGGAAGGTTCAGGAAGATTGTCTGTGGGAAAATTGGAAATCCAAAACTAGAATGAAGCTGTTACTCTGGGAAAAGAGAGCTAGAAACCTCGAAAACGCTCTAAGTTCTCAACCGATGACTCATAAACCTCAGCTTTCATTCTTCCTGACTGATTTTCAAATCTCACATGAAAAATCAAATTTCCTAAATTTTCATGACTTTAACCGGATGCTCCCATCCTGTTCAACTTCATTTTCAATCCCCTCCAACCATTTTTCAATTTCCTCAAAACCTAGCTATGAATCCGGTCGACATTCTCATTGCGCTCATTTCCTGGAGAGCCAGCTTCAAAAAGTCATGGAGCACTTCGAGTTTCGAAACCTTCCAAATTTGCACGTTCACAGTTTGTATGATCTGTTTTCCTGGGAACTGATCGTGTGTTTTCAAGACCCAGTCCAAATTTGACAAGTCATGCACTAATTACGATGGGACTTGGGGAAGCGTGAAAAAATCGCAAGTGACAAATGAAGCTTGAAATTTTCAGAAACTCCTGTTGGAGCGGAAAAAAATCTGAAACTTCAAAAACTATGATTTATTAGCTTATGAACAAACTCATAACATCTAGGAGTCATTAAGCGAGATACATCGGTTTCAAACAAAAGTTCAAGGGAATCCGAAAACCAAAGCTAAGAGTTCAATAAAGCTGAAGAGGAAATAGGTCCACAAACTCACACAATGTTATTCACAAAGTAATCCGTGCGCATTGAAATATGCAAATTTTCCCTTGAGCACCTGGTCAGCTGTACATAGACCTCCCTTCTCCTTGTCCTTTTCCGATTCTTCATTTCCCCTCCGGACCCTTTTTCATATCCCAAGGATGTAATTAAGAAAGGCTTACGTTTTCCAATAGCTTATAGCACAAGATGGTGTAGATTTGTAGATTTGGGAGCCTCTAGGTGTTTCTAATTGGTTGTTAGCACCTCTGGATTTAGCACCGTTGTCAAACTAGAATCTCTTGAAATTCTCTCTAGTTTGAATTCTTATCTTAAAGGTTCCTGAGATTGCCCTCGTCTGCTGAGCATTCCAAAGAGTTCAGTTTTCTTGCTCTAGTTGTTTGAGGTGCGCCTAGTTTCCAGCTATTTTCATCCGGACAAACAATAGTGATGATGGTGACGATGGATTTGAAAAAAACATCTTGATATTGATGTTAACCTTTGGTTGTAGCTGTTTTGAAATAGAAATTCGTAGGTTTACTAGAATTAATGTACAAAACTATGTTGTTTTGACAGTTCGAATTATTGGTTTTCACACAAGGATTTGAGAGTTGAGAAGACTGAACATGAAAAAAGAACTGATTGAAGAACGACGAACAATTCTCGAAAAATTGATCTCGTAAGTAGAGCAAATTGAAGATGATTTGTTTCAGTTTTTTTAATTCAAATGATTAGTACCAATTCATACAAACAAAACAGTTGAGACTTTGATTTATCAGCAATTTTTGATCGACCCAAATTCCTTGATGAGATACCGACCGACTTTGATCAACCCGGAGATTCTGATTTTGTTATTTTGACGAACTTGATCTACCAGAAGATTTTGAAGCTTCCGGCCCAGTGGTTTTCATGTTGCCCAGATTTCCTATTACACACGAACACATCCTACCACATCACACAACTTCGAAAGCCGCCTTTCAGACAAATAACTCTACCACATCTCAACTCGAAACTAGACTAACTTTCGTTTGGTTTCATAATTGATCTGGGAAACAGCACTGCTGACGATAGCGATTATTGGTATTGATGTTTGTCATGTACACTTCTCGAGATTCAGAGAAACGTTTTGGTTTGAAGCTCTAGGGAGACTTGTATAGAAAGGTAATTGTATAGAGTAATTGGATCCAATGAAACTGGAGAGATAGAAGAATCCGGTGATTTCTTCAACGGAAACAACTTGTGAGACATCGATTTAATCAACGGACCGAAAAAACAGCTGGCAGCAAGACCGTTCAGAGATGCTAAGCAGGATAAGAAGATCACTAATGAGAAGGGGATATTCAATTGCCACCTGGAGACATTCATATCTGCCAGTTAGTCTTATGAGTGTGTGAAGAAGATGTGAAGGGTTTCCGTGAAAAGAAGAATCAATATTTGTGGAGAATCCGAGGCAGCTACAGTATCCCAGTTCGATTTCGGCTTTCTCTGATAGATGTGTCGGATTTGTGTTTCTGGGAATGCTCTAAATCTTTTAAAAGCTTCTAAAAGTCTGATCACTAATTGGATCACTAATTGGGATTAGCGAGGCTAAGCATGAAACTGAGACTTTCAGATTCTTTCAGGAGGTGTCTAAGCTTTTGATCTCGAACACAGGATTAGTGGTTTTTGGAGTTGTGTTCTGGTTTGAGGGGCCCTGGCGGATTTTGATATCCGAGTTGTCAGAATTTACCACTTGCATGACTCTTCTCTACTTCACTTTTTCAGAGTTCGGACTTTCTTGGAATCCAAATCACACCGACATAAGCTTTCAAACAAGACACTCTGCTGTGAAGACTCTAAAAGACGAAATTCCACCCGAAATCGGAAAAAGAAAAACAATTTTGCGTTTGATAATAGTAAAGATTGATTTATGAGCAAACGTGTCACATCTACCACAGCAATGTATTCACAAAGTAATCCGTGCGCATTGAAATATGCAAATTTTCCCTTGTGCACCTAGTCAGCTGTACATATACCTCCCCTCTCCTTGTCTTTTCCAATTCTTCATTTCCCCTCGTGACTCTTCTTCGTTCCCCAGGGATGTAATTAAGAAAGGCTTACGTTTTCCAATAGCTCATAGCACAACATTTTGGTGTGCCTACATAGTTGTTCGAGGTGCACCTAGTTCCAAGTATTGAAGAAGAATTCCGTCTGAGTGGAACTATTCAAAATTGATCCCATACACCTAGTCAGCTGTACATAGACCCCCCTTTCTCCTTGTTCTTTTCCAATTCTTAATTTCCGCTCCGGACCTTTCTCCGTTTCCCAGGGATGCAATTAAGAACGGCTTACGCTTTCCAATGGTTGATAGCTTCCTAGCACAATAATTTAAGGTGCGCCTAGTTTCCAGCTATTTTCATCTGGACAAACAATAGTGATGATGATGACGATGGATTTGAAACAAACATCTTGATACTGATGTTGTTTCGAAGATTAACGTTTGATTGTAGCTGTTTGGAAATAGAAATCCGTAGGTTTGTACGACTAACAAAACAGTACAGAATGGTGTTGTTTTGACAATTCGAAATGTTGTTTTTCAGCGAGGAATCATGAGTTCAAAAGATTTTTGGAACGTGAAACTAGTTGAAGAACAAAGAAGAAGATATCCAGACTCTGATCAATAGTTTTATCCGCCAAGAGACTTTGATCTACTCGGTGTTTTAAACTTCGTTCCTTCGAAAATCATTGATCTACCAGGAGAGTGTGATCCTTTCGGTTCAGTAGTTTTTGATCTACCCAAGTTTTCCATTCACTTCAACTTCCACCCGAACACATTCGACCACACTACACAACTTCGAAACCCGCATTTCAGATATATCACTATTCCATATCTCAATTCGAAACTAGACAAACTTTCCGAGTTTGCAAACCCACGTACACAAACATCACACGATTCTCGAAATTCTAAGCTCTTGATTCAGTCAACAATTGGTTTCATAATTGCTCGGGGAAATATCACTGCTGACGATAGCGATTCTTGGTATTGATGTTTGTCATTTCAACGTCTTGGGACAAGTTTATGTTGAAATTCGCCAGAAGAGAGCAACTTGTGTGGAGTGTGGTGTTAGATTGAAGACTCGGACGGCACTAATGAGAACGGAATGTATGAGAACAATGGCCACATCTAGATGACTTAAGGATGCTGAACATGTTTTGTAATCCATGTGTTGTTTTTTCACCGGAAAATGTTCCATTCATTTGGTTCCAATTCAAATTTCAACACTAGTTGTCGAATCAGTGTTTCGGCTCATGTTAGAGGTCTAAACGTGTCCGAAGAGTTAAAACTGTTATTAAGACTCGTCTTTTCCCAACACGATGATAATACTTTTGACACTAAGACAAAGATGGATTTGTTTGAAATTCTGAAGTCCAAAATCAAACTCCTACAGGACTCATTACAGATGTGTCTAGATCTAATACGAGTAAGGTGGCCATTAATGTCTCCAGAAAACGGATTAAGAAACACCGAACAGACCACATTAACACACCAACGAAACAATCGATCAGCTGTCAATAACCACGGAGAAAGGAATCGGAATGGAAAGGGGTTTCCCGTGTTTTAATCCGCATTTCTTACTTGGATACATAGTAACGAGCACCTGCTCTTGTTTCTGGATAATGTGCCATTCTGTGAGAAGAGAATCCTATTAACCAATGCAATAATCTGTTTAGTCCTTTCAAGAGAATTCGAAATCTTGTATCCTGAACATACTGGTTTTCATTTCCGGTTGTACAGCTGATCGATGTGATTCGATGAATCTTATGGTACTGTCTATCGTACTTCTCCATTTCTCTAGTTCTTTGTTCAAATTGTAACCTCACTCAAAACTCGCCTGCCCTTTTTTCCAAGTCACACATCTTTCCCAAAACACAACACGTTCCCTTCTCCTTCTTCGCAATTCGATGTCGACATCCAAAATCAAAAACTCTCTCCCCCTCCTCCAGCTACGTAGTCCGACACTGCCAGGCACCGACGACACGGCTACGAATCGCATTCTCATTATCGTAGCTTGAAGTATAATGAATTCTAATTCTATATGCAGTGAAGGGGAAACCGAGATGTTTCGCTCTGAAAATGTGTGCACTTTTAAGAATGATAAGTCATGATTGTCCATGGGATAGGAAAGTGGGTGAGAGATGCAAGGGATCCTGAATTGAGCATCATTAGAGTGGTGGGAACTCAGTCTGAATTGGTGAATTTGACGTCAAGAAGAGATCTTGGCAAAGTCAACGGGGGAAGCACAGATATTGGTCTGGAAGAATGGAAAAGTTCAAGGGAAACCTGGGATTTGAATCCTCCTTTTTTGACTCCATCAAGGGGCCCTGGCAATCCTGGAGACTAAGATCCGACAACTAAACTATCATCTGCTGTTCTGTGTGAGCTCAGCCATCTCACACACACACACACACACACACACACACACACACACACACACACACACACAACCTTCTGAACATCACTTGTATCAGTATAGTCACATCTATAGCAATTCTGCTACAAAAAAGTTGTTCCCTCAATCAAAAAGAGACTTTTGTATCCGTTACGTACTCGAGCCATCGTTCATACTTGTTTGTTTGTTGTAGTCTTTTTTCTGACGATGAAAATGATGGTGAGGTGCCCACGCATATACGCATTCTGTATAGGAGGAAGTCGTGGATTCAATCTAAACGTCATCGATTTTGAGTTGTCTACTTTAAGACTGAAGGATCTGAAAAGGCGGAAGATTCTCTAGACCATCCGAGTCTTCTAATTAGACTCCACACAGATTGCTCCCTTTCGGTTCATTTCCACATTAACGTATCTCGAGATGTATACATGATTAACATCAACATTTTCTGGAACAATATTCTCTATCCAGCTGTAGTTTTGGACCATTGATTGAATCAATGCCTTTGAAGTTTGTTTCCTTTGAAGGAATCACCAGATTCTCCAATCTCTCCAGTTTCATTCTAGCCCCATTCGGCATCAGACTCTACACAATTACCTTTCCATACAAGTCTCCCTCAAGCTTCAAACCTAAACGTTTCCCCGAATCTCGATGTTTACATGATAAACATCAATACCAAGAATCGCTATCGTCAGCGGTGCTCTATCCCCGAGTTATTATACAACCAAATGCTGACAGAACCAAGAATTTCGAATTTTGAGAATCGTGTGATGTTTGTGTACGTGGGTTTGCAAACTCGGAAAGTTTGTCTAGTTTGGAGTGGAGATGTGGAATAGTGATATGTCTGAAAGGCGGCGTTTCGAAGTTGTGTAGTATGGTCGAATGTGTTTGTGTGGATATTGAAGCAAATAGGAAATCTGGGTAGATCAAAAACTGGGATCAAACTTTCCTGGTAGATCAATGTTCCTGGTAGTTCGCAATTTGTTGAAGGATCAAAGTTTGGTAGTTCAAAGTTAGATATGTTTTTAACGCGAACCGATAGTAGCTGTTGAGGGACCCTCAAACGGCCTCTTATCGACCCATGGAATGTCCCGAGATCTTCTTCCTGGTTCAAATGTTTTCGAACTAGTGAGTTCCTTGTCCATGTCTAGTCTTCTGAACTCTGTAATCCTTTTTCGAAAACAAATGTTTGAATTCGTCAAAACACCGCTGTTTTGTACTGTTATGCTAGTAGTACGAATCTACGGATTTTTGTCGGAAATATGCTACAACCACAGGTTATTTTTTGAGAAAAAACATCGGTATAATCCATCCCAATCCTTCGTCATTATCATCATCACTATTGTTTATTCGGCTGAAAATAGTTGAGCAACTAGGCGCACTTTTAACAACTAAAGCAAAGAAAATGGGCTCTTTAGTATGCTCAGCAGACGAGGGCAGTCTCAAGAGCCTTTAAAACGAGCATTTGAACTAGAAAGTATTTCAAGAGTTCCTAGTTTGACAAAGACTCTCCAGAAGTGCTAACAGCCAATTAGAAGCAACCCAGAGGCCTACAAATCTACATAGGTACACCAAAATGTTGTGCTTTGAGCTATTGAAAAACGGAAGCCTTTCTTAATTGCATCTATGGGAGACGGAAAAGGGTCCGGAGGGGAAATGAAGAATCGGAGAAGGACAAGGAGGGGGAGGTCTATGTACAGCTGACTAGGTGCATGGGCGTAAATTTGCATGTTTCAATGCCCGGATTACTTTGTGAATAACATTGTGTGAGTTTGTGGACTTATTTCCTTTCTTTAGCTTTATAGAGATTTTAGCGTTGGCTTTTGAATTCCCTTAAACTTTTGTTTGAAACCGAGGGATTTTGCTTCATGAATCCTAGATGTGATGAGTTTTCTCATAAGGCAACAAATGATAGTTTTTGAAGTTTCAGATTTTCAATCATTTCCGCTCCAACACGAGTTTCTGTAAATTTCAAGCTTCATTTGTCACTTTCGATTTCTTCACGCTTCCCCAACTCCCATCGTAATTAGTGTATGACTCGTCAAATTTTGACTGGTCCAACGAACTTGAAAACATATTATCAGTTCCCAGGAAAACAGATCATATAAACTGTGAACGTGCAAATTTGGAAGGTTTCGAAACTAATTGTTTGATGACTTTTTGAATCTGGCTCTTCAGGAAATGGTCGCGATGAGAATGAAGACCGGATTCATAGCTAGGCTTTGAGGAAATTAAAAAGTGATTGGAGCGGGATTGGAAATGAAGTTCAAACAGGATGGGAGCATCCGGTTAAAGTCATGGAAATTTAGGAAATTTGATTTTTCATGTTGGATTTATAAATCTGAGTCGGGAAGAATGAAAGATCATGTCTATGAGTCATCGGTTGAGAACTTGGAGCGTTCTCGAAGTTTCCGACTCTCCCTTTCCCAGAGTAACAACGTTATTCTGGATTTCCGATTTTCCCACAGACAATCTTCCTGAACCTTTCGAAACAACCATTGGAGTCTCAGCCCAAAAACGTCGTCATTGATCTCAAATTATCGGTTCCCAAAAAAGAAACTCCCTTGGATTTTTCCAGAAAACTGATGCTATTCTTCATGATTTTGATTATCGTCACCTTTTTCGGTTGCTGTTTGCTTATGTTTGAATAATTACATATAGTTTTTTCTTCCCAAACTGAGTGTTTTTGAGTGTTTGAAAGTTTTGCACAAGTTGTTTATACAATGAGCAATGAGTATTTGTCTCATACTGTTTGATGTTGAGACTTGGATACTGTAGAGTAGCTAACTTTGATTAGTCATAGTTCCGGGCACTATCTTTGGATCGGGATAGTGTATAGTTGGGGATCGTAAATCCAAACAAACAGTAGTCTTCACAAAAAACCCACAACATTTGTACCCATGTTTGTCTCGTTTTGAATTTTGAACCGATTCGCTCCCAAAACTCCATTTCTCGTAGTCGTACTATGCCATTCTCCATGCGTATCTCTTGTTTTCCATCCTGAGATATATTGGGTATATTATTGGAGTCTTCACAGCCGGGCGTCTAGTTGTTGAACGAAAACCAGAACACAACTCTGAAAACCACTAATCCTAGTTTCAGGATCAAACGCTTAGACACCTCCTGAAAGATTCGGAATGTCTCAGTTTCATACTAATCCTTGCTAATTCCAATTAGTGATTTCAGACTTTTAGAAGCTTTTAAAAGATTTAGAGCATTCCTAGCAATCATAATTCGACACATCTATCAGAGGAAGCCAAAACCGAAGTGGGATACTGTAGAGACCTCAATTTCTAATGGTTCTGTTTTTGATAGAGCTCTTGTCGGAAAGGTGTATATGTAGTTTGAAATCGAAGCAGTTGTTTGTGAACTTCAGCTCGTCACGTAATAGGGTACAAAAATGGAGTCAGAAGATTTTTTAATGTCGATAACATCTAACCAAGAACAACGATAAAATCTAAAAAACATCCACTGGAAATCATTCATTGGAAAAAACTTATCAAAAAGAGTGGAAAGAAAAATCCAGGAAAGTTTTAACTAGAGACTGCAGAAAGTCTGAACAAAACAAGTACAAAAGATAACCGCCATTAAGAAGGAGCATAGGAAAAAGGGGTAATCTCTTCAGACACATTAATAGGTTTCCCCCCTTCACTATTGTTCGCCTTAATCTCTTCTAATTGATATGGACTATTGACAAATAGAGTTTACTTGGTTCCCAATAAAACGTTGGAACTTCCTGTGTAAACATGAAAAACTCTTTCTGATTATGAGGTTACCAGTGGTGAAGAAAACAAACAGAAAACGCTATCATTACGGATTTTTCACCAGAAATACCTAAATTTCATTGATTGAGATTTCAGAAGCATTGTTTGTTCTGAGATTTTGATATTTCAAGCGTTTGATTTTTAACCACCAGAGATCTTGAATCGCTGGAACTTCTGCCATCGTGTTTCTCTCGAAGCTCCGCTCTCCTGTCACCAGAGTAAATACGTCCTTTCAGTTTTTGATACCCATTTTTCTAACGTTCCATTGACGTTTTCTTCCTGAACCTTCGTTGCGACCCAAACTTGTAAACGTCGCTATTGATTTTCCCAGTATAGTGATGACATTTTTCATGATGGTGACTATCGTCACTATTTCCGGTTGCTGTTTGTTAGGATACTTATATAGATTTTTCTTCCCAAACTGATCAAGTAATGAATGTTTTTGGGTGTTTGTAAGTTTTGCACAAGTTGATCATACAATGAGCAATGAGTATGAGTTTTATAGTGTTTGTAGTTGGGACTTGGATACTGTAGCATTACCGACCTTGCTCAGTCGTTGGGAAACTAGGACCCTCCACAAAAAATAAATCTTGAGAAATTCTCACCCCCAGTTTCAAGATCAACACATAGATGGCTCCTAAAAAAGTCTGAAAGCCCCCGTTTCCGACTAATCCTTGCTAATTCCAATTAGTGATTTCAGACTTTTGAAAGCTTTTAGAAGATTTAAAGCGTTCCCAGAAACCTAAATCGAACACATCTGAAAGATAAGCCTGAAATCGAAGTCCTTGAAGTTAATTGTAAAAATGTTTGCTTTGGAATTTGATTTTGAATCTGTCTAGGTTTCAGATGAATCATTTTCTGGAAGATTCTGAGAGATTTCGAAATCTGAAAATCATCTGAACTTTGATTTCTAGGAGCCTGAAACCGATTCTGAAGCCCGTTATCTTTGATATCCATTATTCAACCATCAACGTCTTCAATAGAAGGTTTCTCTAGAAACGTCAGATTGTGGTCATAATTGCTTCAAAATGTTATCATAATCTTTCCAATATAAACATTCAAGACTTTGTATTTTTCCAGAGTCCCTATAAGATTTTTATTTTGCTGAATATTCCGATTGTGAACTCCGGTTTCGAGGCGCTCGATTTTTAAATGTGGCGGTTTTGAAACGTCCAGTTTCAAAAAATCCCAGAGTAAATCACCTTGTTTGTGCTCTTATACTTAAAAGTGCACATTCCTGTACATGACAACCTAAACATTTTTTTCCTGAAACGGATCTCTCTCAAAGTGCACGCTTCTCTTCTCGAAGAGGAACTAGATGCTTCTCGCAAACGAAACAAGATTAGGAGGGGTATCAGACTAGAAAGTTTTTGTCTTGAATTCTCGAAAATAGGTTTCGGATGAAAGAAGATCTGAAGCTCCAACTAGAAAACCCATTAGGCTGGAAGAATCTTGGTTTCGGAATCAGTGACTTGTGCTCAATTTTAATGAGAATTCTTGGAACAAACTGCAACGGATCGGAAAAATTGGAGTGTGGGCACATTGTCAGTTTGAAAATTGGTCTCGGATGAGCTATTTTGAGAGATATTCACTGTAACCTGAAGGCATGGGAGCTCTTTTTGGAATCAAAAAATTCAGAAGCGGAATTAAAAAAGACGTACTTCTAAGAAACCGATATTGAAAATCTGAGCCTTTAATGGTGAAAATTCTGAATCTAAGAAAACGTCTCTAGTTTGATCCAACAATAGTTAGAAACTTGTTATTCACTTTTCGAAAAAAAATTCCGTAACAAGTACTATAAATTTTAAGATTTTCCAGTTTAATCCGGTTTTAATTTTACAAAGAGTACAAATGGAACAGAAGCCTTCTGGATGTTTTGGATTTCTGATCGAGGAAAACAACTCAGAAAGTTCTAAATTCATACTGTAACTTTGCAATTTTGAGAATGTGAAAAATCTGAGAACTTTAAAGTGGGAACTGTGACAGCCTCAAATCCCAAATTTCAAGTTTCCAGATTCTCATTTTTCAACTTTTGATCTTTTCTAGATTTTTCTGAACTCTGCGATCTCACTTATTGTTATTCGAATCCAATACAAGATGTGCAGCTCTCCAAAATTCTTGTCCCCTCTATTCTCCATTCTTTTGTAGTCGTACTATGCATCATTTGTTTTGAAACTGATCCCGCAGATCCCGCAGATCAGTTTCAAAATTTCAGAATTCTGGAGATCAAGAAGATTTTCACAGACTTCAGAGTTTCTTCTTATAGATTGCTCTACTTTTTCGAGATCAAGAAGACTTCTAACTCTGCTCACAGATCTCCGAATTCGTACAACTCCAGACGAGATCAAGAAGATTCTAGTTTTTTGTTTTCCAAGTTACTTTACTTTTCTGTACAGACCATTCCTTTCTTCTTTTTTTCAATTATACAAAACTACTGATCAAGAAGAAAGCGAGCAAAGTAGAAGACAACTTTTTTGGGATTCTGAAGTTTTTGACCGTTTGTTAGATTATTGGGAGTAAATAACAAAGAGGGGTGGTGACGATCGATGACGACTTTGTCAGGAAACGCTTTCTTTCTATTGGAATTGATCTCTCAATGAGTTTTGATTCCAAAGATGATGATGAAATTGGAAGGGTTCTGGAACTCGAAACCATGAGCGGGTGTGCTTTTGGAAAATGGGAAAAATGGAATATCAGAAAAAAGGATAGGGAAAGATTTCAAGAAACAGACATTGAAGCTTTTTTGGATTTGATTTTTTAAGATTACTATACTTCCTTGTAATTTTTTGTCAGATCAGGATAGACGAAGATTGAATGAAGAATCTGAAAATCTGAAATCAAAATTCAGAATCCGCCAAGCAAAACAAATCCCAAAGAAAAACCTGAAAAAAATAGTCATGAAACTTTGGAAAGTGTGTGAATCTCTCTGAAAAAAATACACTCTGAAATCATGGAACACTGGGGAGTCTGAAATATCGAAAAAAACGAAAACAATAGAACACATTGGGTCAGAAAGTGTGGGACTCTGAAAGTCTGAAAATTTCAAGCTGAAATCGAAACTGAAAACTGAAAATAGACTTTTGCAGAGATTTTTAAGAAGTGTGAGAATTCTGGAAAAAGTAATAGTGAGCATTCTCAAAATAGACAGAGACTGAACTGAAAACCTTCGATTTCTTAATTGATTACTGAGTTTTAGACCTAATAGACTGATTTCCAGAATTCGAAATGTCTCTTTAGAAGAAAGTTGAAATAAGGTTTTTTGATATTCGTGATCAAAAATTCTACAATTCAGAAGCACATCCAAATCAAAACTTTTCTTTCGACTTCGAAATCTCAACCTCTAAGATTAGTAGTAAAAAACCAACAGACTATTATATTCAGAACTCCTGAAATCTGAAATCAAACAAAACCCACACTCTTCACCATCGCTGAACTTTAGAATCGTCAATTGCCTTCGTCTACTTCGTCGTTGAACTCATCATCCTTTTCTTTCAGCAAAATCAATCCCACTTCCCGCTTCCTCAACCTCTCTATCAAACTCTGAACAAAACTTGTCGAGAATTCATTGAACACCTCGCCCCAACTGTGTCTCTAGTTTCAGAGCTCTCCAAACATGTCTGCTCTCCTTCCGTCGGATGTCTCTCGCCAGTTCCTCATCTCTAGACTTCCTTCGATTTCAGCGCCCAATTTGGCCACGCCCCTTTCAGCAACTTGTGGGCGGTGGGAAGGAGCTCTCGAAGACACGCCCCCTTTCAGATAAATTTTGCCAATCTGGAAAGCTCCGCCCCCTGGTCGGTATAAAAGAGATATCCGCTAGTGGTAAGCATCAGTTTCCTCTGACCCTCTTTTCTCTAGAAGTTTTACTTCCCTTTGGAATTTTCCCCTCCTTTTTGAGAATCTTCTCAACTCTCTTCAAATTTCAGAAGACTTCTTCACGTCTTCTCCTCTCTCTCGGTCAGCCTCCCAGCTCATCGCCTACTCCACCTTCCTCTCAACATGTCCCTCGTCAAGACCATCGCCCTCTTGACCATCATCCTGGCTGTCGCCGTCTCCCTCCCGGTCCAACTCGACTCGGAGATCGTGGAGAAAGCCCACATGGCAATGAAAGCCAAGCGGGCCGAGCTCCGCGATCTGGACCACCGATTGGAGGAGGCCCTGGGACTCCGTGCCCCACTCGATGGACCCCACTCGGCGGACCACCGCAGCTCCACCACCACCAAGGCCAGAAGCTACTGCGGAACAAAAGCCCTCATCAAGGTGCTGGAGATCTGCGCCAACAATGGTGAGTTACATACAGTTTTCTGTCATACTCTAAGTATTCAATTTTCAGAAATGGTCCCCTCCACCATCGACATCGCCACCGCTTGCTGTGGCACACTGTGTTCGGACGAGTACCTCCAGAAGACCCTCTGCCCAAAGGTCTGAGGACCCCGCTCTCCTCACAACTCCTCTCCGACTCCATTGTCTCCTACTCCTTCTTCTTCTCCAAACTCCACTCCTCTCTGTGATCTTACATCACTACCCCACCCATGTACCCCTCCCTCCATTCAAATTGTCTCCCCTCTCCAACCCGTTGTGATTTTTTTCCCTCCGGTCCTCATTCTGAGCCCTTCTCTCCAGTGTCCTAAAGTTTTGAAAAATGAGTCAATAAATAATGAGTCGAAGCCAAGGGTTTTTTTCCACTTTCAGGGTCCTCTCAGAAATCTTCGGCAGTCTTCGTTGGTGTCTTTCCTCTCTTCTCCAGAAATGAGAAGTAAGGTGTTCTCTTGAAGCTTGGAACTTTGAAAGTAGTTGAAGCTTCAAATGGGACATCTTCAGTGATTTGATGTCTCTTCACTTTGAAGTCTTCGTTGGTGGCTCTCCTTGACAAAGGAGAAGTTGCCCTAAAGCTCGGAATCTTATTAAGATGCTGGAGTTACAGTCGGACTTCTTCTTTTACTTTCTTGGAGTTTTTGGTGTCTCTTCCAAAATGGAGCAGTTTTGTTCATTTTTCCGGCGGCCAATCCTCTCTGTGTATTCATGAGAGTCGAAGAGAATTAGATGGTGCAAGGAAAAATCCTAATCTGACAAGCCTTCCATTACGTACTAAAGGAAGAGAGAAATAGAAGACGAGACAGCTGTGTGGAGCATAATTGAAAGGCGGGATCTCGCGTGAGCACACATCAAGAAGCCGTACACTCCCAGGTATGTATGATTATCTTTGTCTAAACATATAATATGTACTCGTGGCTCAGGCTTTGCAGGTTGCCGAATTCTCGCTAATCATCCGTGAAGAGTACAGTATTATTTTCCGTTCTCAGAATCCAATTTTCAGGATTTCCATGATTCCAGTGTTCCGTTCTAGGGATTCAATACCTGTCAGGTTTTGAAGTTCTATCATCGTTTTGAATCTCATACCGAAAATCAGTTTCAACATTTCAGGATTCTGGAGATCAAGAAGATTTTCCTAGACTTCAGATGTTTCTAGTTGTAGGTAGAAATACTTTTTCGAGATCAAGAAGACTTTTAACTCTGTTCACATTACTATGAATTCGTACATCTCTAGACGAGATCAAGAAGATTCTGATTTTTCTGTTTTCCAAGTTACTTTACTCTTCTGTCCATATACTACGATACTCTTACTTTTTCTTTTGCTTACAGAAATGAAGCTGTGATCAAGAAGAGAATGAGCAAAGTAGACGACAACTTTTTTGGAATGTCTCGAAATTCTCTTAATGAGTTTCGATTTCAGATCATCTAATTTGGACGGTTCTAGAAATTAAAAGACTGTGTTTTCAAAATTCCAAGCTAGGACACATAACGCACTTCTATATTTCCCGAATCAAGACTCAAAACCAAAAGTTTAGACACCCGTAAAAGGGTCTGAAAACCACTGTTTCAGACTAATCCTTGATAATCCCAATTAGTGATTTCAGACTTTTGGAAGCGTTTAATGTGGCGTTCGAAACGACAGAAAAATACAAAAAAAGACACAAAGAGACGTTCGAAATAGAGGGAATTTTGCGTCTTTTTTGCAGAGTTTTCGGAAAATTTTACGTTAAGTCAAACTTTAAATTAAGGCTAGTTTTTATTTGCGTGATTTTCGAGTTTGATTTAACGTAAAATTTTCCGAAAACTCTGCAAAAAAGACGCGAAATTCCCTCTATTTCGAACGTCTCTTTGTGTCTTTTTTTGTATTTTTTTGTCGTTTCGAACATGCCATTATGGTTATGGTTATGCCATTAAGAGATTTGAAGCATTCCCAGAAACCCAAATCCAACACTTAAGTAGGATAATCAAAAGTCGAGTTGGGATATGGCAACGAATGGTGTCCGACAATGGAAGTGGAATATTCCGTTCTAAAGTTGTTGTTTCTTTGTGGAAAACAGATTGAAATTATAGCAGAAGACAGTCTCAGTTGCTAGCTCTGGTTTTGATTATCATCTCCGGCTTCATCATGATCTCTATTTCAGCCATCCTACACACAACTATCTGAACAGAATCGTTTGTATAGCTATATCTATAGCAATTTCCCCTACAAACAAAATTTATTTTCTCCTTCTGAAAATCTGAAAATCTGAAAATAGTCAGAAGCAGCACAAATATTCGTTACGTATTCAAGCCACCAATTCATACTTGTTTGTTGTAGTTTTGAGTATTTCCGGATGATGTTGATGATGAGGAGGGGTACAATTAGAAACCAATGGGATTCAAATTTCTTGTTCTCACCAGAGCAGTTATTGGATTAAGATCTTCATGGGTCTATTCCAAGGTGCAAAGGTGAGACGGGCAGATGGTGTCTTCAAGCAAAATATGGAGGATGGAGGGCTATTATTAGAGGTTGCAGGGTTGGCCAAAAAGGTGTTTGGGTGGGTACCAAAGTCTACGCGAAATTCTGGTCATATTTTCTCATCTTACCGTTCAGCCTCCCCTCCAAAGTATTTTTCTGTCATTTGTGGTCCATATAATGTTTCACAGTCTTTTTTTTCCCGATGTTGTAACATCTCTTTCTGAAGTCGCGAAATCTTCTTGCCCTTTCTCCAAAAGCATCTGATTTCCTCTCAAAATACATCTGGCAGCAAGGCTCAACAACAACAACTACAAACACCCTCTTACTCATTCTGACAGATACTACTTGGCACCCGATGAATGGGTGAAGGCTAAAAGGACATCTTCTGATTACTAATCTCTGCACTTTTGTCAGTAATACGCGATGCAATGAAGAGAAGAAACGGTTGTTTACATGTTCGAGCAGAGATTAGAAAGTGATGAGGAAGGTTTGTACTTTTAGAAGGTCTTCAGGCATCCAGATGTTGAAAAAATGGAAAACTAGAGACCAACTATATTAGGAGATCATGAATCACAATGATTTGGGATCACTCTTGAATTTTCTGGAAACAATTGCACCTTCCACTGATCATCTCCATCATTCCATTCGTGTACTCCTCTCTGGCAAGAAACCAATTGTCCCTCAAGATGTCCACGAGAACTACACAAACCATAGCCAAGCGGAATGGTAGCCGGAATCATTCAAAAAAGTCAGCCATACTCGACAGCAGTTTTCCATCGAAAATCCTCTAATATGAAGACACGTCACCACCAGAGATGAGCGGAAATGAAATTTCGAGTTCCGGAAAACGGAAGACGGAAAACGGAAACTAACAAATTTTACGGAAGGCGGAAACGGAAAACGGAACACAGAAAAATACGGAAAACGGAAAACGGAAGACGGAAAACGGAATTCCGCTCATCTCTGGTCACCACTCCATCCACCATTCACACTCTCTGTTTCTGCGGACCACCTGATTCCTATCTCTCTCCCCTTCGGCCTATCTCATCGGGGGTCGCTTCTGCAGTCTGCGGAACAGTGGTCAAGTCATGAGAGACGCAGACAGTCAGAGTCAACAGAATTCTCGATGGTCCACTGCAGATCACTCCACTTCGCGCACACATGTCGAAAAAGAACGGCCATTCCACGTATTTTTCTCTCTTGTTTTTTTCTTTTGATGTCAGATTTCTCTACTTTCGTTTGTCGACCTATAACCTTACAGTTCAATTTTCAACAACACAATCAATCGAAAAATGGCCGGAGTCAGCAGAAATGAATCGAAGACATACTGCTACACCTCAGTCTTCTTGAGAGGTGGCAAAGACACTGCAGTGCCGAAGCCGTCAAATGGGGTAAGTCTTTTTTTCAATCAAACTAAACCCCTTTGAAACTCAATTACCCCCCTATTTTCAGACCTCCACGATATTCGAGGACCTCTCCAGGACGTTCGAAGAGGAGAACCTTCGACTCCGGCGGCTCGTTGAGGAGCAGAAGGTGTTCACGGACCAGGTCCTCGAAGGAAATAAGAAGATCCGAGCCGAAGTGGCTCTCCTCCGGCGGGATCTTGCCGACGCCACCCGCCCGCTTCAGCTGGCCGACATCCACCCGGGGAGGTTGTTGGCACTAGCGAAGAGATTCGCAGTGAAATCGTGGGACGAGTTCAACGCCCAATGTGATGAATGTAAGTGTTTGAAAACATACACGAAAATTGAAAGGATTTGAAACGGATCATTTTGAAATATCAACCGCAGTTTTTGAGTCAACACTGAGCTATTGAACTAGTAGTTTGTAGACAATTTCGTAAGCATGATTTTGACATGTTGAACAAAAAAAATTTGAAACAAAACTAACCGAGATACAAGAAACCTTACGACCAAAATAAATGAAACTTCTATATTTTTTCAGTCGGAGAATGGTTGGACGATCTGACCCGAGACCAGCCGATTGGATGGATGTGCGCCTGTGGGGTGCTAGGGCTCACAGTTGTGGCCCTAGTCGCCCAAATGATAAATATAGACCAAAATTATATCCTCATTGAGAGATACTCGTAATGCGTAGTTTTTTCCGTTTTTTTTTTCGTTGTAAATCATTTCAAAAAGTGTAAATAAATCATGATCAAATGGAGTTTATGTTTCTTGTACTCGCCTCTCAAAAAAAACCTGAAAACCAGAATCTCAGAATCCATCGGAATCTCCGAATTGTCAGAATCTTCAGAATCTTCAGAATCGTCGATTCGTAGAATCTCAAAATCTCAAAATCTCACAATGCATAAACTCAACATCCGTAAGGATCTATTAGAATCCTCCCAGTCTAGCCTAGGATTAAGAATTCACATTTTTCAGGCACATAGACTTGCAAAGTTTTTTAATTTTATAGATCAGATTGTATGGTAGATCAAATTTTAGCAGTTGAAATTTGTCTCCCGTTTATTCTGGAAGAGCCATTTTTGAACCTTTCCTCCAATTTGTATTGTTTCCCAGTTTCAAATCGAAACTTTCAGCTGTAGAAAAATGCCGAAAGAGCCAGATGATCCGGTGATCCACGTGGAATCTTTTGAAGATTTGGTAAGTTTCAAAAGTTTTTATTTGATCCATCTTCAGTTTTTCAGATTTCTCTGCTCCCTCTCCCGCCATGCTATAAATCTCCAAAGTCTGCAAAACCCGCCAGCAACAACAAAATTCTGGTCGATCAAAATCAAAAGCCGCCGAGGGTGTCTCCGGAGCTCAAAAAGTACTCCCAGTCAAAGGAGAAAAGTCTTCTCCAAGAGATTTCCGATCTAAAGCTTGCCGTCTCGACGTTGAAATCCGAGGGAGACGAATCGGCGCAGACGATCAAACTTTTGGAGGCTCAGTGTCAAGAAGCCGTCAAGAATCAGAAGAGTTTGGAGGAGAAGTATCGGGAGATTTTGGAGCTCTACAAAAAGGCAAAAAGTGAAATAGTTTGCAATCTTTATCCCTATTAACCAAATTTAACTTTCAGCAACACGATCCTTCGAAGAGGAGAACCTCCGACTCTGTCGGCTCCTCGAAGATGAGAAGGCCTTCACGGACCAGGTAATCGAGGGGAACAAGAAGATTCGAGCCGAAGTGGCTCTCCTCCGACGGGATCTGGCCGTCGCCACCCGCCCGCTTCAGCCGGTCAAACTCCATCAGTGGAGACTGTTGGCAGTGGCGAAGAAGTTCGTCGTGAAACCCTGGGACGAGTTCCACGCCCAGTGCGATAGATGTAAGTGTTTGAAAATATAATATACACGAAAATTTTTGAGTCAACACTGAGTTATTGAGCTATGTAGTAGTTTGTAGGCAATTTAAAAAAGATAATTTTGACATGCTGAACAAAAAATTGAACCAAACTAACCGAAATACAAAAAACATTCGATAGAAGTCATCGAAATTTCTATTTACTTTTTTCAGTGGGAGAATGGTGGGACGAACTCACCCGAGACCAGCCGATGGGATGGATCTGTGCCTGCGGGGTACTAGGGCTCATAGTTGTGGCCCTAGTCGCCGAACTGATCAATATGGACCAAAATTATGTCCTACTTAAGAGATACTCGTAGTGCGTCTTTTTCTTTCGTTGTTTTTTTTGTTGTAAATAAATATGTGTCGATTGGCATTGTACTCGCTTCCTTTGTAGTTCTAAAAGTGATCCTGACGGTTTCTCGGTATTGAGAAGACATGAAGAAACAGAGACAAACATGGATAATTGAGTTAATGGATTAAGAAAACAGTCATGTCTGGATGTGCAAATGTTTAATTCGTCACATCTTTATTTGAAAAGAAGAAAGTTTCTTATACTGGTAGATCAAATGGGACTTGAATCTGAATGGTGGGATATTTGATCTACCCGTAGTTCAAGAATCCTCAACATTAAAAAAATATTCGGTGAACGTTTTGTACTTCACAACTGGTAGATCAAAAATCCCACCCCTCGAATTGTGAGTCAAAATTTGACCTACCCGTATCAAAAACTCGCGCGCAAAATGTGAACTCTTTTCCTTTTTCCTTTTTTCTTTTTTCCTCTTTTTCACTCCATTTTCGGCCCATTTAATCCGGTTTTCTCGGTTTTGCACCTGTCCTTATTTGAGGTTCATCGGTTTTCTTCTTGATCCGACCTCAAAACGCTTGGTCCGTAAGATAGGGAGGGTCATTTACCGGACTAATTGCCAGAACGGCCCTCTTTTTGTACGTGGCTCGCTTACCTGTACAGATGGCCTCTATTTCTGTCTCTGTCTCTTAGGTATTTAGACACTGTCTCTCTATCCTTCGTCTTGGACAGGTCATCTCATCGAAAAGAGGAATCATTGTGCAACGCGATAGACATCTGCTTGCGCGGAGGTGACCTGTTTTTGGGGAAGATGGTCCGACAGGTCAACTAACGTTTACATCCTCTCTCTGTTTCTTTTTCCTTTGCTCCTCATGTAGCTTTCTGTATAATTTCCTGCTTTCAGAACTTCCGAGACATGCACAAAAGCGGTCAGAAGATCAAGCACGTGATGAAGGCATCACAAAAAGGTGCGGCTGAGAGTCCGAAGGAAACGAAGAGCGAGGCACTGGTGAAGCAAGTGCGAGGTAGCGGAGTGGAGAATAAACGTGAGTTTTTGAAAATCACAAATTCCATCATAAACCTTGGGTAAAACCGCTAAACTCTCATCTGAGATAGAACTTTGCTATACGCTTGATGGACCTCTTTGCTCTGATAGAACCCTCGATTGTGATCAACGGATAACCTCTGATAGAACTCTGGAAGAATTCTGAAACTTGGTGGAACCCTGTTAGAACACTAGAACCTAGATAGAGAACCCAGAAATCCCGAAGAAACTTTGAACTCTGAATCCTAATAGAACCGGGCATTCTGACTCTTAACTCTCTCTGATAAAACCTTGAATCTCAATAGAACCATAGAACCATAATAGGACCCAAGCATCCTATAATCCTGAGCTTTGTTAGACCCTTGAATTCCTGATAGAGCTCTGAACCCAGGATTAAATGCCTAGAATCGTAGAACCCTGACACTCTTTATAACTGTTATTTTTCAGAACCAACCACCTCCTCACCATCCACTGCAACATCGAATCTTTCGAGAAACCCTGCCATTGCCAAAGCTCTAGGCGAGCCTTCCCAGAAGACCCCAGCACCAAGACCTCTCCATGCTTCCAACTCCCCAGCGGCTCCAGCCCTTTCAAGGACATCATTGGGAGCCTCTATCTCCAGCCAACAACCAGGGAAGGCTCCACACTCTGCTCCGAGACCTGTCGTGCCATCCCCTCGAGTCGTGGCACCGACTGTCAAGCCCAACCCAGGAACCCCTCAAGCTGGACCCAGCAGTCAGTCGTCGAAGGGATCCACTCCATCTCAAGCCCATCCAGCCAGCGTCACTCCGAAGCAACCTCCAGGAAACCCGTCCCAAGTTGCTCACCAGAGGTCTATGCAAAATTTGGCGAAGGAAAAGAAAGAGGAGGGAGGCAGTCTTTTGACTAGATTGCTCAACATACCTTCTACCGCCGATGCATCCTCAACCCCGAAAGCGCCCCCAGTGCAGAAACCTGTGGCGACTGATGCAACTGGAACGGATCGTCTGCTTCGTCTGGCCATTGCCGCAACCACTGAAATAAATGGTGCATCTTTGGCCGGAAGTTTGGTCCTACCTCGAGATGCATCTAATGGCGCTCTTCCGGGACCCTCTAGACCCAGTAAAGTTCCTACCAAGGCCGCTCTGAAGGCGTTCTCAAATCCAGAGACCGATGTCAGCAAGACAATCCCGCAATCTGAGCTCATCGCTATAGCTTCAACTTTCAACGTCGCCAATGTGAAGACCCCAGTTGCCACGGCTGCTCCAGCTCCAGTACACCATCTGGAAATGACGGCTCAGACCCCACTCGCCATCAACGTCACCTCCACGACTCCTGGTGCTCCAAAACCATCATCTGCTCCATCGACCCTCGTGGCTGCCCCAGCGCCCCCCGTAGTTCCAGTTCAGGCATCCATCAATCATATCGAGAAACTCACAGCTCTCGCGACACAAAATATGGTGGAGACCGCGCCGACTCCTGCGTCGGACAGCCGGAAGAGAGGGCTGAAGAAGGGTGCTGGAGGCGAGATGGAGGCGAAGAAGCAGAAGGCGTCGTATGGATCCATGCCAGTGGATGACCGGAACATTGCTTCAACGTCGACTGCTCCGAAAAGATGTCAGCCGGCGACGTCTGAAGCTCCAGCCGCGCCAAGCACCAGCAACTTTCCGAGACCAGTTGCTAATCCTCATCCTGGAGCTGCAAATGTAGCTGCTGCCCATCTGTTCTTCAATCAGTTCCAGTTTCGCAGTAAGTTCTAGACTACGAATCGGCTTCGATGAGACCTCGTTTTACAGACCCCGCCCCCGGAGGAGTTCCAACAGACGCCCAGTCCGCGCTAGCTCAGCAGCTCATGCAGAGCTTTCTAGCGTCGTTCCAGCGTCAGCCGATGTATCAGCAACCAGCAATCCAGGCGCCACCGGCTCAGCAGGCACCGGCTCAAATCGAGCAGCCAAGGAGATTGGCTTTGGGTCCTGCGCCGGCTCCAGCTATTCCAGTGGCGACGGATGAGGTTGTGGTGGCGGAGCACGAGGAGACCGAGGAGGTTCAGATGGAGGACCAGAATGCTGAGGAGCCACCGACGGAGGCCTCGATGACTCTGGAGACGTCGATGGTTGAGAAGCCTGTGGTGGAGGTGGAAGAGGCTCCGAAGAGTTCGGCAGCACAACAAGTCAAAGAAGAGCCAGTCCAATCTCAAGAAGAAGCCATGGAGATTCTACTCCGCGAGAAGGTGGAGGCGTCGAGAGCCAGCCGTCCTGTTTCCTATTTGCTTGGTGAGTTTTAGGGGTGCTAAGGTTTCGAAACGTCTCAGTTTTGAAACGCTTTTGTTTTGGAACGTCTCCCTTGAACTGTCTCGGTTTCGAAACGTCATGGTTTTAGCGCGTATTTTAGTTTTGAAAATTGGTCTCGAAACTTCTCGGTTTCAAAACGTCTTAGTTTCGTAACGTCTTGGTTTCAAAACGTCCCAATTTCGGAACCTTTCTGTTTTGAAACGGACCGGTTTCGCGACGTCTCGGTTTTGAAATTTTCTAGTTTAGAAACGTCTCAGTTGCGAATCATTTTGGTTTTGAGATGTCCTGCGAAATTCACTTTTCCAGGATCCCTCATCACGGACAAACTTGTGTCCACCGAGTTCCAGGACAAGAAGCAGTTTGAGAAGTTGAAGAAGGAGTTGTTCGAGGTGTTGGTGAACAATCGATGTGTCTGAATAATTGGGAACTTTTTGTTCTCTATCTTACATTTTTTTCAGTCATCTGTGACCCCTCTAATATTTTTAACCCTTTTTTTGTAATCCTATTGCCATTTTTAACTTTACAAACTCTGATTTTTATTTTCTAACCGTATCTACTTTTCTTTTTCGAATCTAATGTTCTTGCATTAATGAAGTTTGGAATAGTTCGAGAAAGTCGCACTTTTCCTGGAATCTTCTGAACCTTGAATTCTTTGGAATCTCAGAATCTCAGAATTTTAGTACCCCAGAATCCCAGAATCCTTGAATCTCAAAATATCAGAATCTGTAAGATTCTCTACCGGCCTTTCTTACTGTTTTCGTGTTGTTGTCAAACCTGCGGTGGTCCTCAAAAAGGTCTTCTCAGGAACCCAGATCTTAACCCTTGCGGCACGGCCAAACATCTGCTATTTGGTCTCCGGACACCCTAATTAGTCACCATTCCGTTCGGCAATACATGGTTGCAGACGATTCTCAATCACAGAAACCTGTCTCTATGTTTTTTTACACTTTTTACTTTGTCCAGTCATTTTGACTCATTTCGTGTCTATTTCTAACGATCTTGAGCTAATCAGAATTCTGAAACCAAAATTTATTTGCTTTCCAGAAACTCCAATGTCTTCTCCAGACGGGAGCTTATTCGAAACCCTCGAAGAAGCACTCGAAATCAGCGCAGCCACAATCAGAGCTTTGGAGTTTGAGATACAAGAGACAGAGCAATTGGCAGAACGGCTAACAGAGATGGCCAAAAGTATCAGAGAGGAGTTGAAAGAGAAGGCTAGAGCTTGGCATGAGATCAAAAAATGTATGCTCAGCATCTTTCGATCCTTCCTACTCGTGCTCATAGTTGTTGTCTATTACTTTGTGGTTTCGCTTCTTTTCGATTGTTGAACTTGAATGAACTTGTTGTTTTAATACAGTTTTTGTGGCTCTCTTTTCCTTCCGTGTCTGGGCTTGTCTAGAATCTTTGAGAAACTTCAATAATCTCTCAGCATTTCCTATCGTCATCTAGAGCTTCAGAACCTGGAACCCTTCTTCCAGTTCTGTTTCCCCTTCTGAAGCCTTCTCTCCCTTTGGTGCATTCTGAAGACAAATTGAAGACGTCGTTCTCAACATTCTAGTCCCCTTCCCTTCATAGAGCAATTCGTCCTCACCAGACTGTAAATCATCTCAGAACCCAAGAAATGTTCATCTTTTCTAATAGTGAGTAGATCCATTATCTCATCGCCTTTTTCCCGGAGGGGCTCTCCTCGTCATTCCATTTTCCTTCTTCCATCTGTCATTCATCACCTGTATCGTTGTGTCAGATTAAGACACAATAAGTCTAATTGCAATCGGGTTACACAAGAACAGTTTCACTATTTGCTACCGACCCAGAACAATTAGAACAGTTAGAGACTTCATTATGTTGACGAGATTGATTTCCTGGTCGGCCAGAGTGTGTTCTAGGCCATTTTTGTGGGGTTCAGGTCGGTCAGACAGACTCTAGATCATGCAGACAGTTTCTAGGTCATCCAGAAAGTTTCCAGACCACTCGAAACCTTCCAGACCATTCAAAATTTTTTAGCCCAGCCAATGGACTTTTATACGGTCGTTATGGGTTGCCAGAAGTATCATAAATTTCTAGGTCATTCTGGAAATTTCTGGGTCATTGTGGGGGTTTCTAGGCTATCTAGGATTGTCTAGACCGTCATCAAAAGTTTCTAGGTTATTTATCAAGTTTTTAGGTCATCTATGGGTTTCTAGGTTATTTTGGAGTGTCTAAATTTTCAGTATGAGTTTAAAGCCCATCATTGTGTTTTTCTAGGTCACCTTTTGTTGTCTAGGTCAGCCTGAGTTCACACAAGTCTCTCTCTCTCTCTCCACTATCTTCTGTCATGGGTTCACATTCATCCCTAGAAGACATCTCTTTTGTCTTCGCTATTATCTCCCCACACTTCAAATTATTGGTTTTTTCTTTCTCCCTCTTTTCGATATCTTTTTGTACTCTTCTCCCTTCAATTTCCCTCTACCCAAACCTACTTTACAAATTTTCAGAGCCAATGGGAAACCTCCACTCCAACATCACCCAACGCATCCAGAAGGCCGAGATCTTCGAGAAAAACTGGTTCTCGGACCTGGTGAATCTGTTCAGAGGAGTTCGAGATGAGATCATGAGGAAGATCGTGAAGGTTCTCCAGTATTTCAGACTGGAGCAGGTTCCCGTGTATCCACGGGTCTCTTTCTCCCAACCGACGAGAGGAGGACCTCTGGTCGGGAATCTGATGAGAGGAGAAAGAAGAGGAAGTGTGGCTCAGGCTCAGAATGCAGCGTATCAAAATCCGGACAGCCTTCGCATGTACCAGCAGCAAATCGAGGTGACCCAGAGGAATGAGATGAGACTGGTCGGCGTCGTTTGTGGAGTAAATTTGATGATTCTTCTGTTCTTGCTGTATTATTTGTTCATGTGAATTTCTGATTCTTTCTGGAAATAAACGGGTCTTGTAAAAATGTTTCTTTTGTTTTGGCCAATAGTTTTTGATTTTTGTAGATTTCGATGCTCTGAATCTTCCAAAAAGTTACTTTTCGTTAATTTTCTTTCTGTCTTCTCGTTTTTCTCTTTGGGAAAGAGATCTCCTATTGTCTATTTGCTCTGCACTCAAAAAACGCCCACGGGTGGCTGCTGACGTGTTTCTTGTGTGCGCGTTTTTGGTGCAGCCAGTGGAAGGTATCATTGTGTGAATAGTTAATAAGAAGCTTCGAGGAATTTTCTTCTATACGTTCAAACTGTCTTCCTTACACTTTTTCAGTCATTTTTGGTCAGTTTTTAGCTACAAGATTTCAGAAAATTACGAAATTTCCGAAGTTTCGAAGAAACAATTTTACAGAGCACTGTAAAAAATTTTGAGGTAGACGTAGTGTAAAAATTTGGTACTATCTTAGTTATAGTCAAAAAGCCAAGCTTTGTCCGTTTTGCCCCGAGCATTAAAACTCGAGAGTCCGTTTTCAAAATTCACCAGTTTTTTTGGGTTTTTTTGTTGAGATAGTTTTGGTCACATTTTGCTAATTTTTAGGTCCAAAATCTATTAGAATACCAGTTTATTAGGCAAAAAAAAAAACAGCAAAGAAAAATTAAAAATATCAAATCCTTGGAAACGCCTTCACGTAGACCTTGACGTAGCTGAAGTCCTCCTTCTGGAACACATAGTGCAGTTGCTCGTCCTGCACAAAAATCTCCACCCTCATCACCTCAGCGCCATCCATCATCCGCCGATGACTGGTCACCAGCCGACTCGCCTCCACATACGTCATCTTTCGGGTGCCCTCCAGCTCCCCGTCGCACTCCATGCCCACCGTCTCCAGCCGCCTCTGATGATTGTGTCCTGTGAAAAGGACACAGTGCAGGTTGAACCCGTCCACCTTGAACCATAGGTACTTGTAGAGTGAGGCTGGTGCGTGTTGGGAGAGGGAGGAGTGTAGAAGACGGTTTTGGTCGGGCAGCGCTCTCCAGGTGCCGATGATGTTGGTCAAGGCGGCTGGGACTTCGTGGGTGGCGGGTGTTTGGGAGGCTTCCTCGAGTCGTTGGAGCTGGAAAAATTTTGGATTTTTGGCTAAATAGATTGATTCGACCCCGAGGAATCTGAATCTATGCTCAGATTTGTTCTCGCTAAAAAGCAAGCAGAGATATGATAAAAAGTTCTTACCACTTCATTTTGCTCCCTCTCAATCTTCTCCAACTCTTGCTCCATTCCACTGAACTCCAATCTTCCTTCCGATCGTCCTGACGGTGCGACCTGGAATTTCAACAATCCATACCGGTATTCTCTCTAAACTAACCATCTCCAGGACCATATTCATATCCTCGGTCTCTTGATGCCTCTGCTGGGCTTGTGCCCTGAACTCCTCCTCGCTGATCGAAGCGTCGGCGACGTCTTCATCCTCCATGTGCTCATCGCGGTTCTCCATTGTACCAGTTAGAAGGAATTAGGGGGGAAAGTCCAAAATCAATATAAGAAGCGACTGTATGGGAGAAGAAGAAGAGGGTCCTTTGGAAGACAATAAAAGGACTTGTGTGTGTGTTTGTGAGCGCAGTTGTGAGTGTAGAGATGTGAACGGGGGTGGGGGTGCGTGAGTGGAAACGTATGCAAGTCATCTACTATCTATGCATCTCTGTGATGGTGGGTGGTCAACCAGGATAACGAGGTCTGGTCTAGAAGGGCACTGCTCAATGATGCACCATCGTCAGATTTGTACGTTCTGAATTTTTATTTTCTGTGTCACAGAACAAATTATTCTGGTCAAAACTGTTCAGGTATTCAGAGACGGCTGGCTCCAAGGAGTCTGTCAGGACGGCTGTGAACAGACAAAAAAGACTGACTGTTTATACTGAAAAAAAAACTGTCTCGGCGGACATATGAATGTGCACAATTGACAACAGAAGACGGTCACCAAAATCGGTTTGAACAACTGTCAGAAATTGGAAGATAGCAAAAAAAGGTTATTTACATACATATGAATGATGAGGTGTTAATCTGCGACTAGAGGCGCAGGGCGACATTACATGGGCGATCGAAGAGAGAAAACGTTCATATTTTCATTTGGAACCAAAAACGGTTAAAATAGAAAACTATGACATAGCATGATTGTGCTCATCACGCAGACAAGTTTGCTCAAAAGCACATTGAATTATGCTCAGCATTTTTCAAGAGAAATTATCATCTACGAAAATGATGTACATAAATTTGCTCAATATACCCGGAAAATTTGAGAAAAACTGAGTCGTTGAAAACCATTTTTCAAGGCTTCAAAGTTGGCTTTTAACTTTTAACCGTGATGAGTAGCAGGTTTCAAAGAGCCCGTCGAAATCGATGGAACGTGTATATGAGTAAAAAAGAGATGCAAGCGAAAAGAGTCAGAATGCAATAAAAACAACAAGAAATCCTAATTCACTTCCTTCTTTTATCGTTCAGCATCTCCCTCTATGTACCCTCCAGAAATACGACTGACAACGAACATCAATGCCATATGGCCGACTCCATAATCTTCAAGCGTTCTTTCATCACAGCACACTTGTTTTCCTGAAAAGTAACTTTGAGAAGCGTCTTTTTTAGCTAAATAAGCTATTATCCTCGTCTGGAAAAGTGACGCCCAAGCTCGAGTTGTTTACCTTGTTTACAGTGCTGGCCAAAAATATATGAATTTTAGTGATTCTCAGTGCAAAAGGGTTAACTTTGACCAGTTGAAAAAGTATGTTCCAATGTCTCGATTTTTATCAAACTTCGTGAATGTATCAAGCAACTCTAGATCTTCATTTTTGTAGTTGACTACTTTTTACGAAATTCACAATCAAGTCAGTTAATCATTGATCCGAAAAAGTTCGAAATTTGCACTCAGCTTTGATGTCACGTAACTCACTTCATTGCAATTTTCGTAAAAAGCTGTCAATTACAACGATGAAGATCTAAAATTTTTTAATACATTCACCAAGTTTTGTAAAAATCGAGTGATTGGAACATATTTTTTCAACTGCTCAAAGTTGGCCATTTTGCACTGAAAATCACCATGAAAACAAGCTCGAAAACGTAAACAACCCCCGAAAAATGTTTCAGATTTGAGTCTACACTTTTCAGATTTTCTCATTTTTTCTCAGCGTTTTATCTTTATTTTCCGAAAAATTAACATTTTCTTCTGTTAATCTGCAAAAAAGAACGGAAAAAAACGATGAAAAATGAAAAAAATGACACTTTTTTTGGGGTTGCTTACGTTTTTGAGCTTGTTTTTTTTGTTTGAGTGCCCTTTTTTCAAACATAGCTAATACAATTTGTTGATTCTTATAAAGCTCACCTTTGAAAATCAACCGCATATCTTTTACAGGGATTTCGCAATGGTAAGCAACATCCTTCTTCACCACTTCGACAGTATCCGTGCTTTTGACATCCAAATTGAATTTACGCCCACTCAAATCTTGAATTGTAATCGTCATACTTTCGGGAATCACGTGGTTAGTAGCATCTGTGGATTCCGATGGATCGACTGTCTCATTATTGTTGATAGCGGATTTCCCTTCCTGGCTCATGTCTCTGAACTTTTCACTTCGAGAAACTTCGAGGAGATGAATTTCTTCGCAAGATGTTGTGAGAAGAAAAGAGGTCCGAAATCAGAAAATCGATAGCGAAAACAAAAACTTCTGTGCCCTTTTTTCAAGAGACCGGTTGCAACTGAGAACGAGGAAGAGGAGAAACATATGTAGACGCAGACAGAGAAAGAAGCGATGATAGAGAAACAGATATTTTTACTCTCAGCTGGTAGGCTTCTCTCTCTTTCTCTCTCTCTCTCTCTCTCTCTCTCTCTCTCTCTCTCTCTCTCTCNAGCTGGTAGGCTTCTCTCTCTCTCTCTCTCTCTCTCTCTCTCTCTCTCTCTCTCTCTCTCTCTCTCTCTCTCTCTCTCTCTCTTTTTGAGGTGTAGCGGTTCTTTTTCACAGATTGTAACACTCTATTTTCAGATGAGCTAAATTCACTGAATGGCTGAAAAAAACAAAGAAAAGTTAAGTGACCAATTGCTCAGCTAAAAGGATACTTAGATACGAGGAAGGCGGGGCCAGTCGTCTTAAAACACATATATCGTATCCAGGGGTTCGGTGAGCTGAAAACCTTCCATTTTCGAGATTCCAGCAAACTCAAAGTATCACCACTCACCACCTCGTCTCTCTCAATAATCTCCTCGAGTTCTCGCCGCAATCCTTCATTAGACTCCCAATCATAAGGACACCCCTCGACGTCTTCCAAATACTCCGCGCACATGGCCATGAAATGCGGAGGCGATCCATTCCAGTCGTGGATTTTGAGCCGCTCCACATTCTCCCAGACCTTCACACAGGGACAGTCTTCTCGGAGACTCATAATTCGGTCGAATTGCCTCTGAAGACTATCGATGGTCTCTTCAACTAATCGTCCGCTCAGTCCAACTCTTCCTTGATCCGTATCATAATGCGAACGAGCTCGCTCATTCAAATCCTTCCAAGTCAAATCCATGCGGAGTTTCCGCAGAATGCACTTCGTCTCCGGCAAACTGCTCATCTTGGCTCTCATCAGTTTATGAATGATGTTAAACGTATTGTCTCTTACGTCCGGGTCATCGAGAGCCTTTCGAGTTTTATGACCCTTGTGATGGTCGATAACACAGTCCGCACACAGGGAGAAGGCGTCCACGTTGATATAGTTGTGTTCTTCATGAAAACATTCGGTGCAAATTTGAGGATTCCGAGTCTCGCCTCGACACTTTGTGCAGATAATTTGTTGGTAGTGCCTCATTCGATCTATCACCGGGGTCTTGTTGCACTTATGAGATTTGGTGCCGTCTGCTAATTGCTGGTCTGCACACGGCTCGCATAGAACATCGATAATAAGGACCAGATCTTTGAGGTTTTTCTCTTGCTGACACGTCAAACAATTTCTGATTGTTCCTTTGAACTCGCATTTTGAGCCTGAGCAGATTCCAACACCAGTTGTCTGCAAAATCATAGGCTCTTTCAGATGAACTTTTTCTCATAATCTGGGCCAAGGGGAAAATGACTCTACAGATTCAGATTCTAAAATGAACATTGGCAAAAGGCCTTGAATTATAACCTCAAAGAGTTGTCCCTCCTCTAACCAGGGAACCCGTTATAGGATACCTCTAAGAATTTCCGAAATCAGGACTTTCGAATGTGCTATGTGGCTAACTGTAAAAATCGTTAGAAGTCGAGATACAGACTCCGAAAGATGGTAAACCCCACATTCAAACGGCGGCAATGGTGAAAACGCTCATCTTTCAAACCCTGTATCTGGACTTCTAGAAGTTTCCACATGTAGCCACATAGCACATTCGAAAGCCCTGATTCTGTTCTACATATGACCTAATTAATAGAGAATTCTCAGAGGTACCATATAACGGGTTTCCTGGTAAAGCCTATTTTCCGAAACCTTGTGATAGTGGTCCCCCCTTTGCCTCACTTCAAGGACATTTATCTCGGTGCGCGTTGAGAATTTGAAAAAACTGATAACTAATGAAATGTACCTCTTATTATGGCAAACATTTTATTAGTTAGCACCTTTTGAAAATTCCCAACGCGAACCGAGATAAGCGTCCATGAAGTGAGACATGCACTACTATTACAGATTTGACGGTTGTTGGCTCAATTTGGCGAGGTTATAACTTGAATTGGGTTGGAACTTTTACAACTTTCATATTGTAATCTGAATCTGTAGGGTCGACTTCACCTTGACCTATGAGAAAAAGGAGAAAAAGTTCAGAAAGAAAAAAAACCAACCAAAGTGTCCCACCACGTGCGAAAAGTCTGGAACGCGTTATTCCGGTGCTCCACTATCAGACTCTCAACTGTGTAGTTGACGGTTCTGTTTTTGAATGCATCAGTTTTCTTGCAAATCGGACAGTTTCCATTCGGATCTATTTTGGAGCAAGAGAGGCATATCGTGTGACCACAATCGCCGGAAATTGGCCGGCGGTGGCTTTCGTCTGGAATAGAAAGGAGGAGACTGATGGAAACTTGCGAAATTTAAGAATTGAATTGAAAAATTTCGATAGTTTTTATGAAAAAACTCACCAAACAAGTTCCTCGCGAAGTTCATCTGACAAGAGTAGCAAATCAAGGATCCCAGATGTATCATTTTGCGGAACTGAATTGAAAATATTGCTAGCTTTACATTACCAGGAAAGCGAGAGAGTGAGACAAATATGGAGACGCAGAGATAGAGAAGAAGAAGTCACGGGTGATTGCAGGAAAGATAAGAGAACAAAATTGGAGAGGAGAACCGAAACAATTGAAATGAATGGAAGAAGGGAAGTGAAGAGATAGGGGTGTGGATTGCTAACTCTAAATTGCGGTTCAAAAAAACCTGTTAGATTTGTTGTTCTGGTATTAGCAAAACGTCAGTGATGGTCTTGGATTTCAACACTCGGAGATTCTGATTAGATTCTGAGATTTGGAGATTTGGAGATTCTGAAACTCTGACTTCTTTTCTCGGAGCTCATTTTGAAATTTTGATGGTTTTGATTGTGCTAATAAGCCTTTCAAACTATATGTGCTCCGAGAATTTTATTGATATCTTTCTTGTATTTTCAGTGAAAATAGAAAACGCACCCAAAAAAATATAAAAAAATTTTATAGTAACGAATAAAAATTGATCAAAATAGTCGAGAAGCATTTGAAAACTCAACAAAAACAGTCAGCAATGTCACTGACTCGACTGCGGCTTGTACGCATCACGATCAACCGTACCATCCGGATTGAACCAAAGTAAGTTCCCGTCACTCGTTTCAGACAACGGTTCGAGTTTTCGAAGTGACATCACCATCTCCGCACCGGTCTCCCGAATATAAGCCCACTGAGCAGAGTAAGACGACACTTTTTGGACCTCATCTTCTCTCGATGGAAAGTGATAGACGTGACGGACACGGGCGCGTCTCACTTCGCGACGAATTTCCATTTTGAACGGGGCGGTAAGCTGAAATTTAAAACTGCTGAATAGAACGTCATATTTTGAAACTCTTACCGTCTCTCCTTTCTTAATGATCTCTAGAAGTGATCGTTTCTCAGGCCCACTTGATTTCAGATCATATGGGCAAACGTCAATGTTCTCCTCGAGATCCGACTTGTCGGCCATCGAATGAAAGTGTGGAGATCTTCCTTTCGAATCGAAGACTTCCAGTTTAACGATTCTATCCCAGATACAAACACATTTGCACACCGAGTCAATCGCTCGGAATTGCTCATATTGAGTCTCCAAACTCTTCAAAGTTCTCGCGAACGTTCCTTCCAATAATTCTCCTTGACCTATGTCGGGATATGATGACGTAAATCCCACTTCAGAAATCGTATAAGGATCATTGACAATCTTCAGCAGCTCACTACATGTCAGCATCATCCGCTTGTAACGCAGTCGACACTTGATCTGACTCTCTTCAACGCTCAACTTGCTTCTCAAAAGTTTACCCAATATCTTAGTTGCCGTTTTGACAATGGAATCTTTTTGGGCAGATCCATCGAATAACTTCTTCAGGCATGTTTTGTGATCTTCATGATCGTCGAGTAAACAATCAGAGCACAGCATGAACCGAGCATCCGGATTGTTCATTTTTCGGTTCAGCAGTGGCCCGTGGAACTTGGCATCCTCTACAGAACTCTTACAGATATGGCATTCAATCCTGTCAGTCTTCACGTCACCATGTTGTCTCACATCCTCCATGTCCTGATTGTCATACTCGGCCGTCGCACAATCATCACACACCGCGTATCCGACAACATCCATTCCAGCGTATTTTCGAGAAAATTTGCATGTTAGACAAATTTTCAACCCTTTCATTACGGCACACTTGGCGCAGTATCCATACGATGGATTCTGAAAATTTGTCTTCGTTTCGTCTAATCACAGTGTACTGGATTTAGAGGAATGCAAGCGCGCTCCATTGAGACGATTTTTAGGCTGGGGAACAAAACGAATTTTTTCCTAGCTTTTGAACTTTTTTTCCGGTTTTTTCGACATTCTGTGAGGATAGTATAAGGGTTCACCGTCTTTTGGGTTCGAAAAAACCGTTTTCGTCCAGGGCGAGAAAACATTTGAAAATTTGAAGGCGGAAGGGGCGGCTCGTTGGAGCGCGATTACATTCCTCTAAATCCAGTACACTGTGTCTAATAGTAAGTATATAAATGTGAGCCTCTGGCCAAGGCGTCTTTTCTCGCAGCGGAGTCTAGGCAAACTTCCGAGAATCAGAGCTGGCCAAAACTATATTATATGAATTTTGATGGTTTTCAGTGCAGCCAAGTTTGAGCAGTTGAAAAAGTATGTTCCAATTACTTGATTTCTATGAAACGTGATGAATGTATCAAGCAAATCTAGATCTTCATTTTTATAGTTGACAACTTTTTACGAAAATCCCAATCAAGTCAGTTATGTCGCGTTGAAGATCATCGGTGCAAAAAAGTTCAAAATTTGCACTGTTTCGATGTCGCGTGACTATACGCGACGTAACTCATTTCACAGCAGTTTTCGTAAAAAGTAGTCAACTACAAAAATGAAGATCCAGAGTTGCTGGATACAATCACCAAGTTTTATAGAAATCGAATTATTGGAACATACTTTTTCAAACTGCTCAAAGTTGGCCATTTCGCGCTGAAAATCACCAAAAGGTATAGAATGTAGCCAGCACTGTACGTCGTCATTTTTGACTGAGTATCAGACTCTCAAATTGCTCATTTTAGACCGCTTCTCACCTCTTTCCCAAAGTCGGACGACGCGTATGAAAAATACTCATTGGCGTTGAATGCGGCAACACTTGTGTACACTGTCCACCACTTGCGAATCACATCGAACACATCCTTCTCGTACTCGGCCCGAAATCCCAACGCCGCATAGTTGATCGTCTTCGCGACGAACGCCTCTCGCCGGTAACAAATCGGACACCTCATTTTCGGATCCAACTCTACGCAAACTTCACATGCCGAATGACCGCACGTGCCGGACACCGGACGACAATTTTCATCGTCTGAAAAGTGGGAGAGGCTGACCACAAAATCAAACGAGATTATTACCAAAAAGTATAATCGTTTCGTGTCCGACGCGACAAGCCTCACAAATCAGCGATTCGAGTTGAGCCATGTGGTATATTCAGCTGAAATGATGGGGGAAATGGAGGAAGGAATAAACAAAATGAAAAAATTCTGGTTGAAAAATGTCTCCGTTTCCCCTCTCTTCTGTATAGCCTCATCCCTTTCCCTCTCTATTTCTTTGACTGGTAGTTCGAATACGTCTTTTTCTGTCCATTTTCTTTCTCTGTCTGTTTCTCCATCATCCATATCTGTTTCTCCTCTTGCTCATTCTTAGTTTCCCGTCTCTCTTTCTCCTTCTCTTTTGTGTTGTTCTGAAGGCTCCGTCCTTTAGCAACTGTAGTCCACATCTGGCATAGAAACTAGGATGATCTGAATAAAAATCTGGTCGTGGCCTAGGATCCGACAACTCGGCCTCTCGCCACGAAGCTGGTATTTGAAGAAACAGGTCCGCATTTCAACTTTTGAAATTTTGAAATCATAAGGTTCAGAAATTCTAAGCTGAGATTCCGATGGATTCTGAGATTTGGAGATTCTGAGATTCACTCAAACTACTGCTACTTGTCATACCTTTTTCTATTCTTTCTTCCGACATTTGTCCCAGTTTCAAGTCAAAAAGTAAACCATAACATCTTTATTATCTCACCCAAGCAAAATCACGAGAAAAAAAACTCCAAAAATGATCTCTAAATCTCCTCAGGAATCGGTTTCAACTGAATCTCCTCCTCCTTCGCTCGATTCGATAACTTCGGCAAGTCTCTACAAATGATCGAGATTCTTCGATTCCTCGCCACTTTTTCTCCATTCGTCCAGACACTTTCCGACTCGCCGAGCACCTCGTGCGTGAAGTCGTACCTCCCGGGACCGCTGGAACATTGATTTGATTAGTTTTTTGGCGGGAAACAAATGATCTACTTTCAGGCTTGATTCATACACAAAGATTTTGAATTTCGCGCTCTTTTTTTCAGGTTCAGGTTCAAACTCACCCCAACCGATACAAACTCCTTCTGGGCATCAGAAGATCCACGACGAGCTCGTCCTTCTGATCCTTGTGCCGTAGACGCATGATGGCGTCGGAGAGCAGCGAGACGCCGGTGATCACGTCGCCACAGTACTGAAGATTTTTTCATTAATTTTTGGTGGATTTCCCTCAAATTCTGATCGCAGAACTGCTAATTACCTTAGCCTTAAAGTTTGAGCTCAAAATCTCTCCCTCGGTGTTTGCGTACTTTTCAGACTACAGTAATCCTGAAGACTCAAAAAATTGACAACTCACCCGAATCGAGTCAATGTGCGGCTTGATGACGCCGTCCTTGTGCAAATCCAAAATGTGCACATACGTCAGGTGCTCCGTGTTGGCGCCGAACGATTCGCTGCGAATTCGCCGAATCACTTCCGAGTTCTCCGCCTTCCACTCGCGTTGCTCTCGTTCGCGGTACAGGTGGATGGCCTGGAAAATTGAGAATTTTCAATTTTCAAAGTTGATCGGAAAATCATCAATTTTGAGCGGGAAATTTGAAATCGTTTTTCCGAAAATGTCTAAATTCCGTTTTTTTCTTGAGATTCAGATTTAGATGACGTCACCTTTTTCAAAACTCACATCATCCCAATGACTCTTCTCATAGCGCAACCGCTTCATGTGCGGCTCCACCTCGGCGAGCAACGTGTTCTCCTCGGTCTCCGTGATGAAGTCTCTGCAGAAAATTATAAATTTTCGAGTTTTTAGGCTCTGGAAACTCAGAAAACCATGTTACCAGGTGAAAAACCGGTTAAATTTCACCGAAACAAAATTTCAAAAAATTTGACCACAGGTGAGCCTCGAACCCAAGACCCCTCGAACGCTAGCCAGGAAGCTTACTAGTTCTACCAAAACGCTCAAAAAAGAAAGCAAAAAAAGTTTTGACCTCATGGGGTTCGAACGCACGACCTCTCGATTTCAAGCCGGCGCTCTTACCAGTTGCGCCACTCGCTCCAAATGGAAAACACCACTGAAATCCATAGAAAAACCCACCGCTTCACGTAACAACACGCTCGCATCTCCTCGGCCAACGCCGCCGGCCATTTTTGCACATTATGAAAATGAATCAGCTCCTGGAGAGCCCTTCTGGAGATTCTCATGATTCTTCTAAAAACTCATAATCTGAATGCCTAAAACTCTCCTAAAATCTTCTGAAACTTCATGTGGAATCAACCCAACACAACTGGAAGTCTTGAAATCTCAAAATCACATTGATTTTATTGTCAGAAAATTTCTTTTTTTTTTGGCTCCGACTGTCAGTGTTGAGCACATAATAAAGGGGCAGAGAAGAAATTATGCATGCACAAAGACAATAGAAAACAAAGAGAATAGGAAACAATGATAAAAAAAAAGGTATACAGCAATTGAGCATTTTCAGGGGGCGAAATTTTTGGGGTGTATATTTACAAAAAAAACAGTTACCAGTGAAAATAGAGCTTTTTTAACAGTATGAAAGGGGGTCAAAAAGAAATTGTACACGATTTTCTGAATAGAGACATTACATTTTTGAGGGGAAGAAATGAGAAATGAGATGGTTAGGGCTATAATCAACAGGAAAATCAATCTATTGGATCTTCTTTGGGGGCGGAGCTTCGATCGCTTCGGCGAGCTTCTTCATGTCGGCCAGAGAGCGTTTGAGCTCTTCACGGAATTCACGCGAGCTCTGAAAGAATGTAGATGGTTGGATGAGTTCTATATGCATATGAAGAATGAGATGGAAAACGCGCGAAAATCTCATTTTTCGCTGTAAGAATAGAACTGAAATTGACCACCAACTTGTGGACACCAAGAAGACGTCAAAATCAGAATTCTCCGAAAATTCAAAATCCTAGAAGCATCTCCATTCATTTTTCTCCATTTCTAGACCATTCTCATCAAAATCGGATTGCTAGAACACACGTTACGAACAGAAGAAGAGAAGAAAACGCTATGGAAGAGAAATTCAACAGAACTCGGCCACGGCAGAAATCTAGGCCATCAGGGCGGCTTCAAGCATTATAGAGCCATTTTGAAGGGAATTTTTTTGGAAAATAAAGGAAATCACAACTTCAAAATTGAGCAATCCGGATACTCATAGTTTTCAGGCAAGTTTTCTCCAATTTTTGAAAACATTTCCATATCAAATACTCACCGTATTATCAGCCGACCGCTTGCTGGAAATATGGAAAGACAGCGTGTCCTCTCCGGCGACGATGTACGACACTCCGTATCCTCTATCCGCCACCGGTCCGAAACCTCCTCCAGCGGTGATCAATCTCAGACGAACCTCATCCGACAGCCCCTTGGCGTCCGCTTCACACTGGTTCATCGGCGTCTGCGAGGTGGAGAGCAGGTACGTCGGCGGGAAGATGTTGTCGAAGAACGGCGACTCCTCCTCGAGGTATCGCTTGATGACGTAGAGCGCGAAGAGATGACGATCCACTCCTTGGCCACACATGGCGTCGCGGTAGAGCTCTTGATGCTTGTCGCAGGCTTTTCGAAGGAGCTGAAGACGTTCTTGGGGCGTCGTTTTGGCGTTGAGCATGCTTCTGACGAAGTCCGAAGATTGGACGGTGCAGGAACGGACGGTCTCGGTGCGGCCTTCACGGAAGAGACGGGTCATCGAGGCTTCGTAGGTCAGGGAGAATTTGTTTTGGTTCTGAAAGAAGGGAAACGTTTTGGAAGGGACAACTATGAGCTGGAGACTAGGAGGAATCCAGAAGACGTCAAAATCAGAATCCTCACTGCGATTTTTCACTCGAAAACCTCTCACCTTGAAGTAGGTATACTGCAGAGTCATCTGCAAGAACGCATCCGGCGACACCTTCAACTTCTTCGCGAATCCCTTTCCATAATCCGTCCACACCAACAGCGCCATCTCCACATCGGCAATCAACGCGTTGGCGACCTCCATCGACTTGCGAATCTGCTCCAACGCCGGCTGCGGGAACTCCCACTTGAGACGTTCCGGCGTGAGCTTCTCCTTCGGCTCTCCCTTGCACCGCCCGTGCTCATCGTACCCAATGAAGACGATGTCTTGCAGAAGACTCCACTCGGTGAAGTGCGCCATCACGGCGGCGTCTCCCCACGAGTGCTCCGTGTTGATTCCGACGTGACCGTTCTTCGAGATGATCAGATTGAAGCTCTTGTCGAACCACCGATCGTGAGCCTTTCCGTGGAGCAGATTGTGAGCCCAGTCGTCCAACTTTGAAGGATCTTCCGGGTCGTAGTGCGTCTCCTCATCGTCCAGAATCACAACGAACGCGGCTCTCTCGATGTCGTTCAACGACGTCTTATTGACTCCACTTCTGAAGTGAGCCCGTCTGGTCTTCGCCCAATCCGCTCGCTCTCCAGCTGTCAACGACGCCAGATGCTTCTCTCCCTCGGATGGCTCGTAGGTGTGCGCCAGGATGGCATCATATTGAAGTTGGAGCTCGCAGGCCTCCAAAAGTCGCTTTCCATTGTGCACAATGAGCTTGAACCAGACCCCTTTGCAGTAGACGGCGACGTGCTTGGCATCGTCCCAATGAAGAAGACGATCCACTTCTTCGCCGGGCACGCGGCACGTATTGAAGAGACGCTCGTATTGCATCGTGCAGAATGGAACCTTGGTGCGTGGAGAGATGGAGAACGGCGACACTTCCTGACGATCCACCATTCTTCTGAACTGCAGCGAGGTGTAGGTGAGATTCGCGGCTCGCGAGGCTTGATTCGTGGTCGGGTGCTCGTTGAGCGTGTCGAATCCGTAGTAGTTGCTGTTGATCATGATCGGCGAACGTTGACGCATGTAGACGAACTCCTCCCACCAGTCGGTGACGTAGTTCGAGGAGAACCACGATTTGAGCGTCAGATAGCGTTGCAGACGGCGGCCGACTCCTTTGCGGAAGCGTTCGGAGAGGAACTCGAGCTCTTGGAATTCCTCGTCGCTGAGGATGGGCTTCATGGAGAGGAGGTGCTGAAATTGATATGTATTAGAGGTTGTTGGAGGTTTCTGGAGTGATTGGCGCGTCTTAGACGTCTTTTCAGACTCTCCGAAGCTTTCCAACCTTACCTTTCTGACTGTATCATCCAACTTGGGAAGCGGCAGACGAGGAAGAGCTCCTTGGAACGAGTGGAGCATCGGTCCGGCTTTGGAGATGATGTGGAGCACGCCGAGCCATAATTTGGTCGCCTTGGACACCGGCTTCCCCGGCGACTCATACATCCATCCCTTATACTCGAGGAGGGTCTTGATGGAGAGCCGGAGCAGTTGAACGAAGATGAGCCAGAGCAGCGCGCCGGCCACCGCGATGGAAATGCTCTGGCCGAGATATCCGTCGCTGGAAAAAAGAGAGGTTGATGAGAGTAGAGGGTGCTATATGCATGTTTTCAGTGTGGAAAAAGAGGTCTCGGGAGCCAGGGGTGCTTTGAAAGCGTTTAGAGCCATTTTTGCGCTTTTTTGATGGATGTTCCGGTGTCCAGGGGTCTATTAAGCGATTCTGTGCATCTCTAGAGCGTTTGTCGATAGGAAAAAGACTGAGGAAGCCCTAGTGGCGACCAAGAAGCTTCCTGGCCACCACTGGCGCCTTTGATGTGATGGCTAGTGACTGGGATGCATTTTTGATGATCTGGAGCGACTCTGGCACTCTTTGAAAAGGGATTTCAGGCTGTTAGGGTTTTCAAAGCGTTTCTGAGCATCAATTGAACAATTTTTGATAGAAAAATGACTGAAGCAGCTCTGGTTGGCCACTGATCTCGTCTAGCGCATTTCCTACATTTTCGAGCCAAGAAAACTCACCCGAAGACGTAGTGAACTATGTAGTTCTGAATGAATGGGAAGATTCCGAACGAGAGGTCGTGCTTGAGCACCGAGAACACGGCGACGGCGCCGACGACGAGCCCAAGCGTCCACGAGTTCGCCGGGAACATGCCATTCATGAAGTCGTTTCGGAAACGACCGGTACGGCGTTTGTACGACCGCGAGATTCCGTGCCAAATGTCGCGGAGAAGCTCCTGGTCGTAGCTGACGGAGACGCCATCGTGGGTGACTGGAAATAGGGGAATGTTGATTATGGAGCTTGTTGTAGCAAGATTTGCATAGATCTAGTGAGAAGCTCGAGCTGAATCTTTCTAGACTCGAAAATCTGGTTTCGTATATCTTTCAGTATTTACGACCAAATTTCATAAGATTCCAGTCAGAATTTCCCAGGATTTTCAGATCAAAACCATTAAAATTTTGTACTATTAGATTCAGAATTTTCTCCAGGAAAAGCTTACCGGCGAAGGAAAGAGCGGCAGCACTGCGTGCCTCAGCCATGGCTCCTCTTTAGCTGCTCTCTCGGAATGGAATCGATATTGATGGTAGTGATTAGATGGAGAGGAAGATGGCACAAAAATGGAGTAGTGGTGTTAGTTAGTGTATGTAGTGGATGGTCCCTGAAATAATGGAGACTTTATTGGAGGATTCTGGAGAGGTGAACACAGTGAAAACAGAGAGGGGAAATGACAAAAGTGCACTAAATCAAGTTGATGGAAGAACAGAAAACTACTGATAAACAGCGACGATGGAGGAAATCGAAAGTTGCTTATCCTCTCTGTCTAAATTGATGTGTTGTTGATAGAGGTATCTCGATTCGCACGCTACCTCTCCGAGTGAGAGAAATGAAGAAGAAGAAAAAACTTGGCCAAGGGTAGAAACCGAAAACAACCAAGAGAACCGCTGTTTTTTCTCTTGGTCTAGAGGAACTCCCAAAGGAAAAAAAAGCAGAACACCGAGACCAACTAAAAACTAGGCCAAGATATTACTTGTGGGAGTGTGAGCGATGCGTGTCTTATCTAAACAAAACATATGGATATCAAAGGGATTCATATCATTGGGGGTGAAATGATATGCGTATAAATATCTCAACATATGTGGTGTTTGAGATAAGACACGGCTAGATCAGCTAGAATCGATGTTGATGATCAGATGACCGTCATGGACTTTGTTCGCGTTCGAAGGTGCGCCAGAAAGACGACATTTAGCATGCTGAACTTATTTTTGGCTGAAAACGTCGAAAACTATCAATTTTAAACTTTTGGATACCAGAGGCATCAGAGAAGAAACTACCCACTTTTGAAACTGAAAATTGAGCTCTTCGTCCATGAAAATGGTGCATAAAGTGTTAGAAGAAAATGAGAAACCTTGATGGTCTATAAATTGCCATTGACAATTTGCCAACAAGGTTTTTCAAACTGAACTCCAACTTTTCTCATGCTGAAAACAGTCTAAAACGAGCCAAAGACACTCCAGCCATGCTCAACTCCAGCTCAACTTTCGAGCGTGGTGAGTACTCTGAGCACCGAGAGCCGAAATCAAAAAAAAATTTGTAAAAACCGCCGATACTCTACTCCAAAATCAACACAAAACAACGAAGTTTCAGTCTTTTTTTCGAGTTTTTGATCACAAAAATTCCAGAAACTCTCCCAAAAGCTCAATGTATAAAAATCCTCCAGGTATCCCCGCGAATGGCAAAACACGACGAAAACGAGGAAGACGAACCTTCTCCTCGTCTCTGTCTCCCAAAGAGGGAGCAAGCAGAACGAAGAGACGTAGACAGTCACAACGGGGCGATGTGCTCTCAGTGTGCAGCTCGATGAGTAAACAACAACACCGCGGCTTCTGGCCTAGAAAAAGGCAAATGGAAGAGTTTTTGCTGGAGGAGCCGCCCGTAGTACGAGAGCCCATGGAGGCAAACATTGGCCTTCAGAAAGGTTACTTTTCGATTGGTCTCAAATTGGATGAGAAAAACGAATGGAAAAATTCAATCCAAATGATAGTACGCATCTTCTTTTGAACTTGACGATCTTTTATCAGGTCTTCGTCTTCTTCGTTTTCTCCACCCTTTCTCTCTGTTATCATTATAAAAGAGATTCCGTGTACTTTCGTACATTGAATCAAGCAGAGATGAGTGAACAGGAGGACGAGGAGGAATGAGTGCTGAAACCCAAGATGGACTGTGCTTCTAATTAGGGGTTGTTGACACTTTGATAAGACTGAGAAAAAGTTGCCGAGAACCAATTGGGTGAAAGTAGAGGGGAGAGCTCACTGATGACTGACTGATAACTGAGCACAGTCATGGTTAAAGGAGCACGTGGTCAGCGAGAATTCGGAGCACAGAAACTGTTCTTCAGTGCTTCAAGGAGTGTAGACTGGCGTCACTGGGCTTCTGATCAGATCAATGACGATTTTCACTCAAGAAGACTGTCAAAGTTGAGCCGATTTTTGTACTGAAAACAGCGAAAATTGCTGATTTCTCCAGTGGAAAGTAGCAAAACAATTGGAATTGGCCAGAACCCAAACTTGATCCGGGGAAACCAAATTTTTGAGTTTTCAAGTCAAATCTGTGTGTTTTTCTACCATATTACTGGCAGATGACAGTTTAGCCCTCAAGACATATTTTTGACTCGAAAATTGGTGTTTTTACTGGAAATCTAATGAAAAACCAGAATCCGCCTAATCGACGAATTTATGCTTCTGGAATCTCCTCGAAGCAACCCACATCTTTGAGGTTCTGATCAGAAATCTAGTCGACCAAATTTTTATGCGAAAATCGACAAATTTTCGTTTAAAAATGGTTCTAAACTACCTCAAAAGGAGTGTTCGAAGTGCTGACCAGTTGAATGGACATCTAGAGAACTGACCGAAAATATATCGATAATCTCATTTTCCAGTCTGGGAATCAGATTTTTCGTCTTCATGTGCTATGAATTCAAGACACTCCGAGAAGCGTAAAAATCAAACAACGAATTCTCCCTATTAAAATCACTACAATCAACGCAGACCTATTTTCGGTCTACACTATCTGATAGCGTGAAGAACGGCGAGTACCAAAAAAAAGACGAATGGAGAAAAAAACCGCGTCATCGGATCGTGAAGACCAGGACGAAGAAGTAAAGGCGGACAGACCCCCTTTCTCTCAGTCCGATCATTAACAGAAGGACACATCTCTCCCGGGGTGAGGACGGAGGACAAAGTACACGAATCTCCACCCACCGTCACTCTGCGTCTATGTCTCTTTCTCGCTCTGTCTCCTCCGCAGCGGGAAGGAAACGTAAGAAATCGAGTTGGAAGAGAGAGAGAGAGGAAATGATCACGAGGAGAGAGAATCGTCCATTTGTTGGTTATCAATGGAGGGAGTGTGGTAGACGGAGAGACGAAGAGAAGGAGAGGGAAGTTGTGTTCCAACGATTTTTGAACCAGTGGAACCAGGGCAAAGTGCACTTCTGGACCTTGTTTCCGGGAGAGGAAGACGGATTCAAGGATTTTTCAAATATCCATTCTCTCGTCCTTCGGTTTCCTGATACGTAGCGCTTGACACTGTGAAGATGTTCCTGGTAGCATCCAGAGGCTCAAAGCTGACCAGGATTCAGATCCCATCATTCCAGTGGTGCTGGAGCCAAAATTGCTGTAAAACTCGACCGAAAACTATGGAAAAAAGGCTGAGGACTTCCAGAATCTCCAGAATCCCTTTTCGTCATCTAGCAATTCCCAGACGTTTAGAGCCACAAAAACCTACTAAGAACGACAAAAAGACCCCCAAAACCATCACCAAAATGACCAATGACCGTTCAAAAGATCCTAATCCCATCCAAATGACTCCAGAACTCTCTAGAACCTTTTTTCTGCGTCTCATCGTCCCACACACTCTCTCTCGCTATCCCTCCTAATCTCAGACCATACAATGACTACAAACTACAACTACACCGTACTCAAACAATAGGGGACCCTGGGAAAGGGTCCAAAGTTTAGATAACACTCTGAAAAAGTGTGTACCCGATTCTCTTTTTTTTTTGTTATTTTTTTAGTGTAAAATGACGCGGTGAGAATGCGAAGAAGACGGAACCTGTTGGGTTCAAACAGGGAAAAACAAAATATCATCTTTTCAGCCGGGGGAAAAGTTCAGTTTCAAACCGAAAGCGCCGAGTGAGAGGAGAGAAATAAAAACAAAATCAAGGCGACTTTTTATGGTTTTTAGTGTGTGATGCTTGGTTATTTCAGAAGGTGATTGTATCGTTGTTGATAAACAACAAAATGCAGTTTGCAACATTTTTGTTGATGAGATGTGATTTTGAGAAGAGTCGAAAATCGGAAGAAAGTTTGAGACTGTTTTGAAGGAAAATAGATAATTTTTTTTCGAAAATCGAGATTTTCATTATTATAAATTCGCAGTCTGTTGGCACTCTTTTAAAGGCGCATGACGTTACTTAAAAGGATATCTCGCCGCGATTAGAATTTTTTTTCGTCTAAAAAACATGTCAAATCTTAAAACTTTTTATGGCGCTCATTTTTCAGACCGAAAAAATGTCTAATCGCGGCGAGATATCCTCTTAAGTAACGTCATGCGCCTTTAAAAAGGTGCCAACAGACTGCGAATTTATAATAAAATTTGGAGCATCTCGGCTGGACTGACTAGGACTGACTAGAGACCGACTAGACTGAGCTAGACTGAAAACGAGCGAAATCATGAAAAATAGCCTGAAAATTAGCTTTGACTGAAGATATCTTGAATGGAAAACGAATTGAGCCGCTGGAAATTCAAAACAGTGCCGAAAAAAGTTCGAAATCCGAAAAGGTTTTTTGGTGAAAATACCGACTCTTGAAGCTAAATGTTGAGCTTCCTCAGCGAAAAAATAGTTTTTACGATCAAAAATAGGCTAAAATCAACGAAAAATCCGAAAAAATAGCGAAAAATCGGGCAAAAAAAATCGTTATTCATCTGGATTTTTAGCCTAAATTTCTGCAGTTTTCAATGAAACTTGATCATTGAGATAAATCCTTGGCTGAAAACTACCTGAGACTATCAAAAAAAATGAAAAAGCATCCGAAACTTTCGAGAAACGACGAGAAACTCAGCAAACGCCGAACAGAAAGATTTCCACTGAAAAATCCACATATTGAGTCGTAATTTGACATTTTTACATCAAAAATTAAAAATCTCAATAAATTTTGACTGAGAAAGCACTAAAAATCCACCGAAAACAACAAAAAATGACCGGAAATCGCTTCGAAAATCTGAAAAAATGAATTGAAAATTGATGACATTTTTCAGCACTGCAAGTGCGCTCCATCGCCTTACAGTTTTTTGCGCTTTTTCGGAGGGAGTTCAAAATTATTGCGCTTTCTCTTTATATTTTTCAAGTTTTCCAATGCAATCGAACTCGAAAAAGAGCTTCAAACTTTCTACTTTCCCCTCTGCATTCTTTGTAGCCTACAAACTCATCCCTCCTCCCATGTGCCACGTGTGTGGAGTATCTTCAACCCTCTCCCACTGTCGGCAGTCGATGGAGGACAGGGTACAAAGTACACAAAAAATCGCAAGCCAGCAAGGACAGATAATAAATAAAGAGAGTTTATTGGGCATGAAAAAGAGGTGTCCACTGTTTTGAAAACCGAAAAGAGTGAAAAAAAAGACAGACATTGAAAAATAGTACAGGGACCTGCCCAGAGAGAAGCAATAGACATATTTGAAAATTCTGGCGGAAAATTCGAAAAAAATCAAATTCCTAAGCATCCGATGGCTTGGCGACCTTTTCCCACGAGTCGTCGGAGTCGTCGGAGACGTTGAGCTCGTCGAGATCGTCGACCAGGAACGAGCACTCCGCGTCGAGATCCTTCTCGTCGGCGAGGTCCGTCTCGACCGTTTCCTCCTGATCTCTCATAGAGAACGGGACGAAATCAATGTCCCGTTTGAGGACGCGACCCTCTAGATGGGCGATGAGCGTGGTTTGAGGGGGAATCAGTGGGCGGCGATTGCGGATCTCGGTGATGCGCTCGTTGAGCGACGGGTGCGTCACGCCTAGAAAACTGGGGGTTTCGTGGATTTAGCGTTCCACAAAAACTCACTCATCGAGCTCAACCCGAGCCACTGAGCGACAATGTGGGCCAGCAGACGGTCCGAGGACGCCGGGTAGTGGCCGACGAAGACCGCCTCGGTGTCTTGTTGGTTCCGGTTGTCGATGCGGAACACGTTGCGGAGCTCGCGCTCCAGGAAGTCCACGAAGGCCTGGAAACTCAGTGTTTTTAGCGTTGGTAGATCAAAAAAACCTTACCCAGTTGACCTTCCTGCCTAGCAACACCATCCGACTCTTGTAGTCGATGCGGTCGAAGCAGGCGGCTCCAGAGTATGGAGAGAAGCGCTTCACGGGCTTCTTCGCCGGGCTCTTCCCGCTGCACGAGCTCACGACCCCTTTCGAGGTCGTCGGCGTGTCCACAGCGGTCTCCGGCGTCTCCTTGTGGAGCGTCGAAGTGCCGTTGAGGATGCGCCGTTGCTCGACCTCGTCCTTGGCGCAGAACTCGTTCCAGAGCTGAAATTCGGGAGTTGAAGTCAGATAATAGGGCGGTCAGAAGCTTACCAATAGAAAAGAGGATGGTCAGAAGCTTACCTTCATGTTCTCGCGATCGGCGAAGAGCCTGTCGAAGGCGGTGGTGGGCGGCGTGGCGATGTCGGAGCCGTCCTCGCAGATGTCGTCGAGGTCGGTGAAGGTGAGCATGATGCGAGCTGGAATTTTTGATCTCCGACACTTCAAATGTGGCGCCAAAGGGCCTACCATGCTCCACCCGTCTCCATTTTCGCATGCCCATGTTTCTCTTCACATGGACACCGTCGGTATCGACGTCGTCTCCCAAAAGTCCTCTCGACGTCTTCGCACCGCCCATCCTCATCTTCTTGGCCATCTTGTTTTTGATGGGGTGGAGCTGCTCGACAGAGATGCGACGCGACACTTCGTTCAACTCGTCGCCAGACTCGGAGAGGTCATAGCTGAAAGGATTCTGGGGGGTTTTGGAGTCGAAAATCGTAAATATCAGGTTTGATTTAGGTAAATTCATTGAAAATCGATGAAAAATGACCCAGAAAACTCGAAAATCGGAGAATCGGAGAATTGTCATTTCTCAACCAATTTTCTCGATTTTTGGGTCATTTTTTTTCAAATTTTCTTAATTTTGAAAACTCACTTATTAAAATTGTGATACTCATCGGTATCCTGAACCCGGATTGGCCGGAAATCCGCATTTTCCTTGCGTGGAACTCCCATGGTTTCGTGGTTCTTGGGTATGGGGTGCTCTCGGAGCGATATGGGTTGAGAAAACTGGAAAATGAAGGTGGTTTGGAGGGAAATTTGAATTTTCTGGGATAGAACGGAAAGGAATTCGGGATAAGAGGCTAAAAATAACTAGAAAATCGGCGAAAATCGATGAGAAAAACGCAGAAAAAAACTGAAAGTCGTAGCAGTGCAGAGTTCCGATCTTCCGGCCGCCCTGGGGCGAATTTTCTTCCAATTTCCGGGCCACTTTTTCATAAAAATCGATCGATTTTTGCTATTAAAAATCATATGACCATTCATAAGAAAAGAAATAGAGAAGAAAAGTGAACAGGCTTCGGTTGTTGGGCGATCGCGGGGGTGAGAAAAAGAGGGAGAAAGAGAAAAATCAATTTCGCCTCCGCGGCCGATTGCGAGGAGAAAGTGAAACAGATAATAGGCTTCTGATGGGGGAGAAAATTGAGAAGATAATAAAGCTGGGTGTTGTTGTTGTTGTTGCTTTCTTTTTCTTTTTTGGAAAAGTGAGTTGGCAAGGAAATAGTTTGTGAGCCGAGGAGACTTAGAGACGCAAAAAAGAGCCACAAAAGCAATGGATAGACTTGTTGAAATAGGGAGGGAAGTGATCTCTTCAAACACACAAATACTGACAAGGAGTATTCGCTATTATTGCACAACATTGGGTTGGACAGTTCGGGGTGTTCTTTGATCGGTGGTGAAGGAAAAGATTAGCAAAATAGGAAGATCAGATAATAGAGAACTCGCTATTATCAGTTTTTTTTCTGGTTTTCAAGGTGCAGGTATAGCTCGTTATGCAAGACGATATCTCGCCGCGAATTAAAAAATGACAAAAATTTCGCACTGACGAATGAGATCACGGAAGGCTTATAAGGATTCACAGAAGAGCTTCCTATCCTACCAAAAAGACCTCGCGGACCTCGCTAACAACCACTTCTGCCTGACTGTCGCTCTTCTCACCATGACGTCATTACTATCTCCTCCGCAACACCACCAAGAAATCATTGAGATCTTCTCCTGTTCACCATCTGCCCTCCATGCCTTTTCCCCTTGCTTCTGTTGTTTTCTGACTGTCTGCGTCTTCTCTATTCATCATACTCTCTCACTGCTATTGCGTGTAACCTCCCCTGGTGTTCAATGTGTCCAGGACAGAAATGTGAATAGCGGGGAGAAAGAAAGGGCCCCCCGAAAGCTCACTTGGCTATAGGCCTTTGGGTTGTCGATGGAGCGAGTTTGCATAGAGGGAAATGGAAAAAAGGAACAAGGGGAGTTGAGCACAAGAGAGGTTACTTGTTTGTCTTTCGATTCCGTATAACTTCTATACTAATTTTGAAATATTTCATAACCCAGGTGTACTTTTTTTGATGGTCTGGTGCTCAATGCTCTCTAGAGAAAGAGAGACAGAGAGAGATCATAAAATGCTATCGTATCTTATCACTTTTTGCTGGTCTTATCTCTACTAACCAACGTCTGACCTAGAGGCACCCCATTTTGCACACACAAACCATTTACTAACCGATCGGTTTTTTTCCTCTAACACTTTCTAGAACTTTTCCTTCAGAAGTCATGGACAAACTGCACAAAGGATGGTTCACCGAGTTCTCTCCGGACGATCTGGAGAGGATGAGCAATCCGAGTGAGGAGGCTTCGAAAGTGCTCAAGTCGGATGGACAGGAGATGGGCGGCGCGTGGCCCGGACAGGCGTTTTCGTTGCAGGTGAAGAAGGTGTTGTTCCATGAGAAGAGCAAGTATCAGGATGTGCTCGTTTTTGAGAGGTAGGTCGGAAGTTGGGAGATGTTTAAAGGCGCATGGTTTTGAAAAGAGGCACCGTACTAGAACTGAGAATGAACTTCAAGAGAGATGGCCAGATCCTGGTTGACTAACAGCTCACGACCCTCCCTCACAGGAGAAAGTTAGGCCACTCTACTAGGCCATCTAAAGACAGCCGATAATAGCATCTGAGGGATCCAGTAAAATGAGAATTTGACACGGAAAACAACAGAAAATATACAAAAATATGTCGCAGGAATGATCGTCAAAAAATTTGCTTTCGATTCATATAAATTTTAAAAATATTGGTTCAGTGATAGGGAAGTTATAGGAGGGAGAAGGTTGGATGTAGGGAATCGTCGGAAGGCTCAACATTCCGGCTCTATGCGTCTATAATGGTCCCAAGGGCAAAGAATGGTCCCTGTGGAATTGAACGGACCCTGGGGCAAAGAATGGTCCCACTTTTTTGGTTGACATGGCTTTGGGAGTTGAATGGTCCCTGCGGCAAAGAATGGTCCCTGGGGCAAAGACTGGTCCCACTTTTTGGAGTGACATGATTTTGAGAATTGAATGGTCCCAAATTGACTTGATTGGTCCCAAGTGCAAAGAATGGTCCCTGATGCAAGGAATGGTATTATTCTTGTCGGAAAAAATGGCGCTCGGGGCCGAGAAGCGGCGACTTTCCCACGGGATATCTCGACACACAAATAGCGACCGTACTTTAAAGGAACATGCACGAATTGCACGTCATTTTTGCGTTTTGAGCAGTTTTTAAAGCTATTTTCAACATATTTCCGCAAAAAGTGTTACAGAAAAGTACAAATAGTTTTTATTTGTAAATTTTAGCTGAAAACAGCCTGAAAATCGCGAAAACGATGTAAAACCCGTGCATGTTCCTTTAAAGTACGGTAGCTTTTTTGTGTCGAGATATCCCGTGGGAAAATAGGCGCTCCTCGGTCCCGAGCGCCATTTTCTCCGACAAGAATAATACGTGTACTCTGTCCAGGCTTAGAAAGTCCCAGAAAGAGTGAAAATGATGGAAAAGGCGTTAAATTGATAAAAGCATGACTGCGTTGTCTTCTTCTTCTTATTCCTTGTTCTCGTGGCTTTTCTCTTCGAACTCATGGAGCGAGATCGGGAACGAGAATCTCTTCAAATATAACATGTATTTTTAACGGAAAATACCTTCAACGGACTTTACTAAGCCTGAAATACAAAAAAGAATCTGTAAAAATGGGGAGTTGCGCTGTGCGAACCGCATAATTTTCAAAGTTAAGACTACTTCTAACATTCAGGGACCATTCTTTGCCCCAGGGACCTTTCAACTCCCAAAGCCACTTCAACCAAAAAAGTGGGACCATTCTTTGCCCCAGGAACCATTCTTTGCCTCAGGGACCTTTCAACTCCCAAAGCCACTTCAACCAAAAAAGTGGGACCATTCTTTGCCCCAGGGACCATTCTTTGCCTCAGGGACCATTCAATTGGCGGGACCATTCATTTCTTTTTCTGGGACCATTCTTTGCCCTTGGGACCATTATAACCGCATAGAGCCTTTCCTATCCTTTGATACAAAGTTTGTTCCAATTGACCCACTGGTTGTTGAGTTAGGGTGGGGGAACCTACAAACCCACTTGACCAGGGGTGTGATACTTTGGAGGCTTTCAGAAGACTTAAAAACTGGATTCTACTTATTGTGTTATATATTTTTAGAAAGCCCAGAACATTTCCTATCCAATGATATGATTTTCATAAAAATTGGTCGGCTGGTTCTGAAGATACAGGCGCCAACATTAGTTGAAAATGTTCCACACCCTCCATCTCCATAACTAGTCAACCAATTTGGAGCAAAATGGTACAGATCGATAGGGAATTTCTTGGAGAGTGTTTTCATCAGTCAGGCTTGAAGTTTTGACAGGAATAGAAGCTCAAAAAGTGTTTAAAATGGGCTAAACTTTTTGGAACGTAACCACAAAAACCCCTAATAACGACTCTGACGAATTCGCGGTGTCAGAGAAGAAGAGAAACATTTCAAACATCTTTCAGTTTTGAAGCAATTTTCAGAACGATTCGAACTTTCCAATTTCAGCACCACCTATGGAAACGTGCTGGTCCTTGACGGAATTGTGCAGGCCACCGAGAGAGACGAGTTCTCTTACCAGGAGATGTTGGCGCACCTGCCAATGTTTGCTCATCCAGACCCAAAGAGAGTAAGTTTTTAGCACCAAAATGTGTAGAAATGCATGCTAAACATTTTTGTAGTTGACAGTTTTTTTTCTAGCTCCGCCCCCTTTTGAGATATACTGATTTGAAGTTGATTGCCCCTGGGTTTTGAAGGTTAGCTTTGAAGCATGATTTCTCAAAAAGGGGCGGAGCTAGCAAAAAACTGTCAACTACGAAAATATAGTAAATTTAATGCTGCATATTTTTTTAGTTGTAAATTTTTGAATAACTCCGCCCCTTTCTGAGATATACCTCTAACTTCCAGGTTCTCATCATCGGAGGTGGAGACGGTGGAATTCTCCGAGAAGTTCTCAAGCACGAGTGTGTCGAGAAGGTCACCATGTGCGAGATCGACGAGATGGTCATTGATGTCGCCAAAAAGTAAAGTATACCTCAAGAATCTAGAACACAAAACTCCATGTTTTCAGGTTTCTCCCGGGCATGTCTTGCGGCTTCTCGCACCAAAAACTGGACCTCTTCTGTGGCGACGGATTCGAGTTTTTGAAGAGGCACAAGGCCGAGTTCGACGTCATCATAACGGACAGCTCGGATCCGGTGGGACCCGCCGAGTCGCTGTTCGGTCAGAGCTATTATGAGCTGCTGAGAGACGCGTTGAAGGAGGATGGGATACTGTCGTCGCAGGGTGAGTAACCTCGGCTGGAGGGGTCGGAAAATCTGTCCCAGGGTAAAAGCAACCTTGGGAATTCAAAATCTAACACGAAAATCCCCAAAATCCTTCCTCACGACCTTTTCTAGGCGAGTGTCCTTGGCTGGACCTCTCCCTCATCACTACCGTAATCCACACCACCCGTGGTCTCTTCCCAGTCGCCAGGTATGCGGTTGGCAGTGTGCCAACCTATACTTCCGGGCTCATGGGATATGTGGTGTGCTCCAGGAGCAAGGTGAAATATGTATTCTGTAGTGGTGTGGTCTGTAGTTTGTAGTGCGCGCTATTATTTCCTAACCCAAACTTTGACTATCGTGTGTGGTCTTGTGTACATTGTGACTAACATTTTCAGGAGAATCCGTCTGGCTTCACCTGCCACTCATCGCTCATCTCGTGGCTTTCAACAGGAGAATCTTCCCTACAGTAACCTACGGACAGTCCATCGTCTCGACCTACCCGTCGGGAAGCATGGGATATCTCATTTGTGCCAAGAACAAAGTAAGAGAGAGAGAGAGAAAAAAGTTCGAAAAATTGAAACGTTTTGAAAGCCTCGACTATAGATAGGCTATAACCATGTCGACTAATAGTGTGAACTTTTTGATCTACCCTGTTTTTTAAAAAAGAAAATTGGCGAAATATTTCGCAATCTTTCACATTTCGGGGCAACGAAATGTGAAATATTGTTCCGTTTTTTTTTTGAGTGTTCTGTGTTGTGATGACTCAGTTTTTAGTGTTGTGTGATTAAGTTGGAGAATGAAAGTTTTGAAACCAGGACGTTCTGTAACTGGACGTTTTGAAACTGGTCATTTTGAGACCAGGACGTTTTGAAACTGGACGTTTTAAAACCAGGAAGTTTTGCAAGTGGACGTTTAGAAACCAGGGCGTTTTGAAACTGGGCGTTCTGAAACCGGACGTTTTGAAACTGGACGTTTTGAAACCAGGACGTTTTGAAACCAAGACGTTTTGAAACTGGACGTTTTGAAACCAGGAGTTTCGAAACCGAACGTTTTGAAACCGGACTTTTTGAAACCGGAAGTTTTGAAACCAGGACGTTTTGAAACTGGGACGTTTTGAAACCAGGACGTTCTGAAACTAGGACGTTTTGAAACTGGACATTTTGAAACCAGGAGTTTTGAAACCAGGACGTTTTGAAACAGGACGTTTTGAAACCAGGACGTTTTGAGACCAGGACGTTTTGAAACCAGGAAGTTTTGAAACTGGACGTTTTGAAACTGGCCGTTTTGAAACCGGACGTTTTGAAACCAGGACGTTTTGAGACCAGGACGTTTCGAAACTGGGACGTTCGGTAACTAGACGTCTTGAAAATAGGACGTTTCGTAACTGGACGATCTGAAACTTGGACGACTTCTAACTGATGCTGAAACTCAAAAATTCTGAAACTTGGACGTTATAGAACCCGATTGAAATTTGCATGATGAATTCTGAAGCTTGCACGCTCTCCCTATCATTAGTTTCAACCCTAAACTTCTCCCACCTACTTCCACCCAATCCAAAACTTCCAGACCCGCGACGTGACGACCCCAGCTCGTGTGCTCACTGATGACCAAGTCAAAGCGCTCAACTTGAGATTCTACAACTCCGAAGTCCATAGAGCCGCTTTCGTGCTCCCACAGTTCGTCAAAAATGCTCTGGAGGCGCAGAAAGAAGAGAAATAGGATTTGGATTACTGTTTTTTCCTTCAATTTTTTTTCCTGAGATAGAATAATAAAGACTTTTGCGATGTTAATAGTGCACATTCGGACAAACAAACACACAGATTCTGGATTTATAAGCCATCAAATTCAAATTGAGTGTAATAAGGCAGATTTGAAATGCAAATGCGCCTCGTTGTACACATTCAAAACGAAATAGCTGAACGCCTAAATTCGAAACAATAGGCCACGCCCACTGACCATCTGTTTTCTCTGGGTCTTCACTAATCCCTGCGGCTCTCTCTGGGGACACACACGCACACACGAAACTTATACACTTTTGCATATACACCTCGTCGTTATACGCTTCTCAAACTGTATCCCTCTCTCTCTCTCTCCCTAGCTGATTGCAAGTTAGGCCAGCAGCACAATGTCTGTCCTCTCTATCATGGTCACACTATTCCCCCCTGCGACGCATCCGACGCGCGCCGACACCGTCTTCCTCTCGTCCTGTCTATGAACCCTTGTGCTCTCCAACCGCTCAATCAATTTTTGTCTCGATAGTAAAGTATATTCAAATTTCAGGTTCACCCCCCTGTCATCACAACTTTTTTGCCGCCGTCCCAATGTCGACCAGAACACCCGCCGTATCAGCAAGCGGTTCGTTTCAAATGATATCTGAAATCTATAGCTAATGACAGAAACTTTCAGACGCTCTTCGCCGTCTCACGGACATTGTGGACCCGGAGAGTAAGTGAAAAGCAGCACGTCGATCTTGAACTCATCTAAATTTGCTTGGTGTTCAGGGGATCGTCTCCTGACGGCGGAGGAAGTGGCGGAGTTTGATGAGATCTACCCACGTGAGTGTTCATATGACCATAACTCATGCTTATGTAGAACCTTACAGATGTGGATCAGTTGATTGGCCGCAGCTACCTATCCGAAGGGCTCCGGTCGAAAGCGGCCAAGACGGAGGAGTGGCGGGCATCGGCCGCCCACAACACGAAGAGAGCCAAGATGGCGGAGAAGAAGGTGCAGGAGATGACCATGAAAGAGCAGGCGGACGAAGTGAGCATTCCAGTGTTGATTGAGTACATGCAAGTTTTGTAGGACTACAAGAAGAGGAGCGAGGAAGCTGACGCGGCTCTGCGCGAGGCGGAATTGGAGGAGCAAAGGGTGAAGCTCGAGATAAAGAAAGCTCGAGATAAACGAATGTTTCCAGGATCGTGTGGCCACGTCTCACGCTCGTCGAGCAATGTGCCAACAGGAGCTGGAAGCCGAGATGAGTCTCCGGCAGGCCAAATTGGACAGAGCCAAGCTGGAGAACGAGATCATATTGGAGGAGACAAAGAGACTTGAGGTAAACAAATGAGAATATCAATTTTGGGACAATTTTTTCAATGTTCAGTCTCGACTTCGAGTCCTCCGCCAGCCCGCTCCAGCCCTACCAGCCAACCACCTTGCTATCCAACCAGCCGACGTCCAGGAGGACGCCCCGCCAGCCGTCGCCCTCCCACCTCGAAAGAGAGGACGTCCGTCAAATGTGAGTTTTAGAAGATTCTCAAAACTTTTGATGCTAACTTGGTTTAGGTGGACCGGGCGGCTAGGGTCCAGGCTGAAGAGTATTTCAAAATGAGAGCTCGTCAAATCAAGCGTGAGTTTCAGGATGAGGAGGATGAAATGAACTGAAAGGTAAGGATGAGAAGTTTTAAGACTTGAAGCCCTAAACTTTGTACTTTTGCAGGCTCACTTTCCTCCCTGATCCCCTCCATCCATCTATCGTTTTTTTCCAGCCGAACCCAACTCTAATGTTCCCCCTTGTCAATTCCTCTATCTCTCATCTTGATCCATATCAACACTTCAATTCTATTCTTGAACTGTTTTCAATGCTCCCACAGATTATCTTTGGTTGTTCTGAAACTTATAACCTCTCCTCCTCCTCCCCATTGCATCTCTCAGTGACTTCTCCCGTTCTTCCGGTTTCCCTGAACCCGATCATCTTTGCCCCTATCTCCATCATTGAACTTCAACCGTTTTCATTTTGATGTATCCTTTTTGACTGCGAGAAAGTCATACCTAATAAATCGCTTATTATTCAGAAAAACTGTTGTTTTTGGTGATTACAAAACAAGTTTGAAGCTTCTCCGACCTAGCTATTGAAGGTTCTGAACACATTCAGATTTGAAGTTCTAACTTCATCCTTAATAGAGCGCATTTGCCTACAACCATCACCATTATCTCTCTCATCTCTCTCTCTCTCTCTCTCTTCATTTATCCTTATCTCTCTGTCAACAGAAGGCGCGAAAGTTTTCTAGGCCTATTTTTCATCCAGAATCTTAAGTTTCAAATCTCAACATTTTTTCAATTTTTGCATTGAAAATGAGCCAGTCCAATGGAACCCCTGCTCGTCGAAGCTACCTGGAGAAGCTCACTTTTGCTCCGAACATGGAGGTTCCAGTTTTCAGTGAGTTGTTTTTACGAGGTTTCATGTTTTCAGTTCTACTCATGCTTTCAGACCAGAACCGTCCAGCACAACCCGAAGAACCATCCGATTCCTCAATCACGACCACTCACTTCGAGAGGTCGGTGTCCTCGAACCGCAACTTTTCTTGGGATGGGCCAAGAAATCAAGATCGAGGTGAGTATAGACTTTGCCGATAACGACACCTTTCCCCCGCTTTCGCCTCCGAGAACAGACACCCAAGAAGAAAAGGGAAATCAGAAAGAGAAATTGATGGTCAACCTTCTTTTCTTTTCCGTCACACTCCCCCCTCTCCGACAGTTTTTTTTCCTCTGCGCGGGAAATGAGAAGTTTTTGAAAAAAAACTTCTAGAATCTGCCCTTTTTTCTTCGTATCCTAGCCCGGTTTTCTGACCTCTTCTAGAGTCTTTTGAATCTTTGACGTCTACAACAGAATGCTCCAGAATCTGAGTTCATGTGGTCAACCTTTCTCTCCGTTTCTCGAGGTTTCTGAACCCTTGATATCCACCTTGAGAACTTCCAGAGTTTGTGTTAAGTTCTCCTTAACTTTGCCAACTTTTCTGACGTCTTCTAGAGTCTTCAGAATGTAGTCTTCTTAGCTACTCTGTCATGCCTTCTTTCATTATCTGAATCTCATGTTGAGTCGCTACAGATTTCGAATGGCCAGATGGTTTTCTACATCTTAAGCTAAGTTAAGTTTATTGACAGAGTTATGAGACAAAAGAAACAACTGAAGTTCTAGATAGGATCCCTCACGAGATCAACCTACAGATAAGGGGGAGGATACAATAACTGTAGAATGACAGTTGTTCTTTCTCGTTACATAGACAGTGTTTGACCCCGTTTGTTGGTCAATATGTATGCCATGCCCCGCCTCTCTTTCTTCCTCTCCTTCTTTCCGTTGACACCCTCCACGGTTTTGTTGCTACTATTGCACAATAAACAGTTGTTTAGCTCTTCTCACGACAGAAACAAGGGTCACTTTCTCTGCAGCGAAGATAGAGGTGATCGATAGATCTTGTCCTTTCCCGTCCGCCAGTCCGTCCGTTTTTTTCTTTGTACTGAAAATATGGTTCCAAACACAAAAGGTTCTAATCTAAACAGGAGATTGCTCGACCTCGTGGCCTGAACTTTGTCTCATAACCTGGGTTGTCTTCTTTTTGAAATTCAAAATTTTAACAAATGCGAACATAATAGCCGCCGGTGAAGCCTATTAGTTGATCCACTCCTTTTTTGTTAAATTAGTTACTGACCTGCACATCAAATTGTAGTAGCACTTGTTGAGCTAGTTTTTTTTTTTTTCAAAAGTCTGATTAGGTTTTCCCCTATGAGTCATTTTTATGATCTTCCCCATTTGAAAGAGGGAAAACTTGTCGGCGTCTTTTTTTTTATCCCGTGCCAACTTTCTCTAAAGTGGATTTTTTCAGCAATCCCCCCATCCACCGAATCCGCAATGAGCAACGCTTCTTATCCAGACCGTTATCTTGGAGGTCGTCGTGATGATAGACACGAAGATAGACGTCAACGACATGAAAACAACTGTAAGAGTTTTCAATAGTTACAATTCCACTATTCGTTATTTCAGATCACCACGATCAAGATTATCGCCGAAGTGTTCATCGCGGCAACTATCGTGGTGATGGACATCAGGATAGAGACTACAGGAACCATGGTCACTACGATTCGAGGAATAGAGACTCGCGACAAAGCAATCGTGAGTTTTTTGTGACTGTGAAAACTTGGGAAATGGATGACAACCACATGGTTTAGATCAACGAATTTACCAGTTTTCATTGTCCTTCGAAAATTAGATTTTTCAAAAGTTCGAAAATGGAGAAAACATCTCCGAAAGATTTACTTTCTGATGACACTATACATTGCACCTAGTACAGGAATACTTTATCCTCCACACTTCTAAATACCATAAATATTAGGTTGAAAAGAAAGTTTCTGGCCATTTTTGAAAAGTAATTTTCTCTGACTAAAAAGAAGCTGCTATTCCCACATGATGTAAAGACTACTTCTCTATTGTCCTTTATTTAGTAAGCAGGTGTTTGACCCCCACCTTCTAAAACTCTTGCTGTTACGAGTCAGAGTATGTAGGCACCCAGTTTTTGACTTCAGCTTAAGTTTTGAAGTCGTGTCGTTCAAGAAATTGACTTATGCCGCTGAAGTGACGATAATCCAAAAGAACAGTGCAAGAACTATATTTGGGTTGATTAATAATTCTCCATTCCCATTCTGCGGGAAAATACTAGCTTGTTTGCGTACCTTACGGTTTAGCACTTTTGTGAGGATAGGGAATTCTGTGACCGTTTTGAGGTCCGGTTGGAGTACGGACTTGATTTTTTGTGAATGAGTAGAGTAGTAGTCAGTGTTGATTATGTTCCTTACAAAAAGTTGATCCTACAAATGTATTCCCTGTACTGATCACCGGAACGAGAGCAAATATTTTTGTAATGTAACCCATGTTTAACCACGTTTCTTAACTGCTAATCAGCACATACTCATCTGGCTCTTTTTTGGTGGTTTTCATATAAGACCTACTTCTAATATAACGCTACGAGATTATTAACCAATTCGAAAAATGGGTGTGGAATGAGGAGTTACAGTTGCATGTCCATTGAGGGCTCAAGGGAAAAGTGTGGCATTATATGAGGAATTAGTTTTCAATTTTTTGAACATTGTGAGTGACTTGTAATATTATTACTATCTAGGTCTGGGTAGTACTTGAAACAGTCTACAAGTCACAGGTAGTTTGGACGGGATTCGTCTCTGCCTGTTTCCGCAATAGGCCCAAGTCGAGTCGAACTGCCATTCAGAGGCTCCCACTTCAGTCATTGAAAAGTCATACTTTTTTAAAACATGAAACCAAATGATAGTGTTCTTACTGAAGAGCGAAACATTCGTCAAATTTATTATCTACGTTGTTCAACTTCGATTGCCCTGGGGGCAGATAGTAACGAAAATAAAAAACATTGCCCAAGGTGTTCCCGGTGAGAGGCGAAGTTTGGCACGACGCTCATCGTAAAGAGGGAGTCTGAGGGAATGAAACATATAGTCAATACACCAGACGTCTAGTATAGTCGAAAATATGTACGGTTTGTTTCACATCTCATTCTCTGGCGTTTGCGAGAAAAACGAAATTATGGCCAGAAACTTTCTGTTCAACGTAATACTAGAATTCAGAATTCTTCAATTTTCAGTTCTGCCAAGGGAATCGCCTCAGGTGCCTCATCAAAGAGGAGCCAGAGCCTACTCCACCCATGCCCAGTCTTCTTCATACGGTAGGTGTTCCTTATAACGGATTTAAAAGACCTGAGGTTACCAAAACAAATTTCCAGCTAGCCAATGGATTAAACCATTTCAAAAAGGCTCCGGAGGTTATCAGCCTCATCCAGAAGCACCACATGAAGGTGAGTATTTTGTCTCAAAAACATTTCACGAATGCGAGTAGGACAAGCCGTCAAATTCAAAAAGTTCAGTTTTGATCTCTGGTCAAAATGAGCACGTTTTCAGACGCCCACCAGCAAAACCATTCTCTACCATCGTCGTCCCGTTCCGACTACAGAAGACCAACGCGAACTCGATGGGATGTCAGCCACGACGGTGAGTGTTTCGACCCTATGAATTTACTACTATGATGAACTGAAAAACGAGACTTGACCTCTTCACTTTCAGGGCACAGTTCCTCTACATCCCCATCGTGGCACCGAACACCAGGAAGGCCCCAGTTCCACAACCAGGCGGCTCCAAGTGACACTCTGAACCATGGCAGGACTCCAGTTGCTCCAACTGCACGCGTGCAGCCGTGTAGACCGCAGGGTAAGATAAGACAAATTAAGAAGGTTGATTTGAAAAAACGACTAGGCAAACGCCCGCTGACCAGGTAGAGGGGCAAAACGCTAAAATGACATCCTTCTTTATCACTACTTCACAACATCGTTGGAACTAATCATCTTTCAGAAAGATGGCTGCACAATGATTCCCGAACACCTGGATATCAAGAATCCGAGCACCCAAAAATTCCGACTGGAGATCCGCGTCGTGGTAAGTTTAACTGCTGACAGAGACTGCAAAAAGTACCTGGAATTTAAAAAGTGTTGATTTTCAGTGCAGTGGCACGGGCGAGTTCCACTGCTACCAACGCCACGAAGAGACGATGCATCATCCTCGGAAAATCCGGCTCATACGATGAAAGGTGAGTGTTTCTTAAAGGACATCGAGTATTTTTTTTTTGTTCCAGAGTCCGTCCTCCAACAACCAGGGGCCGGGACGACTACTGGCCTTGCGGATCTCAACCCGTCGCAAGCAGCAAAGTTACGGACGGTTTTGGACGGCATCGAAGAGTTGAAGAACTCGATGACGCTTGACGAGTCGATTGTGAGCCAAATCATCTCACAATTAAGAAACAGCCGGGGTCCCAAAGAAGATGTGGAACCAGCTGCAACCCAGGATGTTGCTGAGCCAGCTGATGAGGAAAACTTATTGGCTCAGGACCCCACTCCTCAAGAGCCCATGACTCTTCCCAAGACGAAACATCCCGTCTTCATCATCCTAGCTCCGAACGTCATCAAGCAGGAGAAGTTCGACCAGCAGATCGAAGCGAATCGAAGAGAGACGTCTCAAGTGAATGGTGATCCGGTTGCTGCAGCTACGACGCCGAGGGACGAAAGAGAGCCAGCGCTCATCAAGGAGGAGATTGTCCTGGAAGATGAGGAGCCATCGCCGATTCCACGTGTTCCACAGGTAAGCTAAAGGTTGACTTTTGAAACTAACTTGTGTTATTCAAGGTCGTGGAACCCGTGGATAATGTGCCAGTAGTTCCCGAGCAGGAGATGCGAGCTCTAGAGCTCGGAGAGGAGAATCCAAAAGATCAGATGGATGAGTCAATGGAACAAGCTCTCAGCACTGTTCAGCTTGCACCTCGAGAGGTAGGTTCAAAAATCGTATTCATCTAAACTGTCTTCTGCTTTCAGAATCGACCCGAGCTCGACTTCGAGTTGGACGATGGCCAGATGGGAGGAGAAGTTCAACTCCAGGGTCACGTTCCAGCAGCACCAGTGCAAGATGTCGAAGAGCTCGAGGACCTGGAGGATCAGCTTGCACCGCGAGAGGTAGGTTCAAGGAAACGTACCCATGTGAACTGTCTTCTGATTTCAGGATCGACCAGAGCCTGACTTCGAGTTGGACGAGGACCCTGTGGATGCACCCCAACCAACATCATCGTCAGCTCCAGAGGCTCATCAGCCCCAGGAGGCAGAAGCGGTGCTGGAAGAAGGTGGCATGAAGACGGGAAGAAACACTCGTCCTCGTCTCTATACCGACTTGGTGAGTAGATTACTCGGGTTAATTGACAACGATTACATTTTCTAGCGCCGGGTACCAAGCCAACATCCGTATATGAACGGATTCGACTACGCGGAAACAGTGTCGAAGGAGGAAATCGCGAGGCCCGTCGAGAGGAAGAGGAGGGCGAGAGGAGAAGAGACAGACGCGTATCGAGCATGGAGAATGAGTGAAGAGAGTTTGACAAGTAGTAATAACGTATTAGTAAGTTTAGCTCTGGGCGCATTCGAATCGTAACTTTTGATTGGTTTCAGCGTCGTGGAATCGAGCATCAAAGGCTTCGGCGCTTTTTTCGCCGGCTCATGGACCCCGCCGATCAAGCACCCGTCGTCAACGTCAAACGGAGCTTGAAGCGTACCCTGGTAAGATTTGAAGTTCATAATGTGGGTCCTAGAGTACAGTAGTCTCCGGCATTTTGGTAGTGTCTAAAATTGTCTAATAGCGTTCCCATTCTCGCTTTGACTCTAGAGCTCAAATTTTGTTGTACCACCTTACCTCTAACCATTAACATTCCAGGACGAGCGAGCTCGAGAGGAAGATGTCCCGGCAAAGCACTTCAGAGGAGACGTCTCCTCCACATCAGAACGTGAGTATTGTAAACGCGCTCCATCGTAATATTGATTTGGAATCAAAATTTGCGATGGAGCTCTTCTCTTTTTGAGTTCATAACAATTTATTCAATTTCAGATCAACCGGCGGCGCAGAACAATCGCCACTCGTGGTGGTGCGTTTGGATCCGAGAGTTTCTAGAAGAAAACTGATTGTTGTTAGTAGTGATTTCGTAGTTGTTAGGTTTCATAGTTTCTTGATTGTTTTTGTTTTTCAGTTTTTTTTGTTTCCCTTAATAAACTGTTGTTGATTCAAACAATCTTCTTTTCAAAGGCATAGACATTGATAAGATTTTCAGATACAGATTGTAGAAGTTGTCATTTGCACTGACGTTGTCGGGAAAGTCTGCGAAGATTCATGAACTTTGAGGAGTTAAAAGTCAAGATGCATAATAGCTAGCAAGAAATTGTTAACTGCAAAGATGTTGAAAATTTTATGCTCTACATTTTTGTAGTCGAAAAAATTTTAGTAACTACAATGGTTGTAAAGATATTAAGCGCCAAAGTTGAGAAGAAACGTCATGATCTGTTCTTCTTGTTACATACTTTGCTCCTCTTATTTTTCAATTGTCATAACTTTAAAACCAAGAAATTAATCGAAAAGTTGTCGACTACAAAAATGCTCAAAATGTTACGATCTACATTTTTGTAGTTAACAACTTTTTAGTAGCTACAATAGCTTTTGAGATATGCGCCATTAAAGTGCATTGCTTATTAGCCACCCTTTCTCCCCCTCCGCGGTTCGCACCTTGTAAAATCCAACAGCACATCACTCCTCCCTCCTCTCAAAATTTACGACTCTGATCTGTGAAGTGCAGTGAAGTGCGATCGTTTTTGTTTTTCTTACCTGTACGGGATCCGCCAACTGTCATATTCCATTTTTTTCCTGATTCAATCTAGTCCAAGATAAACCTCTCATAGTCAAATTTGTCTGGTTTTCCAATAATGTCCAACCCCAGTGATACTCTTGCTGAGTTCTTGAAGAAATGGCTCGACTTGACTCCAGAAGAACAAGAGCAACAGAAGGAGGTTCTGGAATCTAAGCAGCGAGAATTTGCGTAAGTCAAAACACATTCTCGAGAAAACGTGTGGTGTTCATTTTTCAGAGTGTGGTACCTGGAAGAGGTCAGGAAGGATGGCTTGGACTTGTGCAACACTCCAAAGCCGATTTTGAAGGTTCTGTTTTCGTCTTTTGAGATAAAAGCAGCTGCAGAGTCTACGAGAGTCGACGAGTCGAGTTTGAGCTCACCGGGAGTTTCTTCTGAAATTTTAACGCCCCTGGAAAATAGCTCAAGAGCTACGTCACGTCATCTGGATCTTCAAGAAAGTCCAAGATCCACAGACACTTCTGGATCATCGTCAGCTTCATTGACTTTGCCTGAAGGACCCTCTCAGCATCAATGGCACAATATTCCAGATCCCAGGTAAGATTTTTTCAGAAACTTTCCTAGAAGTCAATTTTTTTCAAAGTTTTAGAAGTTATCATGTGGGTTTACCAGTTTTGGATCCACACGTCTTCATGGGGATGGTGCAATACCCTCAAATCCCGGATCCATTCCATTTCCAGTACCCAATAATGGGGCCTGCTCTTCAGCTGCCAATAGTCCAATTGTAAGAGCTCTAGAGCACTTTTCAACATATCATATCCATGACACTTTTTTCAGCCCTAATTTGAGTCCAAGTCCACCAATACGATTCGGCACTAGGACGCGGTATACAAAGGAGCAAATCGATGCAATGGAAGAGGCATTCAAGTCGAACCGAGTTCGGAGCAAGAAGGCGGAAAGCGAGTTGGGTGAGAGAATCGGACTGAGAGGTGTTCAAGTGCGGCAATGGATTTATAAACGGAGAGTAATGGCCAAGAAGCAGAAAAAGGTTGATTGAAACTGTTTTTTTTTTGTTTTTTTGTCAGCTTAATAAATGTCTTTTGCAAAAATCTGAAATTTGATAAACTTTGGTGGGGGACAAAATTCAGAAGATCCCTTAACTTTAAACGCTAATAACTCAGAAACTATAAGAGCTATCATATTAATTACAAAAAGGTTCGAAATGTTTTGTTCTACATGTTTGTAATAAACAAAATTTTAGTAGCTACAATGGTTGTAGAGATATAGGATTTTAAAGTTAAAAAGATGTATGCTATCTTCAGACCCTTATAACTCGGATGCCATGACAGATAGCAGAAAGTTGTCAACAGCAAAAATGAAGATCCGAAATTGCTTAATACATTCAGAAAGATTCAAATTGATCTGGTTACTACTAGTGACTATTTGAAGGCGTTCAACTAAACCAGCTGCACCTAAAACGAGGCAGTAGTAGTTTAGAGCTGCATTTTTATTAGGAGCAAAGATCCAAAAAAAGTGATCAACAGCAAAAAGTGAGATCTAGAATTGCTCTAAACACCCTGAAAATTCCAACTCAATCCGACAAGTTTAAACCTCATTTTCCGATCTTCAAAGTCAACTTCCCATCTGTACCTAACTTCTCGGATTCAGAACCCCTACTTGTTTTTCCATGACCCCCTCAAATTGACGTTTGCAGCAGCAAAGAGACAACGAAGAACCACAAAGTACATCTGAGAGAACTGTGATTTCCCGGAGACCAAGACTATCACCCTCCATTCTTTCTACACCCCGTATCCCATAATCATAAAGTGTCCTTCCTAATCCCGTCAAACTTTATGATCATTTCTGCAGTTTAAGACACCACTTGACCTTCTTGCATAGCGCCAAAACTGTCATAAGGGGACGTGTGAAAATCACAGTTCTCTTTTTTCCCTCTTTCTCTCTCGTTCTCTATGTTATCGTCGTTATCTCTGGGGGATGTGTACATACACAGTCACGACAAAATGCAGACTGCAGATGTTCTCTTTTTTGTCAGTTGCGTTTGTGCGCGCTTTTTAACCAGTAGTAGATCAAATTGAACTCAATATTTAAACATCGAATTTTCGATCTACCTGCGCGCGAAACACTTCTCGCTGACGGTAGACTATGCACTGCCGCAGATTTATTGTTCTTTTCTACGTCCCCTTTCCTCCCCGTACAATCGATTCACTGTCCCAAAACCTAAACCCTTTTCCAGGTTCTCAAAATCTTGGAAGACATGGCCTCCAACGTCAGCCACTCGTCCGCCTCGACCGATGATGTTTTGGAGAGCGTCCGGTTTCGACTCGTGCAGATCATTCAGGGACTGGGACCGGGACACGGAAATTCGGAGAGAGGAGGAGTGTAGGTTTTTTTTTTGGGGGTTTAGGGAAGCCATAGGGACTGCTCGGAAAGTTGTAGGCTTAGGGATTTGCTTGAAATTTTGAGATTGTATCTATCAATTCAGGAGCTCGATTCTCACTGTTGACCACTTTTTTGTATCATTGATTCTAGAAGAGCTAGAGCTCTTGCTAATAAGATGTTCCAAAGTTTCAAAGTGGGTAACCTTGAGGTCTTCTAATATGCATTAACTGTAATCAAATTGGATCTAATTTTTCTGGATGTATAGATCAAATCTATTACTTCATTTTTCTGGTTGATCAATTTTCGATAAAATCACTTTCAGAAGACGTACCGGCTTCAGAAGTCGTCCTCCAGAAAAGTGACTAATAGAAAAAGTGAAGTACTAGAATGGATCTATAAACCCTGTGAAATTCAAACCAGTCTAACTATAACTATTCAACTTTGAAAGCCTCAAAGTTGACCATTTCAATCACTACTTGAAATTCTGAAATCTCTTTTCCAAGAGCTACAACTCCTTCAGAATTGATGATACGAAAAAGTGACTAACAGCAAAAATGAAGTGCTAGAACTCATCTAGCTTCCCTAAAAATTTTGAATCAATCCCATCATTTCTAGGCACTATCTGACTTCATCTACCAAAAACCCCCTATTTCCAGCCTCATCCCTCTCTCCCCCCGTATTCTGGTACTCCACCAACTACTGCACCCCGTGCCCCAGTACTCCCAATGGGTGGGAGGGGTACCGATGCCACAGACGACGATGATGATGGGCTACCCCATGGGATTCCAGCCAATGTACCAGGTGCAAATGGTGCCGATAATGGTGCCACTACACTACTACCAGCAGCAGATGTGGAATCAGTTCGTCGCACCGCAGTGAGTTTGAGCATTGAAGCTAGTTTATCTGGGTTTCTGTAACACGTATCGAAAAATGATTAACTAACAAAATGTTGCTCATTTTTCCATGAACATTTTCTTAGTTGATCATTTTTTCATATCTGATACAGAAACCGAGATAAATTAGGTCAATGTAGAGGCACACTTTTGGGTGTTTTTAGGATTGTGACCATAATTCATGCACCTGAAAACATGCACTATTTCCAGCCCCTACGCCAGACCCGAACTCCCAATTCCACGCTTCGTGGCTCCAGTTCAACCTCCGATTCTTGCTCCGATGCCACAAGAAGCCATGGAGCAAGACAGCGATACGAGTGGTGCTGACGACGAGGAGGAGGAGGCGATGTCGGATGTTAAACCTGTAATTAACTAATAACTAATAAGACTTTGACTGTATCTTGGTTGCTATTTATCCTGTTCTTGTAATACTCTCCGATCTCCTCTCTTGTGTGACTTTTTTTTCTCGGGCAATAAATGACTCTTTTTTCATACTGGTTTTGGAGTTCACCTGGGGGCTCTCTAGAACTTTCCACAGAAGTTCAGGGATCTCTTTTCTTTCTACAACTTTCTACACAGCAGTTTTGACAGCCATCTGCTAATACCCAAGAGCCAGAATGCCGATTGACAGCAGATAGTTATGGGATGGGATCCCCCGAGCTGTGACTTTTCTCACCCTCACTACTAGAAGATCAAGATCCCCCCCCCCTTTTTCTTCGTAGAGGTCAGTTGCTCTATTGCAAAACACTAAGCTCCGCCCACTTCGTCTCTTTTTCCTGTCCTCTCAATACCAAGTGATTCATACTATCTGCCAGTCCAGTGACTAACCATTATACGGTTGGTCATTCAGTTTTCTGCGCCCAGCTTTTCTGCTCTTGTCATGTTGCCTATTCATTCTATTCCCACTGTTCTCGAAGGTTCCACGATGACTTCGAAATTTTCGTCACTTTCCACGCCTCCAATCATGAAGAGAATGACATCGGACGGCACCATCCCAAAGGATCTTCTTAGAGCCATGAAAGAATCGTTGTTGGAGGTTCTCGAATCGGAGCCACAAGATGAGGAAGGAAGAGAGAGGAAGAGGAAGGTTCTGGAGATGGGAGGCAAAGTGATGTGAGTTTTTGGGACTTTTCTCATTGTTATTCTAGGAACTTTTTGAACGTTTAGAGTCTCATTCTAGATTCCTAAAAGGTTCGCTTTTTGAGATTCTGGAAATATCCATCATCAGATCATTGTCGATTATATGCTGGCTGGGAGCTTGAAAACTGTCTAATATCCATTTCAGAGTTTGAACATGAAAAGTGAAACTTTTGGATAATTAAGGTTCTGAAATTTCAGGAGAGACCTCTCCAACAACAGCAACATCCCTTTCGTCGGATCAGGAGACGTGACTACTTCTGAAGCCCTCCTCCGGATCACAATCCCGCCATCTGAAGATAGCGGAATCTCGACACTGCTGTCGTCGGTGTCGTTTCCTGCAGAGAAACCACGGTAAACCTGGGCACAGAGCCCGGAACTCAAGCCACGGAGCCCTGAACTTCTCGTTATTTTCAGCCAACCTTTCTCCCTCTGGTCGGTCGATAGCTTTCTCGAGAACCAATCTGAGTTCAATGCTAGCACAATAGACTCTCCAGGACATGGAACTCAGTCGCTCATTGCTCTAGATCAAAGCGTCGGTGGGGCACCCGGATCTTTCTATCCAGCAAACTGGCTCCCGCAGATTGGAGGATTCAGTTTTTACCCCGGATTCATCTATCCTACTTCTGCAGTCAATAAGTCTGAAACTTCAATGCTTCCAATCTTGGGAGCATTGGGATTGATGAACCTGAACTATCCAGTTCCAAGGTAAGATGGGGTGTAAAAAGGAGCATAGAAAAGCTAAAAAAGGGGTCTGCATAGGCCCAAGCTATAGTTATATTCTAGAGGATTCCAGAAGATTTTGACGGTCTATGGCGAAACATCTCCTTTTATTTTCAGCGCTCATGTCTTCTTACCGAAGTTCCAATCGGCTGTCAAGTTCACCGATGATCAAGTGAGCAAATTGGAGGCCAAATTCCTCGAGCTCAACGGATTCATTCGAGGGGCCGCGAAGAGGACACTTGGTCAGGAGATTGGCCTGTCTCCAATACAAATTTCGAACTGGTTCACAACAAAAAGAAGGAAAAGCAAGATTTCAGTGGAATGATTACTTTTTACTCCTTTTGTATTGCGTTTTCGGTTCCTTTCCGTAGATAGATAAAATACTTATTTCTTCTTTCGTTCTTTTTGTTCTAGAATTGAAAAGAGAATAGTTTCAATGGTTTGTTTACTTTTGACATCGCTCTCTCTCTCTCTTCATTCTCAGATAATAAAACACCCACTTTTCCACCGACTCCGCCCACCCATTTTCAGCGGCTACCAATCGGAAGTCGCCACGTCGGTTAAGGTCTCTGCGTCTCTTAGCTTCCTGTTATCTATGACTTTTCAGAGTGGGTATAAAAGCAGTCGACAGCTATCGGAGAATCATCACTTTCGCTCTCCTCTCGGATTGAGTTCTTCATCTTCATCTTCATCTTCAGTTCTCCACGTCAATTTCTCGGAATCAAGCCAGCATGTCGCTCAACAACGCATCAATGAATAGTGCTAGAAACGCTACTACCAGTATGGGATCTTATCGACTCTGAATGGAAAATATAGATGTGTAGTTGTTTCAGGCGCCGGTGGTCGAGCTGCTTCCAGAGCTCAAGGAAGCTCAGGTGGATCCCCAGCTCCGTCAAGATCTCAAGTTCCAACCGGTGTCACTGCTCAAGCAGAGACTCAGACCTCCGTCGAACCTCGAGGATCAGGAGGCAATCAGGGAGCATCCCCACCTGGAACTCAGATCTCGAATGGGTCCCAAGAGTCTCAGGGACGGTCCCAAGGACTTCCGAATGGACCTCAAGCCACAGGAGCTCATGGGACCAGACCAGAACCGGCTGGACCTCAAGGACTTGAAGGTCCACGTGGAACGCCGAACCCGATGGGCGCTCAGGTTCTCGCAGGGCCACCACTCCCACCCCCACTGACCGCTTCGGATGTTCCGGGGATTCTTCAATTTCTTCAAGCGCTCCAGAATCCAGCTCATCTCCCAAATGCATCCACAGACTTTCCTGGAACTCAACCCCCACCGCATTCCGTTCCGAATCCAGCTCCGATGAATCCCGTTCGAGCAGATCCAATCGCCAGTATTGTGGCGTTCCTCCCTCGTAAGCTTTTTTTCCGCCATTCAATCTTTACTCTCTACTTTTCAGAACTGCCCCGCCTGCCAACTGGTCACGCTTGGGAGCTGACCGCAAGAATGGGTATGAAATTGAATCCAACGACTATCAAAAAATCCTATTTTCGTTTTCAGCCGGACAGAAAAGACCAGCTACCTGCGATCTGCCGACCTTGCAATACAATAAAATGTACTGCGATGGGCTCATCGCAATGACGAACAAGGTCTTGGAGGACAAAATTAAAATGATTGAGACAATGTTTCGTCAAGATCTACAAGAGTGGGAGACCCTGTACTCGCATATCAATGATCCAGAGATAAAGCGACAATTGATGTTGATCCCCGATGTTCCCGCTGCTCATGAGCCGGAAGGAGAGCCCCAAGAAGAAAGATAAATGTTCTTTTCGTGTCTGGAATCTTCTCTTTTGTTTTGATGAATAAACAAGTTCGTGAATCAAAATGTGTATATAGACCGTTGCTTGCCAGAAGAACCCTAATCAAGGAATGTTTTCTGGAAGATTTCAAGAATGCTCAGAATCTTGGATCCAGAATCTTCTCTTGTCCTAGCTTGCTTTTCAGATTTACCAAGTCCCCTTTATCACGTGGACGGAAACTGCAAGACGGCTGATGATATTCCGCTAGAGGCTCCCCTCTTGCCCGTTCCCATTCCCAGCTCATAAAATACAAAACTGCCGTGACTTTCCCAAAAAATGCAAATCACACCGCCCATATCTTCTTGTTGTTCGGAAATTTCCTCGTTTCATACTCTCTCGTTTTTTTTCTGATCGCTATAAAAAGCGATCTGGAAATCGAAATCTTCCTTATCGTCTCGCCTTGGCTCTGGCTCTGGCTCGCATTCTTCTCATCCTGCTCTTGTTTTGGCTCATCTTCTCTGCTGCTGCTCCAACACTGTGCTCCAACTGCTCCAAATCGAAATGACTCTCCCCTCTCTGATTCTCGGGAAGGATGATTCTGGTGAGTGAGCAAATCATCGCATAGAAAGTTTGAAGAGTCATGTTTGCAGAGACCTCTCACCCCCTTCCAATCTCGAATGGCCAAGGATTTCGTTTTGAGAATCAAAATTGAACAATGGAGCCATTCCAAATAGCTCACTCGCCATGTTCAACTATACTGGATTTCAGGTCTTCCCAACTCTAGGAAGTCAAGGTACTAGCCTGGAGTCTGAACTTTGACGGAAACAGAGAGACCTGTTGGTCATTGTAGCCTGTGGACCATAGGCTATGGTAACCAAAACTCGATAACTTCGACTCACTCTAAGGACCTCTATCAGTCCACCAATCCATTTTCAGCTCCGCTTCCAGCTGCTTTTCTCGCTCCACCCACCACTCATCACCTCAACTTCGGTTTCTTGAGCCCTGTTGTCAACCCATATCAAGGAGTAGACCTTACTAGCCTCCTCGTCACCATCCTCCCCTATGCTCCATCGAATCTCCAAGGTGGGTAACCTGAATCTTTCTTTTACACCCCTTACGATTTCAGCCCTTTTTTGGAACTCTCTGAATGCTCAATTCGGACAGGCTCCTTCCCTTGGTATCCCACACGGTGTCAATCCAAATGGAGCCACTATTGGACCTCAGCCCTCGCTTCTCCTACAACTCCTTCAGCAGGGAAGGTGAGAGCCGGAAAGTGTATCAAACTGACTGAAAAGTTCTGAATTTTCAGCCAAGGTCCCGTCTCTCCTGGATCAACAGTTGCACCTGTGACCACCACCAAGCCATCCAAGAAAACCCGGAAGAGAGGACTAAGGACTGCTCCATCCCATTCGTTCACAAACTCCGAGAAGGACATGCTGACTTCTCAGTTCGAGATCAACCCAACGCCTTCAAGATCTGAGAAGGAGTTTTTGGGAAGAAAACTCAATGTTTCTTCGGCACAAATCGCGCATTGGTTTGCGAATCGTCGCGCCATGGCCAAGAAGCACTGAGTGAGCAATGCTGAGGAGTACAGTTATCCTTGATCCAGACGCCTCTAATTCATTTTCTACTTTTTCCTCTAATATTCCGGAGTTCCCTTGCTGTCACTTTGATCAAAGTCATCTCGGTTCCTGTAAGACCTATGAAAAAGTCGTCAACTAACAAAATGTTTATGGTAACATAAGCAACATTTTATTAGTTTAAAACTTTTTGATATTTGTTACAGAAACCGATATAAATTTGATTACAGTGAGGGGAAGGGGGGTGCCGCTCAAATACATACGTTTGTGTTTTTTTGCCTTGGTCATAAAACTTTAGCCTCCCCCGCATTGTCGAATATTCAAATCAAGACACGTTGTCCATCCTCTTGCAGTTTGGAAGTCTGACTCCTCTTGACTTTCCATTGTCTCTCACATTTGAGATTCGGTATAAAGGCGATCGGGGGAATCTGGAAAGCGGCATCTTCTCATCGTTCTCTGCCTGTTCTTCTCTTCTTCGTTTTTGCCTTTACTGGCTCAGTGGCTCACCGACTGGCAAACTGGCTCTGGACTTGATCATCGTTGAACTTGTGCTCATTCTCCTGATCTTCCTGTTGCTCTGGCTTTAACTCCGGACGAGTCAACTACTCCAACAGCTTCATGGTGCTCCAGCAGTCCAAATTGGATGGCTCAGCTCAAAAGCTCAACGTTCCTCCTGCCGCTGGCATAAGCCAAGGAACACTGAATTGGATGTCTCTGTTTGGAATGAGCTCGGACCTCGCTCAACTTGTGGCCACGAGGAATGCTCAGGCTCTTCATGGTGGGAGCTCAAAGTTTCACATTCCAAATTGAATAATACAGTTCCAGGGGAATATGGAACAATCATTCGAGCTCAAGGAGCCAAGGCTTCTCTGCTGCCAGAGGCCGATCGTCAGCTTGGAACAATCGTTCGAGCTCCTCAAACATCCCATCGGCATGGGCTCAACTCTTTCTCAGCCAGTGATTTAACAACTGCTGAGCAACTTTTCCGTCACTTCCAAAAAAACAGTCCAGAACTACTCCAAGCTATCACCGAGCAACTCGACAAGTTTCAACGACGCCAACAACCAGAGCAGGTCCCTCTTGCTCGGTGAGTCTAAGCGAATTTTCTAGAAAACAAGGACTCTTTTCAGGCCAGTCACTGCTTCAGGAACCACTCCTCAAAAAATTGCTCCGATTCAACAGATTCAAAGCCCCGAGCCAATGCCAGCTGTCCTTCAAAAGATGGTCCACCATCTTCCACAGTGAGTTTCCGGTTTGAAAATATCATTCTTATCACCCAATTTCCAGTCAACCCTCTTTCCTTGCTCCAAAACCAGTTTTCCAAGAACCAAAGGCTCCAGAAGCTTCTCCTTATCAAAATGCTCCGCTAGTCGATGCACTGAAAGAAGAGCTCACTCGAAACATCATGCAGCAACTGCTGGCCAACTTTCCCAGTCTCCAGAATGTTCCTCAGGCGACGTTCAAAATGTAAGAACGTCAGAACGTGATCTCATTGTCAGCTTGATTCTGAATTTTCAGCACAACTAAACCATCTCTTTTTCCCAGTTCACCAGTTCTACCTTCTCCTCAACAAGCACCGAAATCCGGAAATCGAAAACCCCGGAACCGCCTGTTCACAGAAGAGCAACGGAACATTCTAGAGGAGCACTACCAGAAGAGCTCTAATATCAGCACGTTGAAAAAGAGCCAACTGGCCGTAGCGTTCGACGTCTCCAGAGCGCAAATCGCGTCATGGTGGAGTCACCGCAAGTTGAGAGAGAGGAACGACAGGCATGCTGAGTTTTATAACAAGTTTCATCCGGATGAAAAATATTGATAGGACTGAGAATTGTACTGATCTGGATGTATTGAATAAACGCGTTTTTCAAGTTGTTCGCCTTCAACTTTGCTCATTCTAAACAAATTGGCAGTTGGGGTCGTATCCTTATTTCAGTGCGTATAGACTCCGCCCACTTTCCCTTAGAGCTTTTCAAGTCAGCTGAATGTCTCCCAGAATCGAACGGTACCTCTTTGCCAGCTGGGTGTCTTAAGTGATGTCTTGGTTCTCTGATTTCGTCATGACTCTCGTAGTGAGTTGCCGAGTTTGCAGACTTCGCCAAAATCGACCCCGCCCCCAAGCAATACATGCCGCCATGGTGTGACGCGCTCAGTCCCCTCTCTTACTGCCATCGTCTCCTACTTTCGACAGTCTATCCCTTAGGCTCCGCCCACTCCGCCCACTTCGCATAGAGTTTTGAAATTTCGGAGAAACCGCGACGCAACCGCATCGCCTGTCGAGTCATAATATGAGGACTGCTTACGCTTGTTTTTTGTTGTTTTCCTGAGAATCGAGAACTAAAAGCAAAGTGCCTCTATAAAGTCGAATTTTTGAGTGAAGAGCGGAATGGAAGGCGATTTTGAAAGTTCTGAAAATAGCTGGGGAACAACCAGAAATCCAACTTTTTTTGAAGTCATTCTTTTTCTTTTAGTTTCGTGTTTCTCATGATGACAGTCCGGTGACTAACCAATAAACTATTAGTCATTCAGTTTTCTGCTCCTCCAATGTTGCCAATTCTTTCTGTTCCCACTGTTCTCGAGGATTCCACGATGAGGAATTTGGAATTTTCGATGCTCTCCACGCCGCCAATCATGAAGGGAATGACATCGGACATCACCATCCCAAAGGATCTTCTTCGAGCCATGAAAGAATTGTTGTTGGAGGTTCTCGAATCGGAGCCACAAGATGAGGAAGGAAGAGAGAGGAAGAGGAAGGTTCTGGAGACGGGAGGCAAAGTGATGTGAGTTCTTTATGACTTTTTTCTAGCAACTTCTTGAAGGTTTAGAGACTCAAAATGTAATTGGCTCCTGGAAGTTCTAGGTTCCTAAAATGTATGCTTTGTGAGATTCAGATCATTCCTTGTATGCTGGGAGTGTAAACATAGACTAATATCCATCACAGAGTTTGAACATGAGAAGTGAAACTTTAGGATACTTTAGATTCTGAAATTCCAGGAGAGACCTCGTTCACCACAGCAAGATCCCTTTCGGCGGATCAGAAGACGTTACTGCTTCTGAAGCCCTCCCCCCGATCACAATCCCGCCATCAGAAGATATTGGAATCTCGTCATTGCTGTCGTCGGTGTCTTTTCCTGTAGAGAAACCACGGTAAACCAGCTGACCACAGAGTCTTGAGTTCAAATTCCTTTCTCTTTATTTTCAGCCAACCTTTCTCACTCTGGTCGGTCACCAGCTTTCTCGAGAACCATTCTGAGCTCAATGCTAGCCCAATGGACTCTCTAGGATCTGGAACTCAGTCGCTCAATGCTCAGGATCAAAGCCCGGGTTCCCCCCTTCCAGGTCTAAGGTAAGATGGGGTGTTGGATGGAGGATAGAAAAGTTAAAACGAGGCGGTCGAGTAGGCCCAGGTTTTCATATAATTCCATTCTCGAAAAACTCCAAAAAGTTATGAAGAGTTCAAGAAGATCCTGACGGCCAATCGCAAAACGTTTCCTTTCATTTTCAGCTCTTCTCCTCCTCAGGTCTTACAATCGAAGTTCCGAACGCCTGTCAAGTTCACCAATGAGCAGGTGGATGCGTTGGCGGCCAAGTTCCTCGAGCACAACGGGTTCATAAGAGGAGCGGCCAAGAAGAAGCTCGTTCAGGAGACTGGCCTCTCCCCAAAACAAATCGAGAACTGGTTCAAAGCGAAAAGAAGCAAGAGTCAGCTTTAATGGATTAATTATTACTGTTTTACTCTTTTTGTGTTGCTAATTCTTTTCTTATTTGAAAAAAGAGAAGTTAGACCGAATAAAATATCTGTATTTTCTGTCGTTTTTATGTTCTAGAATTGAAAAGAGAATAGTTTCAATGGTTTGTTTACTTCAGACATCACTCTCTTCATTCCCAGATAATAAAACGCACACTCGCCGACTCCGCCCACCCATTTTCAGCAACTCCAGCTCAAGAAGCGAACCCCAGCAACTCCTGATCACGCCAGAACATGCCGCGGACGTCAGCAAATCTCCCACTGTCCAGGACATGCAAGGTAACCTTTTTTAAATCTTCAGTGAGTGTTATTAGAGCTATACTTTCAGCGTCCGTAGCTCAGCAATCCCTCGAACGCGACTCTCTGACCGCCACCACTCCAGCAGTCTGTCAGACACCTAATGGTGAGAAAGGCGCCCTTAAAACTTTCACCATGTAATCTGCCTCTTTCCAGCTGAAAAAGTGGCTCTAAAGCGCGCTGCCGAGACAGAGACTCCGTCAGAGTTCTTGGCAAAGTGCCAAAAGATGATGGAGGACCAGGAGACGAAGGCTTGCGAGAAGATGGAGCACCCTGTGGAGGTCAACGGAAAATTCTGGAAGGAGCTCGCCGAGGAGCTCCGCCACAAGTTGGCCAGCCAGTTCCCTGGCAAAGTGGCTCAGGCCGTTGAGGATTCTGTGGATAAGCCAACTGGAGACAAGAAGCCATCCGCTGGAAACTAATTGATGTCATTGTTTCTCACTTGTGATAATTGGAAAATGAAGACTTACTTATAACTGTTTGAGACAATAAATCTTGTCTGAGTTTTATGGTCCCCCTCGTTCCATCTGGTGTCATCCCCAAGAACCCAAAAACTTTACGATCTCTTCTCGGCTTGATGATGAAGCAAGGCCGTTATCGCAAATCTATGTGTCGCTCAATCTGACCTTGAAATTTGATATGGGTTTTTTTCTTGCGCATTCTCACTCTTCTTTACAAGTTCAATATTCATAGATGTTATCTGAGTAAAGCTTTTTGTGGTCTTGAGAGACGATTTTTTGTTCAAAAAATGGACTTTGCTTACTTTGGAGCAACCTTCAAGAGACACCCAGCTGTCTTGCTTTTTATAGGGCTTCAACTTTTCAAAAGTTTAACGGTACCCGACCTCCTGGTCAGCTGGTTATCCATAGACTTTCACACTTCACTGTTTCCAGTTTGACTTTTCAGCTTTCAACTTTCATAGAATCATCTACAAAGTTTGAAGGCCTCGTCCTCCCCTAGCATCTTGTGAAACATGCCAAAGAGAAAAGCCACGGAAGGTAAGCATTCCCTAACAATCTACCGTGTCTCAATACAATTTTTCTAGAATCGTCTTCAAACCCCGATCCATCAATTCCAAATTCGTCTGAATCGTCCCCACTTCTCGCGCTCCTTCGTAACTTCCTTGGAAGTGATGGTTCGAACCAGCCGGCTCCAAGTCTGAACACTCGCGGGACCCCAACTGCGCCAACTGCTCCCGTACGAGCAGCAGGTTCTCAGGGTGAGTGAGATGAAAAGTTACGGGGATTAGTTGGTAGTAAGTATCAAGCAGAAAATCATTGCGGTAGAAGCAGAAAGTAATGCCCAAAAGTATTTGAGTTTGGTAGTTTTCAGTGCAAAATTATCAATTTTGAACAGTTTTTTGACCCGATTTTTCTGGAAGTTTGTGGTTATATTAAGCAACTCTAGATCTCCATTTTCGTAGTTGACAGCTTCTCCCGAAAATTACTATGAAGTCAGTCATGTCGCGTTTAATATGATTGGTCCAAACAGACCCTAAAATGTATAATACCAAGTTTTGATGTCGCGCGACTTTACGCCACGTAACACACTTCACAACAAATTTCAGAAAAAATAACAAGCTTCAAAAATGAAAATCTAGAGTTGCTTGATACACCTACAAATTTTCAGATCAATTGGGTGTTTGAAACATACTTTTCCATCCGCTCAAAGTTGACCATTTTGCACTGAGAATCACCAAAATTCATAAACTTTTTGGCCAGCACTGAAATCTTGAATCTCATCACTTGCCATAAGTTTAACCGATCTTATCTCAATCAGTGTAACAGATATCAAAAGGAGTTCAACTCACAAAATGTTTATGACATTAAGAGCAATATTTTATTAGTTGACAACTTTTTGATATCTTTTACAAGAAGCGAGATAAATTAGGTAAAATTGGGAACGTGCTTAAATGTCTGGATTCTGGGAATGAACCTATTCGATATTTCTATCCAGGTATCTTTTCAAAGGTTCTATCGCTCATCTTTCAACAAAATCCTTAGCCCTACTCTATGTCGCCCTTAAACACAGCACCTTTACAGCCCAGAAAGAAGCCGAAGTGCTCTCCTCCAGCATCAGAGAACAAGCTCCTCAGAATCAGCTCCCTGTCACTGCCCCTCTGGATTCGAACTACCTCAGTCTGCTCCTCGGCAACCCAGGACTGACTCAGGCAATGCTGAATCAGCAACAGAATTCTAACCTTGGAGTACTGATGGCTCCGCTTCCGATTCCAACGTCTCAAGCAATCAACCCAGGTACCTACAGCCCTGGAAGCCTTGGAACCATCCAAACTTCTCAAAATCTGAAAACTAAACCTATCATGCCTGCCACTCAACCAGGAACTTCTTCCTCTTCTTCTTCTGGATTCTGCGGATTGAATCTGAGCCTGGGAGCTTCCCCAAATCGGATCTCAGCTTCATTGCCTCCAGGTGCTCTCACTGCTCCTATCAGAACTTCTTCTTCTGGAGACACAGCTGGATTGAACCCGCAAACGATGACGGCGATCCATAACTTTGGAGAAGTATCATGTTCTAATCCTAAACCAATGGCTCAAAATCGGGACTCTCGTCCCCTGGATCTTCACGCTCCGAGAGTGGCTCCTCCTAAGGTCTTGGCTCCGAGTACCACTCCTTCTTTGATGTTTCCAAAGTTCGTCCTCGGCGCTCAGCAGGCCAGTTCCCCTACTCCGCGTCTTCTCGCCATGCTCACTGAAACCCCTAGCCGCTCATCTCCAGTTCCAGTTACTACTAAAGTCCGTGGAATGAAAAGTACTGAGCCAAAGGGCTCTCCAGTCCGTCAGACGGCTACCGCTCATGGTAAACCTCAGGTTCAGCATCATCAACCTCAGCAAGGTGAGTACTATCGTAATGCTATCCTCAAAACAATAAATACAGTAATCCAAACTTTCAATTTTCTGTTTTCAGCTGCACTCACTCACCCCGTCCATCAACTCTCTCCTTTGTTGCAAAGTCTCCTAGCTGAGAACGTCGGTGAGTTAAGACTTCAAGCAGACGATTCGCTATTATCTGTTTTCAGCCCAACAGGAGACAATTGCCAGATTGCAGCGGGAGCTCAAGTCGGCGAAGTCTCTCCTAAGAGGTAATCCAGCTAGATTTACCTCCAGCCGTCTCAAATCCTTCCATTTTTTCCAGCTCGCCAAATCAAGCCCCAAAAAATCCAGCAGGATGTTGAGAATGGTGCAGACCTCATCCAGATGCTTCAAAGCATCACTAGTTTGGAGGCCAAGATCAACACAGCGCTCAACATCATCTGTGCGCTGTCTCCAGAGACGGTCACTGGGATCGTCGATATGATGGCAGCAGATTTGATGCGGCAACAAGAGGCTGTAAAAAAGGAGGAGGATATGGATCCGAATCAGCCAAGCACCTCGGATGGACGACGATGAATTGATCTTTCGGCTTATGTCTTGACTACTCTAATCACTTCCAATGAATCTTTAAGTCCCACACGGTGTTTATTGAGATCTGATTGTTTCAGGTTTTGGCAATAGGAATGGTAAGGAGCAAGAAATGACAAAGGGTAGACACATCACACGGGAAACGGATAGTTAGAGAGATCGGGACTCTAGGAACACAGATAATAGTGGGGCATGAAAATTTCAATTCATAAAAACTTGTGCACCGGCGTGTGCACAATGCGGCTTTTCTTTCTCGTCCACACATCGGGAAAGCAGATTTTCAAGTGCTCCTGGAACTGCTCCTCTTCGGTTTTGGTTCTGGAAAAAAGTGGTTACTGTAGTTTGAAGCACAGAAGTGGATAGTATAAAAGTTAGGCCTCGAAGCCTTTGCCTTATAAAGTGCTGTCCAATGAATTTTGACGATTTTCAGTGCCAAACGGCTAACTTTGAGCAGTTGAAAAAGGATGTTCCAATTACTCGATTTTTATGAAACTTGATGAATGTATCAAACAACTCTAGATCTTCATTTTTGTAGTTAACAACTTTTTACGAAAATCACAATCAAGACAGTTATCTTTGCTCTGAAAATTTGGAAATTTGCACCCAGTTTTCATGTCGCGTGACTATAACTTACTTCACCGCAGTTTTCAAAAAAAGTTGTCAACTACAAAAATGAAGATCTAGAGTTGCTTGATACAGTCACCAACTTTTATAAAAATCGAGCAATTGGAACATATTTTTTCAACTGCTCAAAGTCGGCCATTTTGCACTGAAAATCACCAAAATACATATACTTTTGGCCAGTAATTCACTGTAATTCTCTTTGTTTTGATGGAAACCTGTTGAAACTACAACCATTAGTTTTGTTCGAATTCCAGCTTCAAAATGAGCATCCACATGGCCTAGAAAAAACCTTTGAAAAAATTGGGTCACGGGATCTTGTTCAGGTCTAAATTTTGTCAATTTCTACCCAACCTCACTGAAGCCACCGCCATTGAATTTGGCTCAGTTAGAGCTTCAAAATGAAAACAAACTTGGCGAGAATCCGCTTTTTTCAACAAAAAAAAACACTCACAATTTACTGACAGCTGTCTTGACGTGCACCCCAGGATGCTTCTTCTTGATATGATCCTGGACCACGTTTTGTCTGGTGAAGGCCTCATCGCAAATGGTGCATTTCCAACTGAAAAAAGACTCGGGCTACTTTAACTCGTCTCAACCTGATACCACCAAGACCCTTCAGAATCTCATCGTTTAGGTGACATTCTTCAGAAACTCACGGCTTGATACCCATATGAACGATGATGTGACGCTTCCGGTCCGTGGCACTTCCGATCACAGATTTCATGCAGATTTGGCAGGTTTCACGCGCCTGGAAGACTATGAAAATAGGGATGCACGAATGGCAGACTAAACATGCCTTTCGTTTTCCAGCTTGAACTTTTGGGGCTGCTGACAATGGGAAGAGCTTCTGGATCGACTCGTCGATCGCATCCTCATCTTTTTTGGTTCTGGAAATAAAGGAGGGTTCTGAGATTCAGAAGATTCTGGAATTCTACGGATTCTGAGGCTCTCAGATTCTGAGAACCTGCTAGAGGTCCAACAGAATCCCAACTCCCAAAAAAAAAAGCCTCACAATGTATAAATCGCCGGCTTGAACTCTTGCTCCGAGTGTTTCTGATTGAAGTGCTTCGAAGCAGTTGTGATATGAGCAAACTTGCTATCACAGGAGGGACATTGGAATCTGAAAATCTGATTTCGCTGACCTAGAAATTCAACCAATTCAAGTCTTACGGTGTCAGTCTCATGTGAAACATCACGTGTCTCTTTTTGTTGGAAGTGTAGCCGAACTGTTTTCCGCAAATCTTGCACGCTGAGAGGGCGGAGGGAATTTTGGGTTTTGAAGTTTCAGTGGATTCTGAGGATTCGGGGAGAGACTCTGCGACGTCTTCGGAGAGGATAGTGTTAGAAGACGTCGGCCTGGAGGAGGTCAACGTCAGCTGGTCGTCTGATGAGAGGGAGGACGATGGGACGTTGGCTTCTTCGCGAATCTGAAAATCGGAATCTTCAAATTTTGGGGGCTATGGGTTTTGAAATCTCAGAATCTCAGAATCTAAACGACTTCAAGATTCTCGGAGAGAAGTTTCTCGAGGATCTTCAGAACCTCCAAAAACCCACAAACAACTCACCGGCGAGATCCTCTCCACCACATGCATCCACTGTCGTCTCTTGTCCTCCGATTCCAGCTTCTCCTGGGCAGTTTCAGCCTCCGCCATAAGCTCTCGATCTTCATCGAATTCCTGTTCATCGTCTGACTCCTCATCTGGAGACACCATACCTGTTTCTGGGTCTCCTTGATGCTTCAGATTCGATGAAATGCTCTTATGATGTCTTGATTTCCGTTTCCAGGTAATCGGAAAACACTCGTTCGTCTTTGTGTAGATTTGAGACTCGTCGTTTTGGGCTCTGGAAATGATAAGGGATAGGTCATGAATCCTAGACCCCCCGACCACTTTTGACCTAGTTTTTCTCAGGGACCCTAGACCCCCCGACCACTTTTGACCTAGTTTTTCTTCATTGAGACCCACATGACGAGACTCAACATTTCGAGACCTAGCGAGACGCAAAGATCCAACGATGACAAATCTCGAGACCCAAGGATTCAACTTACAACTGATAAACCGCCATCTGCCGTACCGTAACCCCCGGATGCATTTTTGCAAAGTGAGGGGTGACCAAACTTGGGCGTGTGTAGTAACTATTGCACAGTGCACATTTCCATCTGCAAAACTTGAACAAAAAATTTCAGACTTCGAAAAATTGCAACTTACGGTTTGACGTGACAATGTGTGAGCACATGGCGGCTCTTCCCGGTGGCGGTGTCTCGAATCTCCTTGTGGCAGACTTGACACGAAATGAGCTCCTGTCCGAGTGGTTGCGACTTTCGCGGTCTTCCGATCTTCTGAATTTGGAGTTTCCATAGGTGGTTATAATTTGGGGAACCTGCCACTTACTGTGTTTACGGCGTACTGGTTCTGCACCGGTTGCCTTTTGATACCCGGGAAGTACTCAATGATCTTCTCCTCGACGGTTTGAGCATCCTTGGCCGAGCTGGAAGAAAGTTGGAGATCATGGATCACCGACTAATCCTCTCTGGCACTTGTATATCCTTCTGGAGTCTCTAAACCCTTCTAGACTCTCTCAGACCCTCCTAAACCTTTCTAGACCATTCGAGACTTTCCAAAACCCTTCTAGACTCTTCTAGACCCTCCTGAACACTTCTAGACCTTTCTAAACCATTCTGAACATTTCTAGATTCTTCTAGACCCTCCTGAACCCTTCTAAATGCTTCTAGACCTACTTAAACCCTTCTAGATCCTTCTAGACCCTTTTGAACTCTTCTAGATCATTTTAGACCCTCCTGAAGTCTTCTAGATTCTTTTAGACCCTCCTAAACCTTTCCAGATTCTTCTAGATACTTCTTGACCATTCTAGATCCTTCTAGACCCTTCTAAATTTATCCAGATTCATCTAGACCCTCCTGAACCATTCTAGACCTTTCAAGACCCTTCTGAACTCTTCTAGATCCTTCTAGACCCTCCTAAACCTATCTAGACCTCTCTCTACCCCGAAAACTCACAGATCATAAACCGGAGCCGCTGTCGATTGCTCCGCCGGATGGAACTTTGAGATGTGCAGCGCCGTTGAGTGCGGTCTGGTGTAGTGTTTGAAGCAGATGGGACATTTCCAGCTGAAAATCCCGTACTTCGATTCCGAGGATTCTGAAATCGACTCACGGTTTCAATCCAAGATGCGCGATCACATGATTCTTCCGATTCGTCGCGTAGGAGACGGGACTCGCGCACACTTTGCACGTGTGCTTGTGAGAGCATGGCGTCGGATTGTGGCAATCTTCTGTCTCGTCGTCCTCCTCGGAGAATAGGGATTCCAGTGCCAGAAGCTCATCGTCATCATCCTCGTCATCTCCAAGTTGGAAGGTGGCAGATGTGGATTGTAAGGTGAACATCGTGGGGTCTGCGGCGATGCTGGTGGAGATGAGGTCGTGGATGGAGGAGGTGCAGGGTGTGTGGATCGGGAAGCGTTGAGGACTCTGGTTCTGACTCCTAATCCATACGTTGCCCGTGCCCTTATCTTTATTCAACTCCAAGTCTGTGATAGTGATGAACTGCTCAGCTATTCGAAGAGCCTCTCTAGTGGATACCCGTGATGGAACAGCAGATTGTTCATTCAATAATGTGCTGGGTGGACTGGGGTTTCTGGAGAAAAAGGAGCAGTATTGGTTACGGTAAGTACTTTTGAAATTTCACTTCGTTATCATTATCATGATATCTAGCTTCGAAACTGATCAGTGATCTCTTAAGGTCGGATGCCGCTTCAAGTTTGTACTTCACGGTCAAGAATCTTATGTTTTGAATTGAGGAGAACTCTTCAGGTTTAGTTTCGAGAGGGCCACAAAATCTGAGACCCCTGACTAGGCTAATCTTTACTAATAACATTTGAAAACTTCCGTATGTTTGTCCGGATGTGCCACTCTGTAACTCAGCTCCTACTGGACCGATTTTCATGAAATTTGCACCAAAAGACTGGAACTGGGGCTACGTTGATGCCCGTGTGTTTAGATTTTTGATATCTCAATAATGAACAAAGTTACAGCTGTTCTCCCCCTTTTCCAGTACTAATTTTGGGAAATTTCGGAACGACAAATGTGTCGCGCACCTTTTCTCATACTCAAAGTCGACCAAATGTTTTGAAATTCACACAGTTTATTCCTGAATATCTGGGGATGATGCCCGTCTATTTCGATTTCTGTTTCATTGAGAAATGAGGTCACGAGGACGTAAAAACTCTCATTTTTAGGCTAGATCAGTAGATTCAGTTTTGATAAGAGAGAGTGACAGGTTCACGGAAATAATTTTTCACGTTTTCGAAAATTTTGAAGTTTCTCATTCAGAAAAGCGTAACAGCGGAATTCTGAGAAAAATTGATTGAATTACAAAAACCAGTTACTAACAGTAAGAGAGGAGTCATTCTTTCGGACACAAGAGAAAGGGCCAGAGGTCCTGAGAAAGGAGCCGAAGGCTCGGGATCTTAGTAGGAAGGGCCGGAGGCCCTGACAGAGGAGCCTCAGGCTCCGGATCTTAGTAGGAAGGGCCGGAGGCCCTGACAGAGGAGCCTCAGGCTCCGGATCTTAGTAGGAAGGGCCGGAGGCCCTGACAGAGAAGCCGCAGGCTTCAGATCTTAGTTGGAAGGGCCGGAGGCCCTGACAGAGGAGCCTCAGGCTCCGTATCTTTGTAGGAAGGGCCGGAGGCCCTGACAGAGAAGCCGCAGGCTTCAGATCTTAGTTGGAAGGGCCGGAGGCCCTGACAGAGGAGCCGCAGGCTTCAGCTCTTATTTGGAAGGACCGCAGGCCCTGAGAAAGGAGCCGCAGGCTCCAGGACGGGGACTCAAGCGAAGGCCAGGAGGTGGAGCCCCGCGTCAGCGGGGCGTAAACCGACTGGTATAACTTACATGGTTTTCCAATTCGTTCCATGTTTGTCCCTACCCAATTTGTGATGGGTCTTCCCATTCTCCAAATGGAACGAGTCCATTTTTGGGGCGAGAACTTATGGTTCTGAAAATGCACGGTTTTTCTTCTTGAAGTTTAAAAAATGCCGAAAAGAATGAAAAGTTTTTGCGGGTGATACAATTGTATCCCTTTTCGTGATTTTCATGGTCAGTGCAAAATCGCCAACTTTTAGCAGTTAAAAAAGTATGTTCCGATTACTCGATTTCTATAAAACTTGGTGGAGGTATTAAGCAACTCTAGATCTTCATTATTGTAGTTGACAACTTTTTTTGAAAGTTGCTGTGAAGTGAGTTACGTTGACATCAAAACTTGGTACATTTCAGTGCAAATTTCGAACATTTTTAGGCCAATAATCTTAAACGCGACGTAGCTCACTTCACAGCGGTTTTCAAAAAAAGTTGTCCACTGCAAAAATGAAGATCTAAAGTTGCTCAATACATTCACCAAGTTTTATAAAGATCGAGTGATTGAGACATGACTTATCAACTGCTCAAAGTTGGTTATTTCACATTGAAAATCACTAAAGTTCATATACTTTTGACCAGCACTGTATGCAGTTTAGAACAGAAGAAAATGAAGATTTTCGGTTTTTGAAAGTTTCTGAGTATTGAATCTTTGAAACAAAAAAACCACAACTTCAGAATGAATACAGAACTTTGAATCTATCAGAACTCGGAATTTCAGATTTTGGAAAAAAAATTTCGAAAAAACAAATTGAAGTTTTATTTCTCAGGAAGCTCCTAATTTTAGTATTTTTCAATTTTCAGAGGCTCGATTCTTTTCCCAGTTTTTTTTTCAAAAATGGAGAGATTAAAAATTTCAGATTTTCAAAATCTCAAGAAGTCACAAAATGGATAACTTGAAGGATTGAAGATCTCGAAGAATACACTTTTTTTCTTGTCCTTCAATTTTACCATTTTCAGCGTTTCCTGACTGGTAAACAGGGGTCCAAAAGTGCAAAATCCAAGGCAAACAAACAAGCAAAGAAACAAGCAAACAAGAATGCGAAAAGTGAACCAACAATCCAGAATCCAATTGCTCATACTAACTCTCCAGGCAACTTTGAAAATTTTCAGAAAAACTCGAAGAAAATCCATAACAGAAGGCGTTGTGAAACCGATATGTATATCATATGTGTGTATTTTTTCTCTTTCTCTCTCGTGAGACATGTTTTCTAGTCCCCTTCATGTTGTGTAGTCCTCACGGACAACACGCACGAAGCAGAAATAGAAGAAGAAGAAGAGGAAGAAGAAGACGGCGCACTTTTTTCCACCCATTTTTCTCTCGGCGTCTCTCAAAATGTGTTATTGGGACAAAAAATAGATGGACGCCTTTGCTTCTATGTATTCTTTATTTCTCTTCTCCGTGGCGCCACGGAGAAGAGAAGAGGGGGCAAAAAACAACAACACTTGGCTGTGTGTATGTATTAAGGAGATTGGGCGTGGAGGTCAGAGAAACAAATGGAGCAGCTCTTTTCTTTGACCAGGTACCTTTGAGAATTTGTTCTAAATTGGTTGCATTTGTAGAGCAGAATCGGGGCTTTTTGAAAGCAGTGCCATATGTTGAATTCTATGAGTAGGTGTAGGGTTACAGTATGCATACTGAACATTCTGTATTTGCCTCACTTCAAGGACATTTATCTCGATTTGCGTTGAGAATTCCGAAAAGTAACCAACTAATAAAATGTAGCTCTTATTATGACCAACATTTTATTAGTTGGCAGCTTTTCGAAATTTTCAACACGTACAGCGATAAATGCCCTTGAAGGTGAGGGTGACCAAAATGCTGATAGTGAGGAGAGACGCAGAGAGACATGGCAAGATTTTTGAAACTCTGTTTATATCAATTTTCGTCATAACAATGATTCATTCTGAGTCAGTCCATCGATAGATCTCTTTGGATTTCGAAATTTGATTCCTTTTTTTTCTGAAAAATTTTCAGTCGCCATTTTTGATTTTTTGTTTCCAGTGCTTCTCTTCCATTTTTAAGCACATATTTCTCCGATTTCTCTAACAATTTGAGTGAAAATCTTTTTTTTTCTTGGATAAATCTCGATTTGATGGCCTTTCCTGCTCTAATTCCTATTGTCTTTCTTTTAACCCGTTTGAAAAATTTACATTCGAGCCAAAAAATCAAAATTGTCGTCAAATAGAGCGCATAAAGTTCCTGTTCACCCTTACGCAATTTTGCAGACTGCTTTCCGCTCCTTTTTTTGGAAAAAATCTCCATTTCCTGCTCAAACGTTTTGTTTTTTTTAATTCGAAAAAGTTAGAAACCTAATTTTCACTGTAAGATTATCGAAATTCTCCTTCAAAGTTCCTGAAAATCGCGAAATCCAGTAAAAATCTGAAAAAAAAAACAACGATGCTCCGGAATTCCGCGTAAATCGACACAGAGAGATTTTCTCCGGACAGTTCGTCCGGTAGCCTTTTTTTGTGATTTTCGCGATTTTCCAGCAAATTTTTCGATCAAATTTTCGAATTCAGAGCCTAAACTTGGTCCTGGGAGATAGTTTTGGTCAAAATTTTCATAGATTTCCCGAGAGTTTGTCTATTTTCGCTCAATTTCAACCGATTTTTTTTTAAATTTTCAGATTTCGTATTTAAAAAAATGCAATTTTTTTCCAGAAAAACAATGTCCGAGCCGTTCCCAGCTCGCAACGAGTCGCTCTACTCGGATATCGACTTGAACGACGAGCCGGCGTGCCTTCAGCTGGCCAAAGAATCAGAATCAGATGACGTTGTGGTCGTCAAGAATCCAGAAGACTCTTCAGTCTTCAGAGTCCAAATTGTCGCGTTCGAGAAGCGCGGCGGCTTTTTCGACGTCCATTTCGTGTACAAAATCGAGACGGAGGTTCGAAAAATTTTCGCTGAAAGTTCAAGATCAAAATTTTCAGGTCTCCGGCGTCCAGGGCTACTCGAGATCGCGCTACGAGACGTGGCGTCGCTTCACCGACTTCATGGATCTTCATGAGAAAATGGTGGCCAAGTATCGGCCACGCGGCGTGCTCATCCCTCAGCCACCCGAGAAGAAGGTGTCGGTGATGGCGAAGGCGATGGTGAGCAGCGGATTTCGACCCGAAAACTCGAATTTTTTCAAATTTCCCGCCTAAAATTTTAAATTTCAGACCAACACTCACACGTCGCAGGACCCGGAGCTGCTGCAACGGGCTCGCCACCTCGAGCGATTCCTCAACCGTCTCATCCAGCACCCCCGAATCCGTTGCGACTGTGATGTTCGCGATTTTTTGACGATGGAGGCGGATTTGCCACCGATGGCCAAGCAGGACGTGCTTTCGGCGGTCGGAGTGTTGAGGGTACGGGTTTTTTTCGGCGGGAGATTTGAATTTCTGCTTGCAAAATTTTGATCTACAGGATGAAAAATTGCTCTAAATATACCATTTTTTGCCCAGGATCGATTGAGAGCTCTTGCAACAGCGGCAGATTAGATTTCCCTCCACTCAATTCCCCCCCTATTCCAGGCATTCAACGGGTTCAAAGAGGCCATCGACAAGTTCACCATCGCCTGGGAGGAGACCGATCAGTGGTTCGAGAAGAGTCAGGCGTTCTACGAGGAGCTGGAGGCGAGCATTCGAATGCTCTATGAGCACGCGACGGCGTTGGTCTCGAATCGCAAGGAGATGGCGGCGAGTGGCGAGATGTTGGCCAAGGTAGAGCAGAATCTACTTGGAATTCGTCAGACTCTAATTCTCATTTTGGACGTCGATTTTGACTAGTTTTAGAGCAAAAATTGATTTCTAGCGACTTTCAGAGCCCAAGAAACAGCAATTTTTGAGTCGAGGCTCGATTTCGAGCGAATTTTCGAGCACAAAAACGGATTTCGGACGGTTTTTCGAGCCGTTAACCTCAAATCTCGCTCCTTTCAGAGTCTCTCCCGTCTGGCCGCGTCCGAAGACTCGACGACGCTCTCGCTGGCGCTGACGGCTCTCACGGACACCTACGAGCAACTGGCGGTGATCTGGAGCAAGCAGGCGGTCCAGCACGACACCAAGTTCCAGGAGTCGCTCGACGAGTACATTGGACTCATCGATTCGCTTCGTGACGTCTTCGACGAGCGGATTCACGTGTGGCAGCAGTTGAAGAAGACGCAGAAGACGTTGGAGGAGTTGAAGAAGCGAATGGAGACGTGTGACGATGCGAGGGTGGAGGAGCTGAATCGGGAGATTGACGAGATGGAGAGGGCCAGGGAGCAGTTTGGGGTGAGAAAATTGTCTTGGTGGTTTTATGGACTTTATTTTGCCCTTTTTTCGGTTCAAAAATCGCTCATTTGTGTCCCAGAAACCTCTCAAAATAGCAAGTTTCGAGTTGCAGAAGTGTTTCTGTGGCTTTTCCATCGAAAATTTGACTAAAATGGCCTCGAAAATCTGGGGGTTTTTCATTCTTGGAGCATTTTTCTCGATTTCCAGCGCCACTTTGACGACATCTCCATGGCGATCCGCGACGAGGTGACGCGTTTTGAGAATGCCAGAGAGGTGGACTTGAAGACTCTGCTGGTCGACTTCATGGAGGATATGATTCGAGCGCATGCGGTGGTGAGTTGGAGGATAGGTCATGATGGACATCTGGAGATTGGGGATCCACAGATGTACAAGTTTTTGGAGGTTCAGATCCTCGAAAATCGCTTCGAAGTCTCCTTTCAGGTGTTCCAGAAGCTTTGAAACTGACACTGAAACTGAAGCTAGCAACCCAGTTCTCATTGCTTTCTGCCAGTTTTTAGCGGGTTCTCCTAATTTTGGCACCTTCAAAAGCGCTCAGAATTGGAAAATCCAGGCTCCTAAAGGTTGTCTCTAGTCTCAAAATGAACTGTAAAGCTCGAAATGACTCCTGCTGACCTGGTTATTCATTGATTTTCACCACGGAATCCTTTTTTTTCAGATGAGCAAGCTCTGGGAGCAGTTCGACCCGTACGCGCACAAGATTCTCGGCAACTGATTCGGCGACCCTCGGTTTATCGATTTAATAACGGGATTCAAAAAGTTTCTGTATATAATTTTGCAAACACCTCTCTACATTCGTTTTATTCATTTTGATCCCCCAAGTATCACCGCTTTTTTTTGGCTTCAGGACGTTTTGTAACTAGAACATTCTGACCATCTCGAAACCTGTGCTCGATTGAAAATCCGAATGATTCACCAACCGGTCATTGTGAAAATGTCTCGGAGCCCATTTTTTGCTCCATTCTGACTGTCCCTGTAAAGATAGAAATTGCTCAGTTTTATATGTATGTATTTATTGTGATTTTCATTCAAGTTTTCCATCAACCGTCATCATAATCACCCCCTCCAAACTTGTGCCTCATTTTGCCCCCCAATTGCTCATCATAGTTTTTCTCCACGGTTTTTTCTTTTCTAGACTTTTGAATCATCTTCTTGCCCCCCTCCCCCACCCGCTCGATTTCATGACATGTGATAGTAACGATAGATGAATTTTCTCCTCTCTGTGCAGATTTACATTCTTATTTTCAGCCTTTTTTTTTCGATTTTTTTTGCACAATTTTTGTTAAGAACTCAATTTTGAAACTGAGGGAAGGATTGAACTTTTTTCGAAGGTTTTGGGCTTAAGGATATGTCAGAGGAAGCTTGAAAAAAAATAAGAATATCGATAGGCTCCGCCCACTTTTCCCCGTTCCTCCCGTCGATGCTTGTTTGTCTTTCCGTGGTGACTCAGCAAGCGCGCTCTATTGGATTAGGTTTACGAAATGGATAGAGAAGCGAGATGGAGAGAGCGAGAAATTCTACCGTACCCATCATTCTCTCCTATTTTGTCTTCAGCCTTCTAATAGAGGGGCTTTTTTTGAAAAGAAAAATGGATTTTTGGCCACCCCCACAAATTTTTGCAGTTCTGTGGAAATCAAGAATAAAAGGTTGTAAGTGGGCGTGGCTTAAAGACCACCCCATGAAAATGTACAACCAGCTGCATTGCAGGTGTTGAATGGACTGTTTTTTCTCAATTTTCTTTTTTTGCTCTGAACTTTGAACGCTCAATACTCGAAAACCATGAGTGGAGCTAAAAGAATGTCAACTACAAAAATGTTTAGAATTTCACGCTCTACAGTTTTGCAGTTCAAAGTTTGTTTGTAGCCATGATGGTTCATGAGATGTAAGTGTTCAAAGTTGAGTGGTGGAGAGGAGATGTCACGCGCGGCTTGTCTGCGTCTCGCGCACTTTGAACGCTTATAACTCGAAAACCATGAGAGTTACCGAAAAGTTGTTGACTACAAAAGTGTTCAGAATTTTATGCTCTACAGTTTTGCAGCTATCATTTTTCTTGTAGCTATGATGGCTGCTGAGATATAGGACTGCGTCTGCCGAACTGTCACTCTCTTCATCTTCCTTCGCTTTCCCTTCTCTGAACTCTTATAACTCGAAAACCAAAACAGATAAAGAAAAGTTGTAAACTGCAAAAATACTTGAAATTGTTTGCTCTACACAATTGTTGTTAACATTATTTTGTAACTGTGACGGTTACGAAGATATAAGGCCTCCAATTTGAATGGGTGCAAGGAGATGTACCGCGCTGCTCGTCTGCGTCTATCAAACTTTGAATGCTTTTAACTCGGAAACCATAAGAGGTACCAAAAAGTTGTCAACTACAAAAACGTTTAAATTGTTGTGTTCTACATTTTTGTAATTGACACTTTTTTAGTAGATCTCATGGTTTAAAAGATATGAATGCTCAAAGTTGACGGGGTGACGTGTGTGGTTAGATTATCTTCAGCCAAAACGAACAACTTTGAAGACTGGAAGAAGTAGTTTCTGATAAACCGATTTCTATGAAATTTTCTAGGAGTATCAAGCGGTTTGAGATCTTTATTTTTGTAGTTGACAACTTTTTGAGAAAACTGCTGCGAAGTGAGTTATGGCGCGTTGAAGAGAAGAGGTACAGAATCAGTTTCCATCCAATCATCCGTTTGAATGTGCTTTAATGTCATCATTACCATTACCAACAAAATAGCTCATCATTAGATTTGATGTCCTCCTTTTTTAATGAGATTTTGTAATCTTTGATTAGTTTCAAACAGAAAAAAAAACATATCATCGGTGGTTTTGCAGATACGAAACCTTTCCCTTTGAGCACCTCAAGTTTCAGAGCAATGTCTTACAGGAGATTGACTTCTTCGTCTTCTTCTTCTTCTTCATCGGATTCAGATGATGGTGAGAAATTTGTGATTCTCCGTACCTGAAGTCATAGGCATTCCTAATTTCAGACCACCTCCCACCACCTCCACGTTCCCCCGCCTTCAAGACCCGCAAGAGCAATCCGTACATTGGGGACTATGTGAGTGCAGAGCGGTCACTTTGACCAAGATTATCTCGATTCGGGTCACACATCTTGAAAAGTGGTCAACTAGCAAAATACTTAGGGGAAAATTAGCAATATTTTGTTAGTTAACAACTTTTTGATACCTGTCACAGGAATTGAGAAAAATGGGGTCAAAGAGAAGACTTTAAAAAACAAAAACTCCAGTTTAATGGTTTTGAGTTTTCAGGGCACGGACGAGGACATCGAGCGGCTTCTAAGGGAGACGGTGAGTCATTCTGGGAGGTTTATTAAAGATTTCTCCCTTTGCAGTATGTTTTTACCATACTTGCAAAAGGCCGGGCCGGGTCGGGCCGGTAGGAGGATTTTCGCGGCCCGGCCCGGGTTCTCAGGTTCAGTGTTCCCATTGACTTTCCCCATAACTCTTTTTTTCAGGCCCCAGATACTCAAGGTTTCCAGAAGCCTGAGGAGCTCCAAGATCGACTCAAACCAGCTGAGAATTCTGGCTCTCTTCGCCCAGAACCAGAGGAGTGTGAAGTTGAAGACGACTTGGAGTTCAAGTACTACCCAACACCGATCCAGGTGAGTTTGGGAGGACAGCATGGCGTTGATAGTATTCTTTAGTTTTTTTTAGGCCAAGAAAGTGTGCCTGCCGGAATTCCAGTTGAATTCTGAGGGCGAAGTCCAGCATCAGGTCGCACACAGTCTAGGAGACTATGTAAAGTTTTTTTGGGCGATTCTAGAAGATTCATCGAAACTTTTTAGATGAGCGACTACGACTGGAACATCTACCTGGACACACTGGCGGTGGAGGAAGAAGTCAAGGAGAGGAAAGGAGCAAAAGAGAAGAGGATGCTCCAGAAGCCAGATGCTCTCCGCCCCCTTCCACCGCTTCCTCCTCGCTCTTCCAGCGTCCGATTTGGTCCGACTGTCGTCAGTGTGAGCTTAGAGTCTCTGAAATTACATAACAGGGCTTTTGTTTAGACTCCATCGACATCAGGACCATCGGCAATTATGGGACAATGGGTTTGTGAGCAACAGATGGAGCAGTTTTACGAGGAAGTTGATGAAGCGATACGGAAGAAGAGGATGAGGGAGGAGGAGGAGAATACGGAAAAGTGAAGGTACAGTTAACTTTGAAAATAAGCTAATATGAAAGCCCGTAAAAAGTCACATAAAATACTCGGCGTTGAAAACGACCCCAACTGTGGAACGTCTGAAATCTGAGCTCAAAGATTGGAGTCTCCCTAAAAGAGCCCCTTGAAAATTGAGTTGGGGTTGTATCAGTTTTCGAGCTACAATTTTGAAAATAAGCTCATTTGAAAGTCCTTAAAATTTTCAATAATAAATGTTGTTTACAAGAAGAGCAAACGTCTAGGACGTCTGAAAAGTGAGAGCATTGTGAGCCCCCCATCTTGCATAGTATCCCATCGAAAAAAGATTTGGCTCAAGATCAGTTTTAAGGACACTGCTTTGAGCTTAGGCTCATTTGAAAGCAGATAAAAAGTTACACGGCATACCAAATTTTGAAGTAGATCATAGTTTTGGGACGTCTAGAATCGAGGCTCAAAAACAGCACGCTGCTAGGCGCTGATCTCTAGTTTACCTCAGGTTTAATGTCGTGTGACTATACGCGACGTAACTCATTTCCCAGCACTTTTCGTAAAAAGTTGTCAACTTCAAAAATGAAGATCTAGAATTGCTTAATACATTCACTAAGTTTCATGAGAATCGAGTAATCGGAACATACTTTCTCAACTGCTCAAAGTTGGCTATTTTGCACTGAAAATCACCAAAATTCATAAACTTTTGGCCAGCACTGTATATCAGAATTTTGGGACGACTAGAATCGGGGCTCAATAACCGGACTTTGACAGACGCCGGTTCCCTCAAGAAACCGTGTTCCGTCAGTTTTGAAGCTACGGTTTTGAAGCTTTCATTCATTTGAAAGGCCGTTAAAAGTTGCATAATTCACTTTGTTTCCGGTCAGATGAGAAGTTAAGGACGAGTGCAACCTAGGCTCGCAGGTCGTCCAAGGATTCTTTGGTAGCAACTTTCAGACAGTTTGGAGTTCAACGATCTTACAGTTTCAGGAATCACACCTCCAATCCAATTCTTCAATTCTTCAAAACCATCGTCTCGTCTCTCAATTTTGATGGATCTTCATCAAAGATTTCTTTCCAGTCATTTCTCCCAAACCTCCCATCTCTCCTCTCCTTTCAACCCAAATTTCATCTCGCTTCTCATAGTCAGTATTTCTCGATTTTTGACTTCTGAATCCAGTGTGTCTTTGTTTCTTGACCATGTTCCCACTTCTTCCTGTCACTCATCCCCTTTTTCACTGCCAGTTTTTCTAAGACCCCTCCGAACTATTATAGATTCATCCTACGATTCCGATTTCTAGATTTGGTTCTTCAACTTCTTCTGTTCCCGTTGCTCACGTACCCCCCGTTCTTTATTGCTCTTTGATGCTCTTTAATGAAAATTCCAGAAATGAACATCGTGCGGCAACTTTTCATTTGTGGGCGGGGCTTATTGTTGGAGCCTCTTTCATGGAAATGAGTGACATTATAATGAGTCTCTTGACACACTTCTCGCACAGTTTTCACCATAAAAATTTCTCCGTGACCTTTCATTTTTCTCATCGGAAGACCGAAAAAGAACCGCCACGCATAGAAGCCTCCCCAGAATTCTGAATTCTTTCGAAAATGAGCGGCAACGGAGAGCTCGTCAAGTACACTGGACCCCCGACGTCTTCTCGCCCGACGACGTCTTCAGAGTCACAACGACAGATTCCAGCGATTCAATGGCAACCGCCAGGCATGGGTACGAATGGTAAGGGATTTTGAGGATTCTCGAGGGGGGATGGAGGATGTTGAAAGATTCTGAAGGACTGTGGAAGATTCTGGAAGATTCTGAAAGATTGAAAAGGATTCTGAAGAATTCTGGGAGATTCTGGAAGATTCTGGAAGATTCTGGAAGATTTTGAAAGGCTGAAAAGGTCTTCTGAAGATTCTGAAGAGAGCTGGAAAATTTCCGAGGATTCTGGGGGTTCTGGAGGATTTTTTAGGTCCCGGAGAGGAGCTGGAGGTTTATGAAGAATTCAGAAGGCAGCCGAACAATTGTAAAGAGAATTGGAGACCTTGATTCTCAAGATTCTGATTTCCAGAAAATCCACCATCCGGTCTCTACTCGAACGAGCTGTTCGTCTTCTACAACCCAATATTTCTGGAGTATATTCAAAGAATGGCCGACATACAGAAGAAGGAAGCCGAGTTTGCAGGAATCCAGAACGAGATTCAGAATCTGAAAGTTTGTCTCCAAAAGCTGAAAACGGACATTGAAAAGGAGCAACGAAAGTTGGCCGAGCTCAATGCGACGGTTCTCGCCAACTCTCCGAAGACCAAAGTTCCGGATATGGATATGCAAAAAATGGCGGCCTACATCAGAAGCGAGACGAGCACCATCTTTGCCGACGCCGTCGCTGCATCTGTCAACAAGAAGAACAAGTTGGAGAAGATGGAGGAGGATGTGAAGAATGTCGATAAGCTGACGAAGGAGGCCAAGACGAAATTGAAGATGGTTTTCGGAGTGTTGGTGAAAATTGTCAAGGATATTGATAGGTGTGGAGGAGATTTGACGAGAATGGCCGAGGAGAAGGACATCATTTTTCGACACGTTTCGAAGATGGACAAGTTGGTGAAGGCTATGGAGAAGGCGAAGGAAAACGGTGAGGGTTTGTTTTTTGCTAGATTTCTCCTGTCAAAAAAATTTATCGAAAAAAATGTCTCGAATTTTTTTTCGAAAAAATGAAAATTTTTGTTCGAAAAATTTCTCGAATTTTTTTTTCGAAAAATTCCTCGAAAAATGTCTCAAAATCTTTTTCGAAACTTTTCTCGAATTTTTTTTTCGAAAAACTCCTTGAAAATTTTTTTTCGGAAAATTTCTCGAAAAAAATTTCTCGAAAAATTTTCTCGGAAGAAAATTCTCTGAAGAAATTTATCGGAAAAAATTTCTCGGAAAAATGTATCGAAAAAATGTATCGAAAAAAATTACTCGAAAAAAACTTCTCGGAAAAAAATTCTCTGAAAAAAATTTCTCGGAAGAAAACTCTCTGAAGAAATTTCTCGGAAAAAATTTCTCGGAAAAATTTCTCGGACAAAAATTCTCTGAAGAAATTTATCGGAAAAAAGTTCTCTGAAGAAATTTCTCGAAAAAAATTTCTCGAAAAAAAATTATCGAAAAAAATTTCTCGAAAAAATTTGTCGAAAAAAACTTATCGGAAAAAAATTTCTCGAAAATTTTTTTTCGAAAAATTTCTAAAAACAATTTCTCGAAAAAAAATCAATTTCGAGAAACTTCGAGAAGTCTTCGAAAAATTTGTCGAAAAATTTTCGAAAAATTCCAGATTCCGAAAAACGCTGAATTTTTGAAGTCGAAAAATCATAAGTTTATAAAATTCCAGAGCCAGCTCCTCCAACTGCTCCAGATACTCAAACTCTTCAAATTGTTCGAGGGAAAGGTACAGTTCGGATTGATCAACTTTCAGTGCCTCGAAATCATCTCAAAATGATACGGTTCTGTTTTTTTTCAGAAGCCCTTCGAAATCTACTGACACCTACGAGAGTTGCTCCGATTCCTCCAAAAGCTGCTGCTTATGCTCCAAACCATCCGGCTCCCTATCAAAAACAGACTTCTCCGTTGGCACCTCCGCGACCCACTCCAAAAGTCTATTCACTCTTGGCTCCGCCTCCATCATCGTCTCGTCCGGCGCCTCGTCAAATCCAACACTCCATCATGCCTCGTCCATCCCCTGCCAGCTCATCTTTCTCGAGGTCTTCTCCATTGACCAACAAGAAACCCGACCCGAAACCATCGACTTCTGAATCCACGGGAATGCTGGCGGGGTTCAAAAAACGTGGTCCCCGCTCACCGTTGGAAGACGGTTCGGGAGATAAGAGACTTCGTCGAGACAAGGATCGTTTGTGTGAGTTTTTCGATTCTTTTGACTTATTATCTGAATTATCTCGGTTCTTGTGACAGATATCAAAAAGTTGTCAACTAACGAAATGTTGCTCATGATGCCCTGAGTATTTTGTTAGTTTACCACTTTTTGATATCTGTTACAGGAACCGAGATAAATTGGGTCAAAGCGGTGAACTGTGCTTAAACTGAATTCGCAAGTTTCGAGGTTCTGTCAGCTAATAACGCCTTCTCTTTTCAGAATCCCTCTCATCAACTCGACAACGTCTTCACATTCACCTTCTCGATATTTTTTGCCCAAAACACCTGGCAAAATTCCATTTCACTTTTTCTCAAATCGTCTTCTTCATGTTCTTCGTTTGGTTTTTTGAGATCAAATGTTCCCCCTTTTTCATGATTCACTGATACCATTTACTCGTTGGACCATTTTTTTTTCTTGATCTCAAATAAAGTTTGGCGAGAAATAGTGATTGTAACTTTGTCGAAATTTTTCCAAAAAATTATGCATTTTTTTTGCAAAAATAATTTTGCTCTTAAATATGTGAAAAAGTATGTAGATTCCAAATACCATGAGAAAAAAGTTCAAAAATGTCTCAAAACACTCGAAAAATGGTCCCAAAGAAGTCATTTCGCTATAATGTTGTCATGCCTGGCCTGGTGGCCTAACTCTGCATTTTCTCGGTCACCGATTTTTTTTGTCGTTTTTTGCCGTTTTTGTTGGATTTTTGTACGAAACTTAAGCGGGGAACCGATAAGAGTAACAAAAATCCACAAAAAATCAATCCTAGATTTTGATAAGGAAAATCTGAAAAATCGGCAAATTTGGTGTATCATTTGTTTTTTTCGCCATCTTTACATGAAGTTTCACCCATTTTTCTTCATTTTTCTCATCCCAATCGATGATCTGTTGCTTTTATAATCTTTTTGTTCGATTTTATAGTAAGAAACGTGCGAAAAAAAACGTTAAAAATGCGTTTTTTCGGTGAAAAATCGGTGGCCGAGTTTGAGTGGAAGAGGAAGTGCAGAATTAGGCCGCCGGCCAGGTGTGCCGCAAATATCGGAAAATGGGTGCCTTGAGCCCATTTTTCGGTTGTTTAGAGGAATTTTTTTATTTTTCGATGGAAATTTTTAAAATCTACACACCTTTTTACACATTTTTCAGCAAAGAACGACTTTTTTGCTGGGAATTTTTCTTTAATTTTTGTCTGCACTTGCTTTAAATATCGATTCTTGTCGGGATTTCAGGCCTTCAAAAATGGAAGCACGACGTTGTCAATTCTGCTGGAGGTTGGCGCCTCGGAAAGAAATGACGTCGGTGCCAGCACCAGGCAAAAGACGAGATGAATGGGCGCAAGTGTTGGGCGTGGATTTCAAACGACGCATCGCCAATAAGAGGTACGTCCACGTGTGCCGTCAGCACTTCCCGGGCGATGGCGACGGAAGGCGGTCGAAAACGCAGACACCGTTCGTGACGTCAGAGGAGAAGGCCTGGATTTCGAGGGACACTCCGGCGGTGGAGAGTTTGGAAAATGAGGAGGCGGAGGAATCCAGCACACAATCAATGGGCACCACCGAGCAACTCTTGCTCGCAGTTGAGGCTAATATTCAGGTCAAAGAGGTAGGAGGTTTCGGCGGGAATTTGAATAGAATATCTGGAATTTTTACAGCTCAAAAAACCGGAGCAAAAGTTGAAGGATTCGAAGAAGAATGACAGTGAGTTTGAGGGGAAATTTTCGATTTTCCAAAATGTTCGGGTGCAATCACGCTCCGCTGGACTGACGTCGTCGGCTTCAAAAACTCTGTCGCTCCCTGCAGAAGCTCTCCGAAACACACCGGCTCCGTCGACTGCTCCAACGCGTAGACCACCTGCTCCGTTATGGTTTCCCAGTTCCCAGTTCATCGCATCATCTCCTGCTCGTCGACCACCAAAACCTTCCGTCCAACACCCTGTGAAGCCTAGTCCATCTCCGGCCGCCTCATCTCTCACGACGTCTTCTCCATCGACTACCAAGAAGCCCGACCCGAAACCATCGACTTCTGAATCGACTGGAGTAAAGAGAAAGTACAAAAAGCGTCGGCGATGACCGTTCCGGGGGATGAGAGACTTCGTCGAGACAAGAATCATTTGTGTTAGTTTTTCGATTCCTTCGACGTGAATTATCTCGGTTCCTGTAACAGATATCGAAAAGTGGTCAACTAACAAAATGTTGTTTATGTTGTCATGAGCATTTCGTTAGTTGACCACTTTTTGATACCTGTCACAGGAACCAAGATAAACTAGGTCGAAGCGGTGGACTGTGCTGTTACCGGACTCGCAAGTTTCTAGGTTTTGTCAGCTGGCAATAACGTGGTTTTCAGAATCCCTTCACTCAACTCGACAACGTCTTCACTTCCCATTTCTCCATGTTTCTTGCCCAAAACAACTGTTAACATTTCATGATCTTCTCATTTGTGTTCTTCTTCTTCTTCTTCTTCTTCTTCTTCTTCTTCTTCTTCTTCTTCTTCTGTTTAGATTCGTTTTAACATTCCCGTTTTTTCAAGATGAGCCTTTCCACCGGTAGCACTTTCCCCCGTTTTATTGATTTTTATGATTTTTTTTCGAGAATGAAAATTGGGTTTTTGAATCACTTTTTTTGCCTTTATCTTATCAGCACAAAATACAACAAATCGTGTTGTTAGGAATCATTTTTCAACTCGTCAAAGTTGACTAATTTCCACTGAATACAGCCAGAATGTCAAAAACAGTCAGGGAGCGGCCCAGGGTCTGAAAAATGATTCCAAATTATCCAATTTTAAAAAAAATTTTGTGGGTGTACAGAGCAAGTTCAGAGCTTCAGTTTTGCAGTGGCCAACTTTTTTTTTGAAAACTTCATTCAAGCAAGTTACAGCGTGTTAGGTCCCAAAATGATATATTCGAAAATCGTCATGCCGACTTTTTTAACGCCTTTTAAATCTTTGGGCTTTGACTTTCCCAGAAACTTGTCAACTACAAAAATGAAGGTCTAGACTTGCTCAATATACCTACCAATTTTCAGAAAACTCGAACTATTATGAACCACATTTTCAAGTGTTAGAAAAGTAGAGTAATTTCAACCGGAAATATCCCCAATGTTTGAAAAAGAGTCTGGAAAGGTACAAACTCAAGCCCAACCTGCTGCAATCCGGACCACAATTAATCACAATCTTTCCCTCTCTATTTCTCTCTCTCAATGTCCTGGCACCATTTCTCCTCTGTGTGATATGTATGTACTTCAACTTTTCTTCCCTCTTCTTTGCCCTCTCTTTTTCCGTTTTGTGAACAAAAGTTTTCTGCAAAAAAATGTTTCCTATCATTTGAACCGGGAGCGTGCCTGGTACCGGGAAGGAAAAGTGTGAAACTGATAATGAAATTCTTGAAAAGCTTGAAAAGGTTAATTAGTCTGTGCGTCTGTGCCGCTCAAATCAAATTTTATGGCATACAGTGGAGAGGGGAGGGTGAAAAATGATAAGGATAGTGATAAGAAAATGGAGAACATAAATTTGTAAGTTCAGCATGGAAATCAGGCGCTGTAGTTTTTCCAAGCAGTGAGATTTTCTCTGTTGTTTTTTGAACTTTTCCTGGACAGCCACTCTTCACTCTGCTATGGGGACTCCTAGCGACAAAAATGTCGCTATTCAGTCAATGAATTCCGACGATTTTTGACTAAAGTTTGTCGAAATAGATACCTTGCTGCATCTTACTATAGCAGTATGGCCTATTTTGTCTCCTGTTGTATTTTGAAGCCTCGTTTTGTACCTGTACAAAATTTGGGGCTTCTCGACAGATATGGCACTACATATCAAGCCCAGGAAAGACTCTACGGTACCTTAAACTTTTATTGGGACATTAAAAGTCTTCTGGAAGTACCCCTAGCACCATTGTTAGCTCAAAGTGCAGCGCACCCATTTTTACCGCGCTCCAAAGAGCCGTATGTAGCAGGCGACCCCCCCCCCCCCCCCC
>LR545963.1:8993-81740 GCA_900536305.3 Caenorhabditis sp. 40 LS-2015 | reverse complement strand
GGCCCCCCCCCCCCCCCCCCCTTTTTTTTTCAATTTTTCGACCACCCCCTTTGCAGCCAAGAAAACAGAAAAGAAAGAAAAAAGGGTTAGTCATCGGGCGGGAGGGGAGACATAAACCCTCGCCGAGTGATGGATGAGACGACTCGTCCCGGGGTGCACTACTGAAACAAAAAAGACAGAGTGTGAAAAGACAGAGTGTGTTTGACAATCAGTCACTGCAGGTCGTAGGTTATGGGGGGAGGTTTGGGGGTAAGGTTGTCTGTATAAGTTAGGACTCGATTTGCATTTGGAGACAAAAGGGGGTATCAGATGGAGAAAAGGAGAACAATGTTATTTAAAATTCACAAAAAATTGGATATTCTTTCTCAAGGAGAGGGCCATTGCAAATTTTGGGGGGAAAATTAGATTGGTTCATTTTTCATTTTTCGAGCTGGCAGATCAAAATGTTGGTTTCCAGCGCTAAAGAAGGCATAACTCATGTTACAATGAACCGATTCGAAAGAATGTGATACAGACCGAAAGGGAATTATTAGGAGGATATGATTGTTCTTTTGAATTTGAAAAAAGGACCTGGGGGTAGTTTTTCGTTCATGTCTAAAGTCTTGATAGTCGTAAAATTTAACGATATTTCTATCTTACGTCATAACTCAAGATCAAGTGGACGGTTTTTGATAAAATTTACACCAATTGAAAGGGATTTTTCTGTGAATTATGAAACTTTTTGAGATTTCATAGTTCACCCAGAGGTCAGTTTTTAAGACCTATTTGACATTTTTCTAGCCAAAAACCTTTGGCTTTGCACAAGTCATGCTTGAGGGGATATATATCAAGGAAAACTACACAGATCGAGAGGGAACTTTTTGAAGTTCAAAACTTACTGTGCTGGCCAAAAGTTCATGAATTTTGGTGATTGTCAGTGCAGTTGACAACTTTTTACGAAGTTCACAATCAAGTTAGTTATGTCGCTTGAAGATTATGGACCCTAAAAAGTTCGAGGTTCGAGCCCTGCAATTAACTGAATTCGGAAGTTGTGTTACTACACGCAGCATAACCAACTTGATTATAATTATCTGAAAAAGTTGTCAACTACAAAAATGAAGAGCTAAAGTTGCTTGATACACCTACAAATTTTCAGCAGAATCGGATGATTGGAGCATACCATTTTGCATTGCAAACCACAAAAATTTAAATACTTTTGCCCAGCACTGTAACTTCTCATTTGGCTCCGGTTCCCTATAACTTTTGAACACATTAAGCAGCTAGCTGGCGAATGCTAAAGTTTCCAGTTTAGATTGGGATTGCGCCCTTTTTTCCCCAGTTTTCATCGTACATCTACCACCCATCTCACCAGCACCCAAAACTGAACAAAAACACTTTGCTTTCTGATGTTTCTTTCTTTTACACACCCCTGTCTTACCGATTCGACTCTCCGCTGTTCGCCTCCTCCTCCTCCTTATCATTCTGTCATCTCGCTTTCCGTCATCAGTTTTATGCCCACCCATATTTTTTTTTCGGGGCCCTACCCGAAGAAGACCAACATCGAAGCCGCCGTTTTCGGAGGAGGTTGAAAATATGTGTGTGTATGCAACCGCTCGTCCCTCTCCTTACACTGTGTCCGCGGACGCCCGTCCGTCCTCGGGTGTCTTAGTGACGACGATGAAACAAAAAAAGAAAGAAGCGGCGGCGGAGAAGATGGAGAAAACGAAGTGTGTGTTGCGAGCGGCAAGAAAGATGGGCAGCAGTGTCTCCTTTTAGTTTTTCGTTTTCCGAAAAGTTTCCTCGATTTTTGTCGATTGTCTTCTTGTAAACTGGCTGTAGGCATTTCCAGAATTCTGATTCCCAGATTCTTAGTTTCTTGTAGGCTGACTGGCTTCAGGTTTTTCCAGATTTCTAGACTCCTGATTCCCCTGATTTTCAGGCCTCCGTGCCTCTAATTCCAAGTCTTCTGAATCCTCGATTCCATACTTCTGATTTCGAGACTCTCCGACATCCAATTCTCTGAATCCCTGTAACTTGACTCCCAGATTCCACGACTCCTTGACTTCTGAATCCCTCATTGCCAGTCTTTTGAACATTGAATTCTAGACCTAATCGTTTCAGACGTCGATGCCACCAAAACGCCAAGCGAAAGCAGCTCCATTAGCAGGATTAGAAGGAGGAGCATCGAGCCGTAAGTTTGATTTCGGAAATTTGATTCCAGCTTCAGACCTCTAAGCTCCTCTAATGACACCAAGTCTTATGGTCTAAAGTTTTCAAACCTTTCCAGGTCTAGACCCAGAAGCCGAGATCAAGTTGGACGACTATGGACTCGAGGCGGAGTTGGACGAAGAGGGTGAGTATTCCCTAGCCGTGCTCCAGTATGATCATTTTCATGGATTACCCTTCTTCAGCTCCATCAACATCTTCGCAACCGACCGTCGCTGCTCCGTCGCTCCCACCGACCTGCAAGCCGAAGCCGTCACGTCGACCTCCAAGTGTGACGAAAGATTTGGGTAAATGGCTCTTACTAGTTCATTTTCAGTCTCGATTTTTCCATGTTACAGATTCTCTGAGAAGTCAGGCCTCCCAGATGAACCTGTGGGTAGAAATGAACACTACTCTCTTGGAGACCATTGCGGATATTCATGAGATCGGAGCAAAGATAGGGGAGATGAAGCGAAACATGAGCGAGAAAAAAGCAAAGGTGGTGGAGTTGGAGAAGAAGAGCGCGGATTTGGACCAAATCATGGAGGCTCCATGGCAGACCGCCTCTTTGTATTTTGCTGGAAGACGTGGTGGGAGCAACGTGGCGGTTTGCGATTTCCTAAAGTCCGAGCCCATTCATCAGTTGATGAGACTCTCGACCTCGAAAAAGGCCAATGATGAGAAGCGGGATGCGTTGAAAAAGGAACGAGCGCAGATGGCAGTCGCGCTCGCAGCGGAGGAACTAGCACTGAAAGAAGTAGAGGAAAAAGCTGGAAAGTTGAAGGAGGAGGTGAAGAGACTGGAGAGGGAGAAAGTGGGCACTGGCGGTAAAACTGTTGGACTAATGGTCAACGAACCCTGCTTTGGTTTGGCAGGTAAGCATTTACATTTTGAAGACTCACAAGGATAGTTCAACTTTACAGACAGTCCAGCGAATATTGTGATGAAAACGATGAAGAGGCTGAGCGACGGAGAGCCGCTGGCAAAACGAGTCAAAAATGGTGAGTTGAAAGTTTGAATCCGTGGGTTATAGAATGTTAAGCCTCCTAATAGGCACCTTAAGTAGCGACCACAATTTGAGCAGTTGAAAAGTATGTCCCAGTAACCCAATTGATCTGAAAATTTGTAGATATATTAAGCAACTCTAGATCTTCATTTTCGCAGTTGACACCTTTTTCTGAAAAATGCTGTGAAATGAGTTACGGTACATCAAAATATAGTACATTTTCGGGGTGATCAACGTGAAAATGAATGGAAAGTGTCTTCAGTGCAACTCGGTCTATTTTGAGCAGTTGAAAATTGCTTCCCTACCATCCGAGTTTCCCTACCATCCGAGAAAATTTGTGGAAGTATCAAGCAACTCCAGATCTCCATTTTTGTAGTTGACAACTTTTTACGAAAATCACTCTCAAGTCAGTTATGGCACGTCAAAGAACAGTAATCCAAAAATATGCGGTGTCTTCAATCTGTGCACAATAACTGACTTGAGAGTGATTTTCGAAAAAAGTGGTCAACTACAAAAACGGAGATCTAGAGTTGCTTGATACTTCCACAATTTTTTAGAAAAATCGGATGGTAGGGAACTAATTTCAACTGCTCAAAGCAGATCGAGTTGCACTGAAGACACTTTCTATTCATTTTCACGTTGATCACCCGGAGATTTTCTTTCTTCAAATTCCTTCACACTTGATCACCCACAGGCCATTTTTTTTAACCTGTTTTTCGCAATTATCTAGAGAACAGGAAATTTTCAGACCCATGTCCAAGAGAGTTTTAGAACCGAATGTGAATTCTGCATCCAACCATATAAAAAATTCGACTTTAAAAAATTAGTTTACTCCCCCTTTAAACGCGAAATAACTCACTTCACAGCAATTTTCTGAAAAAACTGTCAACAACAAAAATGAAGATCTAGAGTTGCTTAATACACCCACAAATTTTCAGATCAATCGTAAATCATTTTTTCCACTGCTCAAAGTTAACAATTTTACACTAAAAATTACCAGAGGTGATATTTCAGTGGCCGCTACTGTACTTGAATTCATATTGTAAAGCAAAATAATTGTTTTCCTGGAGTTTCCTTTTAAGAAATGCTCTCTATGGAACTGAATAGCATGATTCCAGATGACACCAAAATCCTTCCCACGACCTCAACTTCCCAGCCACCGGAAGCGAGGGAAAGTGTTATAGGTATTTCGACTGTGAGACCGTCTAGAAAAGTCTGTTTTTCAGCATCAAATATTCTTCCAAAGGATAACAAACACACGCCGAACTAGAAGGATCAAGAGCCTGCCTTCATGTTTCAAATCTAATGTTCTTCCCCCTTTCTGTGTCAAATTTTTGTCATTCTTCTCTTAACAATTTTTCCAACTTCATAATAAATTTTTCCACTTCATATTCAAGTTTTCGAATTGTGTTCAACATAGAGAATATGTGTCATTTTTCTCTTCTGTTTCTCCGTTTAATCATGTGACTTTCTGAAACAAAGTTTTTTTTTCCTTTGCCAGTGCTGTCGAACTTGATAAGAATCGCGAGGAATCGTACACTAATAAGAACTTTTTTCTCCGAAAAAGTTCTTCTCTTCTTCTCACACTCTTTTTTCATTAATAACTCGGCTCAAAGTTGAGCTCTCGGAGTACTTTTTCTTTCTTCCTCTTCAGACATGTATGGCATCTATGACTACAAAAATTTACGTCATTTGGAGCATTTTGGGGTCCGTGGTGAGCCGGAAAGCACGAGTCACCAAAAACTCAAAAACTTCCTTTTTTCAATTCGTTTGAGAGAACCAGTAGGTCAATCGATTTGAAATTCGAAATTCCCAGACAACTTTTTATGCTCTATCGATCTATAGAGCATATGCTCATCATGCCTTCTGGTGACATACCAAGTTTTGTGAGTTTTGCTTTAGTTTCAGCCTAATTATGACCATTTTGATCACATACAGGCCTAAAAAATCGTTCAGAAAAAAAAAACCATTTGTGAGTTGATGAGCAATCATGGGCAACCAAGAGTGGAGCCAGAAGAGGAGAGAGATAGTGTGCCATTCTAGAATTTTCCATTGTCAGTCGTGCGCCTACCTCAAAGACCCACCCGCCATGGCCCAGGCGGGGATTACAGTGACACTTCGGTAATCTTCCAGGTGCTCACTTTTACCCTCACCTATCCTCAGTTACTTGCTGCTATCTGTGTGTCAGGAAAGAGGTGTCCCTTTTGATTTAAGGGGTAATTAGCGTGCGTCCATTTCATCCAGTCACCGTGACTCCGTGCTTTCCCAAGTAGATCACGATCAGCTTTACCAGCAAGATTTTTTTAGAGGGGTCTTGAGAATTTTCTGAAAAGTTAGCCATAGGTACATTTTGACGCGCTGAAAACGGTGAGCAGATAATTATCTGCCCGTTGGTCAAAAGAAGCTCAAAAATTTGGCTGAAAGTTTCAGCCATTTTTAACGCATTTCAATCCCACTCTCCTCTCTTCCCTCCCGCACTTTCCTCACTGCCCTCCAGTGAAGCCATCTTCGATGGCAGCGTGGTGTAGGTGGGAAGAGCGGGGGCTGGGAATGGTTACACTGTGGTTCGACCCCGACCTGCTGAAAATTTTTTCGATTTTTTTTACTGTCTATTTTTTCATGATTTTTTCACATCTCGTAGAGCAAGGCTCAAACTACATGATGTCGTCTTGGAAACTCACCGGATTCTATAGATTTCAGTTTTTTGAGTTTTTTGAGGAGAACAACTTTTTGACGAGATATCCATTTCAGATTCATGAGAAACACGACTTTCTATAGAATCCGGTGAGTTTCCAAGACGACATAATGTAGTTTGAGCCTTGCTCTACGAGATGTGAAAAAATCATGAAAAAATAGACAGAAAAAAAAATCGTAAAAATTTTCAGCAGGTCGGGGTCGAACCACAGTGTAACCATTCCCAGCCCCCGCTCTTCCCACCTACACCACGCTGCCATCGAAGATGGCTTCACTGGAGGGCAGTGAGGAAAGTGCGGGAGGGAAGAGAGGAGAGTGGGATTGAAATGCGTTAAAAATGGCTGAAACTTTCAGCCAAATTTTTGAGCTTCTTTTGACCAACGGGCAGATAATTATCTGCTCACCGTTTTCAGCGCGTCAAAATGTACCTATGGCTAACTTTTCAGAAAATTCTCAAGACCCCTCTAAAAAAAACTTGCTGGTTAGGGGTAAGATTCTTCAGCGTTCATCGAGGTTTTTTTCTCTCCGCAGGAAATGAACAGAGGGGGTTGATCAAACGATCAACCTTCGCCCAAAAACTGCATACAACCGAGAATTTACAACGGACGGATGGTACAATGAATTGCTACCCTCCTCTTTTCGAATTTTAGTTCAAAAACAACGAGAAATTTCGAGCACATTAAAATTTATTACAATCAAACAGGAATACATAAAAAACATGTACATAAGACAGGAAAAGAGGAATACTTGTCCAACGATTTCAGTTTCAGATTTGTCTTTTTTTTTCCTATTTTTGAGGTTGCTCCCAGTATTAACTCTGATCAGACCAAGTTTTTGATCAAAACTTTCAATCTCATTTGCTTCTTGATCGAAATAGACTTGGATGCTAGTACCTGGCACACCAGAGGTATAAAAAAGGGTAGACTTTGTACAATTTTGATTAACTTCTCCGGAGGCGTGAAAAAAATGGAGCCTATTCTGACAATGAGAAGAAGAAGAAAAAGTTTCGTACTGATTTGATTAAACTTTTCCGACTCCTAGAAAAACGAGCTCTGAGAATGAGAACTTCAGAGGGCTTGTCGAATACCAAAAGGTCAACCTTGGGGAACAACTCCAAAAATAGGCTCCGCCCATTTTCAAGTCTCAAAACTTACAGGAAAAGTCAGACTGCTGTTACAGGGTAGTAGTGATGCTTCAACTTCCCTATGCTGACATCATGAGCCTGAATCAGCTTCTCCGAATTACAGATTCCTCGCTCAAAATCTTATCTATAATACAGTATACGCGCACTTTGTTCTCTCCGGGCGCTCTCCTTTCCTTGAGCTCTCCATTTTTTCCTGGGCATCAAAAGCGCCAACTAACATCCAATTTTCCCATTTGCATTCATATGTGTCCTTGCCCCTCTTGTACCAACCACCAACCCATCAATTACTCCCTATTTCTGGTTTCTCCTGGAGAAGAGCACTATGCTCAAGTACACACAATGTTGACGCCATGTTCAATTTGAATCTTGGAACGAATAGGTTCTTTTTTGTCTTCCAAGCCACACCCCTCCTCTTCGGAAAGCTCTTTCTCGCCTATTTCAGTATACGGTAGGCTCAGTTTTAAGCCAATACTATGGCTTGAAATCTTCACTATGACCTGACAGATTTGAGAGAGGTTTTTGAGAACAATTATCAATTATCGAGTTTAGAATCAGAGTTGCTTGATAAATCTACAAATTTCACTGAAAATTAGGTTATTGGAAGGTCAATTTTCAGTTCCTCAAAGTTGAAAAACGTTCTGGTAAAAACTCTGGTCGAAAAATCCTAGGTTCTAATTTTCCTTACCCCCCACTTTTATCCAGGTTTTGTATAGGTATTGATAAACTTTTCCAAATGGGGACAAGAAGGGGGCGGAGCTTAGTTAGGGGCATGGGTATAAAATAAAACTCAAGGTCTAGTGTTCACTCTATATTGTTCAGCGAGTCGTTTTTCAACAGTTTGAGAAAAAAAAAGAGTTGAAATTCAACCACGTTCCTTTAAAGGAGGATTCCGGGCAAAAATTTTTATTGCTTTAAAATAGGTAATCAAGTGTGCTGATTCCGAAACTCATAATGAAAACGCTCAAAAACTGCTCTAAACACCCGAAAAACCGCCCCTAAGAGACCATTTTTGAAGAAAGTTGCCGCAGTTGGCCACAACAGTTTTTGTCTATTTTTCGTCGTTTTTTCGAAAATGTTTGACTAAAATTGACGATTTTTTTTTTATTTATCCATTTTTGTTGCTTTTTTCATGTTTGAAATCAAAAATTTTCGAAAAAACGGTGAAAAATGGACAAAAACTGTTGTGGCCAACTGGGACAACTTTCTTCAAAAATGGTCTCTTTGAGGCGGTTTTCGGATGTTTAGAGCAGTTTTTGAGCGTTTTCATTATGATTTTCGGAATCAGCACACTTGATTACCTATTTTAAAGCAATAGAAATTTTTGCCCGGAATCCTCCTTTAAAGTGCGGTACACCATATTTTTGAGGTAAACAGTGACCGAGTTTTCGGATCCTAGGCCAGGAATGACCTTATTTCTCAAATCATCGAAATAGGCTAATATAACCCGAATTGAAGATTGCTCAGTAGATGGTTGGAATCCAAAACTTTGCCCGTTTCCCCGATCCACAAATGATCCACTACCCTTTTCCGTTCTACCCGGTTTTTTACGTCTTTCTGGAATTTTTCGATTTCGGACACTCTGCTTCAGTCTACCCTGCCTCTTTTCCTTAAGCCCAACATCAATTTTCTTTCTTGCACAAAGAGCCCATCAATTACCCCAAAATTCTCATTTCTCCAAAAGAAACGACCGACCATATTCCAAAATCTCGCCTTCCTCATTTTCTACACCCCATTAACCCACCCGTTTTTCCAATTTTTTCTCGCCATTTCCCGGTTTCACTGCGTCTCTCCAATTTACACACTATTTTCCCGGCTCCTAATTCATCATTTTGCAGCTGGACCGGCGGCCCGACTCATTTATTTTGTACACTATATATATGGATCCTCTCTTTGTGTTCTGAGGTCGACCCGGCGGGTATTCAAATTTTATGCAAATTTACAAGGGGGTCCATGTTTTTTCACAATTTTTTGTCGCGCCCTTTGTCCTCCTCTTGGCAATAGACAATTGTACTGACCAGGGCAACAGGCGAGGTTCACAATTATCTAGAAACTTAAACCTACCTTTTCCCTCGTTTTGACCGACGCTAGTAAACCTCGGACTTTCTGATTTTCACACCAGGTCTTCCAGGTCATTTTCTCCAAGAGGTTCAACAATTTTTTGACCCCTTATGGCTCCAAATACTCTGCTGCCAACCCCAACTCGAGGTGAGCCTAAGATGATCTGAAGAGAAATAACGGGTGGCCTAGGATCCGACAATTCGGTCAGCTCTAGACAAAAATAGGGATTAAAGGGACATGATCGAATTTCAGGCAATAATCAACCACCATCTTCGTCGCAAGCTTCTTCTTCACAAAGCAAGAACATTGGTAAGCAATAATTTTGAATCCCCAAAAATCCGCTTTTTAGTGAACATTCCACTCCCCGTCTTGGCTCCGCCCACTAGCCACTCAGCGGCTTCTGGTATTTCCTTTTTATCTGAACCTCATTCTTCAACGGAAGTTTTAAATTTCAGACAACAATCAGCCGTCTACATCGTCTAGCCTTATGAGTGTCTACGGGGGGCAAGCCAGGAGAGATTGTGAGTAAAAGGGTGTCTAACTTAAAGGCTTGAAAATACGGGTTCCACTGACTCGATTCGTTTGAAATTTTGTGTGTGGATTAGCAAAGTCTAGAGCTTCATTGTTGTAGTTGACAACTTTTTTGGATCATCGCTCTCCAAAAAGTTATAGCGCATTTAGTAATGCCGCCCAAACTTTCACACCCATTTTCTTTGGCGCAGTATAACTGACTTGAATGAAGTTTTCAGAAAAAATTGTCAACTGCAAAAATGAAGATCACAAATTGCTTAATATGCTTGCAAAGTTTCAAAATGATTGATTCAGTGGAAGCTACTTTTTTAGGTCCACTAATAAAAACTCACACTACTTCCTTCAACCAAATTTATCTTGATTCCTGTAAAAGTTATGAAAAAGTGATCTATTACAAAAACGTTTATCAAGTTGTCTTGAACATTTTGTTAGTTGACAACTTTTTGTTATCTGTCACAAGAACCGAGTTAGAATCATTTCAGCTGCAACTCTAGAAGAGGACATCAAATGCTACGACAAGTGCATGAAGAAGCAGCTCCACCTATATCTGAAACGTCTCAAGGAAAAGGAGGACGCCGAGGAGTTTGCCAAGATAATGCACAATTTGAGTCTCCACGAGACAATGATTCAGGACCAGAATGAGAAGGTCAAGAAGGCGAGAGCGGTGAACAAGAAGGCGCACGGAAGAGTGACGTCGGTGGTTTTCAATCATCAGGACATGGGCGCCTGGTACGATGCGGCGTCGGCAGCGTGGCACAAGGAGAGGAAAGAATACGATGAGTTGAAGACGTTGGAGAATGACCGGCAATCTTTGTTGCATGACAAGCATCGGCTGACGGTGGCTGTGGAGACGAGCAGAAGGGCCATCGACGAGTTGGCGGAGCCTGTGAGGGTTCAGAGACGGCATTTTGATCGGGCAACGAGAATGTACGCGTTGGCCGATCAGCTCGCGGACTGTCTTGCCGGCGAGACGGTTTTGGAGAAGCCGATTCCCGACGGGCTGCACATGCAAGTCATCGAGTTGTGCAACACGGTGGCTGCAACTCCTTCCGTCAAGACTGAAATGGTAGGTGTTAAAATCAATGGAGGGATTCTGAATACGTTTCAGTTGTCTGCGTCCGAGCTAGCGTTGCTTGCGATTTCGGATAGGTGTCGACCGGTGAATGTGGTGCAGGATGTGGTGAAGTGGTATGAGGAAGAGGAGAGGAAGAAGAAGGAGGCGATGGGTTAGTGCTCTTTCATTTTTAGCTCGTTTTTTTATAGCTAAAGACAAGTTGGTGGCTAGACTAGTTTGGAGTCAAAGAGTAGAGTTGAATTTGCTCTTGCTCAAAATCGAACCAAAATACACAATTTGACCAATTTCAGTGAAAAAACAACTTTGAGCTGTTGAAAAAGTATGTTCCAATCATTCGATTTTTATAAAACTTGGTGGATGTATTAAGCAACTCTAGATCTTCATTTTTGTAGTTGACTACTTTTTACGAAAATTTCTGTGAAGTGAGTTACGAGACACCTACACTTGGAACGGGCCAGTGCAAATTTCGAACGTTTTTGGACCAATGATCTTAAACGCGACACAACTGACTTGATTGTGATTTTCGTAAAAAGTTGTCAACTAAAAAAATGAAGATCTAGAGTTGCTTGATACACCCACCCAGTTTTATAAAATTCGGGTGATTGGAACATACTTTTTCAACTGCTCAAAGTTGGTCATGAAAGCATTTTGATCCGTCCAAATGCACTATCAAAATAAAAACTATAAGATCAGGTCGGTCCGCGACCCGGTAGCCTCAAGAATAGGTTCACTTTTTTGAGTCGAATTGCTAAATTTATCCTTTCCATGTTTTGGAATTTGAAAACATGTACCTAGACTAACTTGAACCCAAGGAACTTAAATATAAGCTCAGATTTGTTCTATCTCAACAACGAACAGAGATTCGAGATGCAAGTTTTTAGAGGCCGCCAGTGCCGATAATAAACAAGGCATTGATGGTAAAGGGGAGAAGCATTTCAACGGTATGATATTGTCAAATGAACTTTTTGAGTTTGAGCGAGCTTGAGCTAATCTAACAGAACTTTCAAAAGATGTTATTACAGAGGAAGAAAAGAAGAAAAACTCGAAACGACAGCTCCCTTCTACCTCTTCTCTTTCTTCGACGCCAGGATCCAGTGGCGGTTCAGACGCCAAGAAACATCACGGCAACCATGAAGAGAACCACTATTGAATGGTACACTTCAGATGATCTCCAGACTCCAGAGTACTGTGTACCTATGCATCAGTATTCATCATAGAATACATGTCGAATCCGGCAATAATATTTTTCCTCTAAGTCAATTCACCAAACATCTGGGTCTTTCACTGTTTCTCTCTCTCTTGTAGCCTTCTCTGATTCCACTTTTAAAGGAGCACTCCGGACAAATTCCCTTTAAAAAATCCACTTTTCTAAGTTTTTTTGAACTTTTCGTTTGTTTTCCTCATCCTCCTGTTCGACATACCTTTCCGTCTAGTTTTAGTCATTTTTCGTTTTTTAACATTTTTCCCGGGCCACGCCCAGCAATGTTGCATCTTGTCAAACACACGCTTTGAATTAAGCTCCGCCCACTTTTAGAAGTGCCGATTTATAATATTTAGTTCTTCGCTTGAAAGTTGTCTCAAATCCAAAATCGAAAAAAAGTCTCAAAAAAAGTTCAATGCCTTTTTATTTTCTCAAAATTCGATTAGATATCGATTCTCTGAAATTTTTCAACTTAAAAAAAATCAAAGTTGCCTCTTTCCCAAATATTTATATTCATTATTTTTTCTACTCATAATTTTTAATTTTTTGCTTCCAAAGCTCTCCTAAATGCTTCATTTGCCCTTCCCTAATTTTCTTTGGTTAATAAAGTGCATTCTCACTTTTTGAGAATCTCCCAAAAAAGAGAACATCTCATATTTATTTTACAAAATCCGAATATGTGTATGTACGTATCTCTTTTGCCATCAGCAGCACAACAACAAATAAGATGACGGAGGGAAAACAACAGAAAAAGTGTATAATTTTTGGAAAGGAAAACAGTATTCCTTCCAGAAGATCGATAATTTTGATGAGTGACATTTCGAAGAGGGGGGAAGGGGGCGGAGTTTACTGGGAGAGAGAATGAAAAATGAAATAAGAGAACAAAAAAGATGAAATGGTTAAAAAATAGGGGGAGAAAATTATAAAAACTTGAATAAATTATAAGAGCAAAACGTTGTGGAGCTTAGTCCTCCTCCTTGTCGTGCTTCCTCTTTCGCGATCTTCCCGGCTCCTCGACACGAAACTCGATGGGGAACTCCTGGTCGGCTCCGAGGTACGAGTCCGAGATGAAGAACAGCTTGAACTCGTGCTTTCCAGGCTTCGGAGCGGCGAAGTCGAGTTGTACGGACGACTTTTCGTTGATGACCAATCTGCAAGATGATTAGATGATGATGATGGATACGAGATTTTTGATCAAAATTTCGGGATTCAAAATCTTCGGATTTGACTTCTGGGCTCTGAAGATGCCTAGTCTATAGTCTAGGCATCGGACTTCATTAATAGATAATTCTGAGTCCAATAGTTCTGGAGAATCGGATTCTGAACCCTGATAAGTGATCAGAGGCATTCGAAACCTTGTGGATTTTAGATCTCCATGAATTCTGAAGTTTTGGGGACTCCAGACTTCCAAGGATCAGAATCCTAGAATCCACATATCCCTGAGGATTCAAACTGCTTAATTTCCAGGTCTCTCGGATTCAGAATGCTCCATCGTACGAGTTCTACTCCTTCTCCTACACATTCTCACCTCTTAATAGTCAACAAGGCGTTGCTCTCCTGATCGCCAACGACCAGCCACCATCCCTCCTCCTTCCTCTTCTGCGGGAACAACGGCGCCACGACAGGCGGTGCGAGTCCATCGATGTCGTTGTCTCTCTCCAGCTCCACTGCGAGCATCAGATTGTCCTGCGTGGTCACCGTCGCACTGTCCAACTCCGTCGCCACCTCGATCGACGGGTAGTGATTGCAGAATCGCGCCACATCAGCCAACTCGCCGCCCTCCATCTGCAGAATCTCCGCTCGATCGTCGTTCTCCAACTCGAGCAGCTCGAAAACTGACGTCACATCCTTGGCCTTGGCTCGTTCGATGAGAGCCGCGGAGCAATGCGGTAGCTGCTTCAGATAGGGCTCACTGGAGTACATGGCCTGTGTGAGCATCTGAGAGAGCTCCATAGCGTGAATGGCCGGCGATAACCATCCGTTCGAAGAGAGCACATCGACGCAAGCCTGGACAAGACGGCACGCCTTCAGCACGATTCCCTCGGTGTCCTTGTTGAGTTCGGCGGTGAGTTTCACACGCGACAGATGAGCATGGATCAGAAGGTTCACCTTGACATGGGGATCTGTGAACTTCTGATTCTTGAGCTGTCCGGGCAGCCGCTCAGCCAGCTGGCGAAGAATCACATCCTCCTTATGCCGCATGGCAACGTTGGCGAACTCGCTGGACGCCGAGATGATCTCGATGAGAGCGCGCGACTTGGTCTTCTCCTTCAGCGACATTGAGAACAGCTCGATGGTCTGATAGCTGATGTAGTAGTAGGAGGCGATCATGCCGAGGTTCAACGACACCGTGTCCATGTCGTCCTTGACGGCGATGCACTTCGAGCTCTCCAGATCTTTGAGCGTGTTCTCGACGAGCTCGGACAGCGCGTCGGAGAGGTGTCGATGCGTGGTGCCTTGGAGGTTGTAGTAGTTGGGGTTTTGGGTCATGCGGCGGTAGAGGAGCGTCCAGGTGAGGTACTGAAAAATTGAGAGGATTATGATGAGTACAGGGGAGTTTGAAGGCTCAGTGAGCGACGTTTTCCATATTGCTCACTCTAAAATTGCTCGACCTCCCACAAAAATTGCACCTCCAAACAGTGCACAAAAACGCACTAGCTCGCGGAGGGACTTGAACCCCCATTCCCGGTTCCGGAGTCCGGTGCCTTATCCATTAGGCCACGCGGGCGTCGAGAGTGATGCATATTGTTTTGGTTGATAGCTGAGGTAAACAACCGGGATTGAAATTTGTAAACAAGGTTGTTTACAAGTTAGTGGGTTGTTTTGAATCTAGACAAGCCACGCCCCTTTTTCGGGGGTCTGTTGATGTACAGAAGGCTGGTTGAGTCGATTTTGAAGTCGAAACTTTCACGAACTTTTGACATAGCCCCGCCCTTTTTATGAATCTGTTGGTTAAATTCTCTATCAGCCTCCTATTAAGACATGTTTTCTGAGCAACAGATTCTCGAAGCTCCGCCCCTTTTTCGATTACAAAACTCACATCAATCGCGTCCTGCTTGTTCTCGATGGTCTTGGTCACAATCTCGGCGTTGAAATGGTCGTGGAGACAGTGATCGAGATGGGATTCCACTGGCAACGGATCGCAGAGGAACTTTCTGTAGTAGGCTCTCTTGGAGCTCTGGCACATCACCACACACTTCGCCTCGGAGTCCAGAATCGGACGATTGGCCAGCCCGACCATATGGAGCATATCGGCGATCGGGTAGTCCTCGTAGACGTGATACTTTCCGTTGTAGAATTGGGTGTCCATGACGATGACGAGATACGCGCTCATCTCAATGGAATAGCACATGCCACGCGGCACCACACACACCTGGATCGCGTTCGACTCGAACAACTGCTGCACGATGTTGACGTCGTTCGGCGAGGAGCCCTCGTGAAGGAAGCCGACACCGCAGGAGACGGATTCGCGCAGCGATTCGTCCTCGATCTTGGCGAGGAGCGCTTGGAACGTGTCGTCTTGCTCGGCGAGCCGGAGGAAGCGTTTGGGGGTGCCGTCGGCGAACGCCATGGTGAGGAGAGCGACGGCGACGGGACGCGTTTGACGGCGGACTGGGACGAAGACCTGGAAGAATTCAACTAATCCTGAGCTAAAGTTGGCTATAAATCTTCCGAAAATGGGACTTTTTCATGAAATTTGGCAAGATTAGTAGAAGCGAATCCTTACCAATGCTGGCTTCGGCTCCAGCTTCCCGGCGTGTCTGCAAATCGCCTGATACACTGGTCGTTCCATGGCGGCGAATCTCGACGCGTTGTGCGACAGGTTGAAGCTCTTAATCTCCAAATCCAACGGCACCGGCCGCGTTTGCGGCATGAAGTTGAACGTGGCCGCCGCCGAGCATCCGAGCCACATTCCCAAGTCTCTGGCGTTGGTAAGAGACGAGGAGAGAGCGACGACACGGATGCCAGAGTCCAGTTGAGAGGAGATGTAACGCGTTCTGGAGCACACGACCTCGAACACCGGCCCGTTGTTGGCTCCGATCATGTGGAGGTCGTCGGCGATGAAGAGCTTCACATTCTGCACACTCTTTCTCTGCTTCCAACGTCTCGAAATGTTGTCCCAGCGATCCGGTGTGGAGATGATGAGTTGACCGCGTTGCGCGAGCTTCAAATCCAACGTTTGCTCTCCGGTGAGCAGCACAACGGTGTGACCGATGGCGCCCTCTAGACGACGCTTCCAGTCGGCGTAGACCTTGGTGGCCATGTCCTCCATTGGGGTGATGTAGACCGCTTTGAATTCTGGAGTGTTCTCAAAGTGACGAAGGATGGCGAGCTCTGCGATCGCGGTCTTTCCGGAGCCATTTGGAGCGCAGACGATCACATTTTCATTCGACTCAAAGACCGTTCGGAAGACCTGCGTCTGAATCGGATTGAAGACCTTGTAGCCGCTCTCCGCGAACACCTCCTGATACTTTTTGTTGGATACTGCCGAGATGGGCAGTGGTTGAAGATCGAGAAGTTCGGTCGGTGGTGGATACTTCTCCGGAAGGATGAGGTGTCTGAAGGAGATCGGAAGCACCGTCTCGGCACCGATCCAGCGGTCGGAGACTATGCGGACGTAGTAGAGCGGCGGCATCGGGTCGAACATCGGCACGATCATCTTCACCACGTGCTCGTCGGTGCAGAACTTTTGCTTGAGCAGGAAGAACTCGTGATGCAGGATTTTCTCGCCGTCGGTGTCCTCGATAAAGATCCAGAAGCCCTCGGCGTTTCCGTGCACCTTATCGTCCCACTGGAAGTCGGGCGTGATGGTGAGCTCGATGCGCATGGTGGTTCTTGTGATCGGCTGGATGAGAGTGGTCATCTCGAGTTTCGGGAACTGACGGATGAACTTGTAGAGCGGCTTGCCCATCTTTGGCATCTTGATGAGGTCTCCGAGCTGGTGCTGGTCGAGATCGTAGAGACGATCGAAGGAGTAGTTCTTCTTGTCGATGGATCGGACCACTTCACTTGGGATCTTCTTGAACTGATGAAGAGGGTTGAGGGATCCCCATTGCCTCTGAGTGACCATCTTGCAAAGTGTGAGCACCTTTTGCGACAGCCCCGCCCACCCTCTCCAGAGCACAATCTCGAAGAGCGCGCGGAACAAACGGCCAGCGGATTGAGCCACAAAGACCATATCGGCTTGAAGAGCGAACCCTTCCAGCTTGAGTTGCGAGATGTAGGCTTGAAGGAGGACGTTCGTCTTCGCGGATGCTTCATCGAGATTCTCCTTGATTGGGATGGGAGCGTGCTCGGCGAGTTTTTGCAGCTCCAACTTCTCCTCATCTCTGACGGAGAGCAGTTTGAACTCGGAGCTCATTGAGAAGATTCGGAAGAGATCAATGTCGGAGCACGTCTCGATGAGCAGCTTGTTATAGGTCTGCATGGACTCGTAGGTGCAGTAGAAGTGAGAAGCGATGCGTCCGAGCTCGGTGGCCTGAATGATGCCGGAGCGTTTGTCGTACTTGATGAGTCCGGCCTTGTCGAGAAGCACGCAGGCGGTGTGGATGAGGTCGGCACGGCGTTGTTCGAGAAGCGGGTCGGAGAGCTGAAAATTGAAGAAATAGGGTTGAGAGATTGAAGGAATGGTCTTACCGTTTGCTCGTGTGTGATTCCGTAGAGCGTCGGGTTCTTCAACATTCTGACAAAGAGGAATGTGTAGCCGAGCCAATTCGTAGCCTCCGAGACACTGCTGACGGTTCCCAGCACCACCTCTGCGTTGAGCATGTCTGTGAGCCGCGAGATCATTTGAGACTCGACCGGAAGCTGCTGATTCATCAACGAGAGATAGTATTGAAGTTCCGAGTGATTGGTGATGAGGATACCCTCTCCACGCTCGTCGTACTGCGGACGACCGGCTCTTCCGAGCATTTGCATGATGTCGAGCGCGCCGAGCTCCGTCCAACGGCCTTTCTCCGGGTTGTAGATCTGCGTTCCCTTGATGATGACGGTGTGCGCTGGGAGGTTGACTCCCCAGGCCAGCGTGGCAGTGGAGAAGAGCACCTGGATGTGGCGATCGGCGAACAGGTCTTCCACTAGGGTACGATCCACACGATTCATTCCAGCGTGATGGATGGCGAATCCGTAGGGGAGGAGGTCTTTGAGGTCGAGATTTTTGACTTGCTCGGCTTCGGTCCGCAGAATCTCCGTGCTCGCCGATCCTTCTCGCATGAAAGCAGACAGGGTGTCCTTCTCAAGACAAGCGTCGCGAATCGCTTTGGCAGTTTTGGCGGTCTCCTTTCTGGAGTGAACGAAGACGAGCACCTGCGATTTGCCGGCATGCTCCATGATCTTGTCATAAACCACATCGTTCATCGCCTGGAATCTCTTGAGAGCCTTCTTCTCGGTCACACCGATGTACTGCTGCTCGAGCGGCACCGGACGGTAGCTGTTGTCAAAGTGGTGAAGGTGTTCGGGTTTCACACGGAGGAACGTGGCGACGTCTTGATAGTTGGGCAGCGTGGCGGAGAGTCCGACGAGACGGCACTCGTCGTGATTCTGCTCCATCTGGCGGATGGTTCTGACGACGATGGCTTCGAGGACGGGTCCACGGTCGTCGTGGAGGAGATGGATCTCGTCGATGATCAGAAGACGAACCATCTGATTGTAGGCTCTTTCTCCTCCTTTTCTGGTGACAACATCGTACTTCTCGGGAGTGCAAACGATCACCTGGGTGGCCATGAACTGCTCTTTGCTCATCTGCGCGTCTCCAGTCATCTCTCCAACTGTGATTCCGAACGGAGCCAATCTCTTCGAGAAGCTTCCCACCATCTCTTGCACCAGCGATTTCATCGGCGCAATGTAGACAATCTTGAACTCGTCGAGCTTCACACTTCCGTCCTCCGCCAGATGCTTTCCAATCTCCTGGAGCATCGTCAGAAGCGCGACGTTGGTCTTTCCGGCTCCAGTCGGAGCGCACAGCAGAAGATGCTCGTTAGACTTCAGGGCGGAGTCGCAGAGCCGCGATTGGATTCTGTTGAGAGAGGTGTAGCCGTCGAACGCGGGTTGAGCCCACTTGGGAAGCTCGGAGATCTTGATGAGCTTCTCTCCTTCGGCGAATGGGCGCGGCTTGAGAGCCGGCACGTGGATCTCTTCGTAGGATTTCTTCTGACGACGGAACGATCCTTCGGGGAGCTCGCATCTGGAAAATAGCGGTTCAGGGGGGTTTCCGAAGCCTATTTGGCGGCTGGGGACGTTTAGAAACTAGTTCGAAATGTCCACGAGTCAGAAAATCGAGCTAAAGACGTTCTGAAACAATCTGAAGCCGATTCAATGTCTCGGGTCGTTTCAAAACTGTTTAAGAACGTGCTGAAGCCAAAATTTCGCCTAGATGTGCTGAAAAAGATTCTCAAAACTCACTTCTTATTGCTCATTAAATGCGATCCTTGAGAGAACGACAAATCGTTCAAATCCAACACCTTCCTTCCCGCCTGCCACTGTCCCGCACTGATCGCCTCATCTGCCGCGGCCGCAGCCTTCTTGGATCTCTCCGCCTCTCGCTTCGTCCTCTCCACCTGCACCACCGTCCCGACGTCGGTCTCCTGCAGGAGGGCGAGGATTCCGTGCAGCTCTGGCTGGGCTCTCATGTCGTCCTCGATCTGAAGCCGCTCTTTCTCGTTGGCCTGTCTCAACAGCGTACAGTAGAGAATCATGAGACGATTTTGACGAAGCACTTTGATGAACTCGAACTGGTCGAAGCCGAGCAGCAGGACGAGCTGATTCTCGGCGTCGCGATCGTCGTTGGCGTTCTTCAGAATCCCAATGACTTCTGTTTGCTTCTGCTGAGCAATCAGCGGGTCTTTGAAGTACTTGGCGAGACTGCGTTGAATCCAATGCGCGTCGATGTCTCTCGGATGGAGTATCCCTCTGGCCTTCTGCTCGTCCTCCGTCAGCCCTCCGTCTCCTTTCAGTGTCGCTGTGTAGTCCGTGTCTACGCCTTCCTCCTCCTCACTCTCATCCGAGTCTCCTTTGATCTCGTTGACCATCCCGCCGTCGTCCTCTTCTTCGTCCGAGTCGAATTGCACGTTGACGCCCTCGTTCTCGTCGATGTCGTCGCCTTCTGGCTTGCTGTCCTCCTCGATCGAGAAGTCCGTGATCTTCTTGGAGAGGTTGGTGAGCACGGCGATGCGGTCGTCGGTGAGCTTGCCGAGAAGCGCTTCCACTTCTTTCTTCTTCTCTGGAAATGGAGAAGAGTTAGTCTGAGCCAAATGAAGCCAATCTTTGATAGAGTTTCGAGCTTCTGAACCAGTTAAAAATGGCGGAAATTTGAAATTCTCGGTCGGTCAAATTTGATCCAGAAGTCCATAGAGCAGCTTTCTAGACTTACTTTTGAGATTCTGAGCCAGATTTTTGAGCTTTTGATCATTTTCTTGTGGCGCTAAGCCGAATTTTTTTTCTTACCTTTCTCCCTGAACTTGTCGTTTTTCAGCGTCAACAGAACCTCGTCGGCCGCTCCACACAGCACCTCGCGTGGCACGTCTCCGAGCGCGTCGACGATGAAGCTCAGGATGACTTCGTAGGTCTGTTTCGTCTCCTGCGTTCGTGGTTTGTAGGCTCCCGTGAGCTCGTGGTTGTCGACAAGGACTCCCTTGCCGAGCTGCGGCACCTTCGCCGCGTCCTCTTTGTTGCGGCGGCTGAAAATGGAAACAGTTAGACGGATGTGATGATTCAGGGGATTTGGAAGCCTTCGAAGGGATTGTCAGATGACATTGTAACTTTGTATCCATTTTTATGGGGGATACAAAGAAACCTTGGTCATTTTGTTTTGATTTTCCATGCATCGCAAAAATACTCAAAATCTCAGGAGGAGAGACAGCAAGTAGTAGTAAACATGGGGAGCTTTCCGGAGTCATTTTGAAGTTTCTGGGACGTTTTTGGCAACTTCAGAGACAATTTCTGATCATCTCGGTCTCACTTTTCAATTTTCATCGTGATTTTCGAGTTCCCTATAGTTTTTAACCGAAAAATCTCAGTCTTCCGCCCTACCTCTTCTTCTTCTGCTCCTGCACCGGCGCCTTGCTCTTCAGTGCCCTGTCTCCCATCCGCATCCGCTTCATCTCCTTGTCCGTAATCGGGAGCACCTCTCCCGTCGGCTCCTCTCGCCCTCTGCGATCCGTCAGATTGTAGTCGACGGAGAGGACGAGATTCGAGTTCTGTCGATACTCATATTGCTGTTTGCGGGCAGCCTCGTCGGCCATTTTTTCGTGATTTTTTTTTTTTCGTCAAGTCAAGGTTGATGGGATAACCTGCAAAAAAGTGGGATTGAAATCGGACATGGACAACGCCCCAAAAAACAGAACGAAAGTTAGATATAAAATCGGTGAGAATCCAACCGAAAGTGATGAAAAAATCTAAGAAAAAAAAATGCAGATTTCGAAAAATAAATTATTCTGTGCAACATCGGTATAGGCAAAATAAGTAGGAGTGGGTGGTCATGACTAGACAGGAAAAATCGGGAACTTCTTTTTCAGCAGAAACGAGCGACTAAAGCTATAAGTGGAATGGAGGGTATCAAAGCTCTTGTGCGGAGATTAATAGCGAGTGACAAAATGTGGGGGAAAACAAAAAGAATTATTGAGCCTTCTGGGCAGCCTCGACGCGAAGCTTGACGTCGTGGGCGACGACCATCTCGGCGGCAGTGTAGAGGTGGACCAGGGAGATGCCGGACTTGACGAAGGCGATCGGGAAGGCGAGGAGCGGGAAGATGGACATGAAGTGGAAGGCTCCGAAGATCAGGGGTCCTGGAAATAGGTTCGAGTAGAGAAGAAGCATCTTGAACCTAGCTAGAACGATTCTGGAGCATTTTTGACATTTTTCAGAGGTTTGAATTGGCCTATACTGCCCTAGAATGACCCAGAATCGTGTGTGAGGCACACCGGCTCATTTTTAACGGTAAAAATTGAAGAATCTAACCCACACTCACCGGCCCAGAATGCTCTGATGTAGAGCAGGATGTAGAAGGCCTCGTTGCCTCCGCACATGAATCCGAGGAACATGCGATCCGTATAATACAGATTGAGGAGCCAATTCGAGCTCTGCTTGTGAGAGGTAGCACCAGAGAGGTCGGTGGCGTGAAGGTGGAGCCAGTGCGAGGCGATGTCGATCACGGCGGAGAGCTGAATTCAAATTTTCTAGTGAGAGAACCGTAGGAACCGAAGAATAAGCCTACCTGGAGCCAGAAGAGATGGTCCGGGAACAGCTTGCAGAGCGCCATGACGAGCGCGAGCAGGGCGCAGCTGGAAATCGAGGGATTCAAATTTTCGGGTTTGTAATAAAAAAAAAAGCTTACCGATCAGTGAGCTGATCGAGCATGGCGCCGAAGCGGCTCGACTGGTTGTAGGTGCGAGCCGCCCATCCGTCGAAGGCGTCCAGGCCGGCGCTCAACGCGTAGCTGGAAAAAATCGAGGTTCTGGGGGGAAACGGCGGTAGAAAATGGGGATTTGTGGAGAAATTTGAGCCACAAGATTGATTCTAATGAGGATTTCTCGAATTTGAAGCCTTTTTTGCAACCAGAAAGCATGATTTTTGAGCTATTTTCCCCCCTAAAGACTTACCAGAGCATGGCACAGCCTGGCGAACTGGACATCCAGTACATGGCCATGACGGCCAACACAATGCGGCCGTACCCGATCAAATTCGGGTAGAACAACCAAACATTGTTGTCCGGAGAAGTAGTGGTGGTGGTGGTCGAGGAGGAGAAAGAGGAGGAGGAAGAGGACTCCATGGCTGAAAATTGGGTAACATTGTTGTCCGGAGAAGTGGTGGTGGTAGTGGTGCTGGTGGTTTTCGAGGAGAAAGAGCAGGATAAAGAGGACTTCATGACTGAAAATTGGGGAGAAATAGGTGAAAGTTCCAGAAAATCAGCGAAAAATGGCGGAAATTTGAGCCGAAACACGGGAAACTCGAGAGAAATTGTGTCGGAAGTTCTAGGAAGATATTGGCCAGAAATCAGTGAGAACATCGAAAAATAATGGATTTCGAGTCATCAGTGAGATTTTTAGGCCGAAAATCCCCTAAAAACGATAAAAAACCAGGTGGGAATATGAAAACTAGGCGAGAATAGGAGGGAGACTCGCATTTCGAAATGGAAAAAACGAGTGAGCGAGTGTGCTGAGTGAAGAGACGCAGACAGTTAGAGTGAGAGGTAGAGAAGGAAATGTGTCTCGTTTTGGGAAGCGTTTTCTTGCTCTTTTCTGCTCATTTTCGCTTCATTGATTAGACTTGCTAATTAGCGCTGAGTAAAGCTTTCAGGGAAAGAGAAAGGAGAAAAAATGGGAATCAAGAGATTAGTGGAGGGGAAATGAAGGGTTTCTGGGAGGAAGAATTTATAATTTCTTGGTCATTTTTTGAAGTGAAAAAACAGTAATTTGACATGTGCCAGTGCTGCTGGTGATTCTCAACAGAAAAATTTCCAATTTTTTTTACATTTTTCAGCAAAAAAAATCATATGAAGAAAGCACTAACATAATGTTTTTAGAATTTTTGGAGGCAAACATTTGAAAATCACAGGAATAATGACATTCAACATTTTCTTCAGAAATTCAGTAACCTTTCATCATCAATCCATAATTTTCATGCGTTTTGAGCTTTTTTCGTAGATTTTAGTTCGAAAATTTAATTTGAAGATTGAAAATTCGAATGTGAAATTATTTCAAGTATTTAAATCGCTTCCGACTTACGAAAATTTGACTATGAAGCCTGAAATTTGAATTAAAAAACTCAAAAACTTACCTTTTCCAATTCCCTCCGGAGGAAAACCCAGAAAACCAACAAAAAACCACCAAATTTTCAAAAAACAGAAACCACATAAATTCGCCGATTTTTCGGCCAAAAATTAGCAAAAGCAGCAAAATTCCAACTTATTCCAGTGAAAATTCATGATTTATCACTCTTTTTTAACGAAAAACTCATAAAATTAGCCGAAAACAGCAAGAAATCACTGAAAATCTACGATTTCCATTTTCGAAAGTCGCGGCTTGTCCGAGAGGACTCCGAGGGAGAGAAGAACCGCATCGTGGCGAGACCCGACAAGAAGGCAAAATGCGTGCGCCTTGAATAAATATTCCATTTCTTTGCGATTTTTCGATGAAAAATTGCTGAAATCGAGGGGAATTGATGAAAAATATCTGAAAAATCCGGTCTGACACGACAAAGACAATAGTTTGGCAAGCAAAATGTATTTATTGGGCCCTGATGTAGCATTTTTTTTCGGAAATGAAAGCATTATAGAACTTTAAATAATTTTCAAGCAATTATCAGACAGTGGTGGTGGTGGGGAAGAAGCGGCGGATCGTCTCGTCTCTCTCGTATCTCTCCTTAATGTGCACTATCTCTTCGTACGGTTGTTGTTGCTGTGGTTGGGACGATCCAACTGGTCTCGACTGGAAAATTTCAAATTTCTTTCGCTTTTTTTTGGGTTACTTTACCTTATGAGGCTTGGTGGATGGCTTCGGAGAGTGCTGTTCGCGTTGGTAAGCTCTGAAAAACTCGAAAATTTGAATTTTCTGCATTTTGTCGTACGATCCGATGCATCGGTACCAATGCACCAAACCTTACGACAAAGTGTACAAATTTACTACCGTACCTCTCTTTTTCCGGGTTATTAAATGGAATATGGACTTCGGAAGCCTTCTTTGGAGCTCTAAACTCCTTATTATCACTTGGAGTCTTGGAGATTCCCCTGGTGTACGGTAGCTCTGGGGTGTTGGATCTGCAGGTTATCGGGTTACTGTAGATTTTAGAAAAAGAATAACTGTAGTTTGACCTACTTTTCGGTGAGCTCCGAGCGATAGGAGGAGCGAGCCGAGGCGGCTGGCTTGGCAGTGGTGGAGTTTTGGTGAGCTCTGCAAAAAAAATTTTTTTTTGGATTACTGTAGATAAAGTTTTGGGTTACTGTACCTTTCCTTGTTCGGGTTGTTGTACGGGATATGAACATGGGAGGAGGAGGAGGTTCTAGAAAAAAAATTTTGAAATTTTTTTTTTCCGAAATTTTTTTTTTCGAAAATTTTTTTAAAGAAATTTTTTGAAATGCTTGGTGAAAATTTGTGAGATAGAAACTGCTGAAGTTTGTTGTGAAATATATTGGTCAAAATTTAAAGGAATTTTTTGAAAATTTTGAAAAAAAAAATTTCTCAAAATTTTTTCAAATTTTTTCTCGATGGATTACTGTACCTCTCCTTCTCACTGGGCGTTTTTGACACTCCTCGGGTATACGGTAGCTCTTTGACACGGCCGTTCTGGTCCTCCAGTGGTCTGGGGAAACTGAAAAAAATTGAAAATTTTTGAAAGTAAAAATTTTTTTGTAATTTTTTTGAATTTTCTGAATTAAAAAAAAAGTTTGAACAGGACTATTGAAATTGTTGCAGTTTTCTCTAGACAGCTTTTTTTTAATTCGAAAAAAATTTCGAAAAAAAATTTCAAAAAAAAGAAAATTTCAAAAAAAATTTTCTAAAAATGTTTCCAAAAATCTTTCTCAAATTCCCACCTTCCATAGTCCAACTCCTCGGGACTTTGTCTCTTCTCTTGTGGTCTGAAACAATTGCTCATTTTAAGATTGCTCAGCTTAACAAAAACACCTACCTTTGATAAGTGGGCGGAGCCTGCTGGTGGGTCACCGGAATTCGAACTTCCGATGGGGTCCTGGAACGAAAAAGAGTGCAAAACAAAGGGAAAAATGAAATTCTCAATAGAGCGCACTTACCTCTCCGACTTGTGATGAGTGGGGGCGTGAGACGACGAGATGAAGCTTGGCGATCGTTCGGCGGGCCTCTTGGCACGGTACTCTTGGACACTGGGTGTCTTGGAGATTCCTCTGAAGAATACAAATAGACCTACAGTATCCCTAATAGAGCTACAGTGATCCCCGTACCTCGTAAACTGTAGCTCCGGCGTGCCATGGCCTCTCTCCGTTGGCGCATGAGACGACTTGTGGGAGGCGGACATCATCGAGGGAACTCGTTTTGGGTAGTCTCTGAAAATCATACTACAATTACAGTAGTCCAAGGTTCCAAAACTACAGTACCCCTTATCAATAGCTCCGCCCGCTCGGGACACGGTAGAAGTCGATCTGGTGGTCGATGGGTAGGCATGGACATTGGTTACAGTTTGCGGATGGGGCGTCTTGGGAAAAACTTGGTCCATATCGATGGAGGCGTTATCCACGTGGATCGGGATTGAGCGTTGGCTGATGGTTTTGGAGGCGGAGCTGGAAATAGTGGGTGTTTTGAAGAGACGCAGAGAAGGTTGAGAGTTTCTAACTTTAAAAGAGAGATAACGAGGGAGGCGTAAGAGGTATCAAAAAGTTGTCAACTACAAAAAAATGTGAAATGTTAAGATTTACATTTTTGTAGTTGAACATTTTTTTGTAGCTTTGACGGTTTTCGAGATATAACTCTTCAAAGTTTGAGGAACGTCCCCGCGGAGGAACCAGCAAACTTTAAACGGCTATAACTCCGGAACCAGGAAAGATATCGAGAAGTTGTAAACTACAAAAATGTTTAAAATTTTATCCTCTACATTTTTGCAGTTTAAAACTTGTCGGTAGCTATGATGGTTGGCGAGATATAGTCCTTCAAAGTTGGAGGGGTAAACCGCCCGTCTCCCGCCTGCGCGCGGAGACGCAGAGAAGCCAGCGTGTCTGCCTCTTTCCAACTTTAAACGGCTATATCTCCAGAACCATGAAAAGTACCAAAAAGTCGTAAACTACAAAAATGTTAAAAATTTTATGTTCTTCATTTTTGTAGTTACTGGTTTTCCAGTAGCTTAAATGGTTCTGAAGATATAAAGCTTGAAAGTGGAAGGGAGACGCAGAGAAGCTGTGTCCCCAACTTTGAGCGGTTATAACTCGGGAACCATGAAAGATTTCAAAAAGTTGTAAACTACAAAAACGTTTAGAATTGCATGCTCTTGATTTTTGTAGTTGACAACGTTTCACTAGCTCCAATGGTTCCTGAGACAATCAACTTCGAAGTAAGTTTTGTCTGTCTGCGTCCCCATTCCCAACTTTGAAGCTTTATATCTCAACAACTATCACTGCTACAAAAATGTTGTCAACAACAAAAATGCTCTAAAAATCGTGCTCTACATTTTTATAGTAGACACCATCCCCCTAGCTACCCTAGTTCTTAAGATAATCCCCCAAAAAAAAACTCACCGCCTGGCACTATGCTCCGAGACCCTCGACTGTCTCACAGATTGACTACGATTCAGTGGAACTGTCAGAATTTCGTGCTCCTTGCGAAGAATTGAGGTGCTTGTCGGAATGCGACGGAAATGCTCTTGGGGGTACATTTCGGTGGTGGTGGTAGTGTTCAGTGGAACTGATGGATTCGACGACGCGCTTCGCGATAATATAGTGGCCGAGCGCGAGGGGCGGAGCCTGGAGACAAGGCTGAAGAGTTGTGGAAATTGAGACACACTTTTTAGTCAACATTCGAGAATCAGTAATTGGAAATGGAAATGGAAATGACTCACACGTCCTCGTGCTTCTCGATTTCGATTTCGTCCAGTTTGTAGGTGGCCTCGACGGGAGGATGGGGTGGTTTGAAGTAGACCTGCAAGACGCATATCTTAAGAACCGTTATTGCTACTGAATTTTTGTCAACTACAAAAATGTAAAACATAAAATTTTGAGGATTTTTGTAGTTGACAAAATTTTTGTAGCTGATATGATTCTTGAGTTATAATGGCTTAAAGTTAGGGAGCCACTTACCTTTGAAGCCTTATATCTGAAGAAGCAGTTTAGCTTCAAAAATTTTGGCAGCTATAAAATGTAGAGCGCAAAATTTTAAGCATTTTTGTAGTTGACAAAATTTTAGTAGCTATTATCGTTCTTGAGTTATATCGGCTCAAAGTTAGGGAGCCACTTACCTTTGAAGCCTTATATCTGAAGAAGCAGTTTAGCTTCAAAAATTTTGGCAGCTATAAAATGTAGAGCGCAAAATTTTAAGCATTTTTGTAGTTGACAAAATTTTAGTAGCTATTATCGTTCTTGAGTTATATCGGCTCAAAGTTAGGGGGGACTTTTTGATAGCTATCATGGTTCTCAAGTTATAACAACTCAAAGTAAGTGAGACGTCGCCAGATTGTTCCCTCTGCCACTTTTTTTTGAAGCCTCATATCTCACGAAGCAGTACAGCTACTAAAATTTTGCAAACTATCAAAATGTAGACGACAAAGTTTAAAAATTTTTTGTAGTTGACAAAAGTTTGGTAGCTATTCCGGTTCTTGAGTTATGGCGGCTCAAAAATGGAAAGGCGCTGCCAGGTGGTTCAATCTGCCACTTTACTTTAAAGCTTTATATCTCAAGAAGCAGTAGAGCTACTAAATTTTTGTAAACTACAAAAATGTAAAGTATAAAATTGTTAACCTTTTTGTAGTTGACAAAATTTTTGTAGCTAATATGGTTCCAGAGTTACACCCCTTCAAAGTACTGAAGAGTGAGAGGTGCTAGACATTACTTTCTCTGCGTCTCTACCCCCAAAAGACATGATTTTTAGGCCCTCGCATGCTCTCTCTATCCATCAAATCCCCAAAAATCAACAACTCACATTAATCTTCAACTTATCACAATTCCTCTTCTCCCTCACATCTCCACTTCCCGGCGTGTAGGGTCTACCGGTTGTGGAGTCCACGTAGACATCATGAGAATACACGTAGCGCTTCTCGACGTCTTCTGGATGCTTGGATACTGAAGGCTTCGTGCTCACCCTTGGAATCTGAATCTCATAGTCTTGCGGTGGAATCTTGGGTGTTGCATCTGAAGACTCCGAGGAGGACGAGTCGATGTGGCGAAGACGCTCGGGGTCCGGAGACTCTCGATTCTGCATTCTCACATATTCCTCGTACATCGGAAGGGGTTTCTTTTGGACTTCTGAAGTCGTGGTCAATGGGATTCCAGCCTGATGACGTGGAGTGTTTCTCTCAGGAGTTGGCGGAATCACTTGGTATGTTGGGGCAGGCAGTGAGGATTCGGGCACTTCTGATTGACGACGCAGGACATCTGGACTCACAGATCGACGGGTGAACTTCTAGAAACAAAAAATTTTTGTCTCAAAGAATCCAGAATCCCAAAATCCAATCGACAAACCTCATTGACCTCATGATAGTCATAGAGCTCGGTGAGAATGTCGGTAAACTGCGCGGAGGGCACCCGCACAATTGGAAAATTCTCCGGCGTCCATGTGTTCTCGCGGCTGAAAAACGATGGCCTAGAATCCGACACCTCGGCCACCACCTACCTTCTGATCAATGGCGGCGTATGGGTGTCCTCGGGCTCTTCTCTCGGTGCTCTGGGCTCTTCCCGCAGGATTTGAACGATTTCTGGTGGGTACTCGGAGGCCGAGCCGATGGGGTGATGGGTGACTTCTTTCGTGTAGACCTCGGAGATCGCGTGGTACGGTTGGTAGAGGTGAGCCGATGAGGAGCGCGAGCCTGGAAGACGGGTTTTAGGAGGGGTTGTAGGTTGAAGTTTCGAGAGATTCTAGAGCAACTAGGTCATCATATTTGAAGGATTCTAGGTCAACAGTTGTGGGTCGACAGTTGAAGTTTTGAAGGAAGAATCCTAGGGAGGTTAGGCCAGGTTTGGAGGATTCTAGGCTGTCATTTTTAAGTCCTTTTCCTAGACCTATCAACTCCTAAGGAACCAGACAATCAACATTATTCAAGATTTGGATTTCTAGGCCATCATTCTCTGGGTTTCTATGGCATCTAACTCCTGAAGCTTGGGTCTATTAGCCAAGGTTTGAAGCCCTCCAGGTCAGGTTTATGATATTCCAGGTTGACCTAGGTTTCTCCGCTGGATTCCTAGGCCATCAAATCTCAAATCTCGGTAGCTCTTCCACCTAGAGCCAAGGATAAACCAGGATACATACGTCAACTCTAAGGTTTGAGTTTCTAGGCCACGACATTATGTTGGGATTCTAGGCCATCCAAGCCTGATTTTTTGGGATTCTAGGCCACGCCCACTTTTGACTCACGTCTATCCATTGGATGCTCGTAGGCTCTTCCCAGTCGGCTACTCATTGTCACTGGTTTCCTTGACTGGAGAAATGGATTCTGAAATGTCTAATTTTATTCGACTTTTTGAAGTCTTAGATTCTAGGGTTCAAAAAGTGGATAGAGAAAGGACTGCGTAAGAAAACCGAAAAAAAATAGGGAGGTTTTTGGTGTCATGAAGAAGAGGGAAGGAAATTGTGGAAGACTGAAGAAAAATGGAGGAGATGAGAGGGGATCGAATTTCATAAAATTCACATGGAGAATTGAGAAAAAGTGAAGAAGGAAAAACATGGTGAGATATTGGGCAAGAAGACATAGTACTACAACAAAAACTACAACAGAAAAGTTGGGCGTCATGAAGAGAAGCAGAGAAGGCAGAGTGTCTAGCTGCCAGCGCCTCCATCAAACTTTGAGCGTTCGTAACTTCGGAGGCAGGAGAGATAGTAAAATTTTGTCAACTAGAGAAACGTAGGAAATGTTATGTTCTACATTTTTGTAGTTAACAAAATTTTAGTAGCTTAAATGGGTGTAGAGATATAAGGTTTCAAAGAGAGGGTGTATTACTGCAACTTTGAGCGGCTATAACTTCAAAACCATGATAGCTGTCTGTGAATGTTTAACTGTAAAAATGTAGGAAATTTTATGCTCAACATTTTTTACTTGACAAAAATTTAGTAGCTATTATGGGTAGGAAGATATAAGGCTACAAAGATGAGGAGCGCTCAACTAGCCTGAGCGCCAATACTAAAAGTTTGAGCGGTTCTAACTTGGGAACCATGATAGCTGCAGAAATTTTGTCAACAACAAAACTGTTTGAAATTTTATGCTCTACATTTCTGTGATTATCAATTTTTTGATAGCTACAAAGGCTGTGAAGATATGAACGTTTGAAGGTGCAGAAAGACCTCGGAAACAGTGGGGTCCTGGAGTCGGAATTTTGAACGGCTATAACTCTAAAAGCATAATAGTTATTAAAATTTTGTCAACTACAAAAATGCTCAAAATTTTCTGTTCTATATTTTTGTAATTGACACAAAATTTGTAGTCACCGTGGTTTTTGAGATATACGTCCTCAATTCTAGGTACTCACATCAAATTGACAATTTGTAGGTGGCCTAGAAACCCAAAAAATGGTGGCCTAGAAAACCTGGATAATCTGATTTTCAAGGGGTCAATAGATCACCGACGAGACAAGGAAAACGACAAAGCAAACAAAAAGAAAAAAACCAAAAAGAAAAGAATAGTATTTATGTCGTCAGAGTACATCTGTTTTGTGTGTATGTATGTATGTATACATATGTCATTTCAAATGAACCAAGAACACCAATGAAATCTGAAGAAGACTTTGAACACGGAAGACGGGGAAGAGAGAAACTTCCGGAAGAAAAGTGTGTGCTTTTAAAGGGAGGTGATGGGCTCCGAGAGCAAGAAGAGATGGGATGAGGGATGATCTGTTGTTAATTCTTTTTCGAAAGTCTTGGCTACTTTTATAGAGGGGAGAAGAGGAGATAGAGTATGTATAGATCTCAAGTTTTTTTCACTTTCTCAAAAAATTCGAAAGTATTGAAAAATTTTGGTCAGTTGAGACTCTCGACAGACGATTTTTAGTACACATCTGAGGCATATTGATGTTTTGTTTCTGGTTGAAGAGAACAAAAAAAAAGACAATTTTGAAAAATACAGGGAATATTGAAAATTGAGTTGGGAACGGGAAGAAGGATTTTTAGTCAACATTGGACTAGATTGGAAAGTTTTGGAGCATGGGAGAATTGGAGAGTTTGAGAAAGTTGACTTTGAGAGAAAAGGGATTTTGGGGAAGCTGGGGATTCCGATAGATTCTGAGGGATTCTGAGATTTTCAGATTTTAAGATTCTGTAGATTCTTCGATTGTGAGATTTTATAATTCTGAAGATTCTGAGATTCTGAATTATTCTGAAGGATTCTGAGATTCTATGAATCGAGGTGATGAAAATTCGGAAAATTCAGTGAACTTTTGAAATTTTTTTTGAAAAAAATTTTTTTTTTTTTTTTTAATTTTTTTCAGTATACTGTCTATATCATCTATTCATAGCAATAATTTTCCAGAAGAAGTCCTGCAATATAGGCTCCGCCCACTTGCAATGCTCCGGCACAGTTTTTTTCCCGCAATTTTTGATTTGAACGAGTAACAACAACTTTTTCAGAACTTTCGAGTAGAAGTCTAGAAATTTGTTTAAGTCTATGGAAAAATCAACAATGAGCTACCCAAATCTGTCAAACTCAACAGATTAAACTTGAATTTTGTAAAAATAATCTCGACAAAAGATTCCCCGAGCAAACTCGAGAAATTCTTCGTAATTTTATCGAGTAATTTCTCGCTAATTTCTCGAGAAACTTCTCAAGAAACTTCTCAAGAAATGTTTCGAGATATTTTACGTAAAATTTTCAATGAAATTTCTCGAGAAATCTCTCGAATTTGCATCGAGCGGATACACTGGTTGTAATCATAGAGATCCAGCCCTAAAATGCTCCAAAAATCCCTCCCTCCCAATCATAAAAACTCTAATCCAAAAACAAATTTTGAAACAGAATCTCCCCCTCTCTCTCTCTCTCTCTCTCTCTCTCATTTTTCTTCCTCTTGTTGAATGATGTACTGTTTGAGGAGACGAGAAAAAGAAAGAGAAAGAAAGAAACGGAAACATTTCTCATTCCATCCATTGACTTTGTATTTCTGACGATCATTATTTGTTTTTATCGCAATATTTACAACAAAAAAAAGAGGATAATATATTTTAAAACTAGTATTGTAAAAAATGAGGGAAAGAGAGAGAGAGAGGATAAAAGAATATGGTTATTATTTTTTCGAGTTTTTCAACAAGAAAACTGAAGTGAAAATAGGTCAAAAACGGTGTGGAAGGTGGTGGAGGAGGAGAAAGGGCACTTGAGAAAATTCAATGATGGGAAATTTTTTCGAGAAAAAAGTGAAATCTCGAGAAAATAAGCACCGATTATTGATTTTCAACCTCAGTTCAGATTTTTACTCAAAATAGTTTCGATTATTTTAGAGTCGCAAGAAAAACTGTCTGGAAGTTTTGAGCAAGTGGGCGGAGCCTATTTTTGGAATTTTTATATTTTAATATTCTTTTTCATTCAATTTAAGTTTTTTCAAATAGTATACAGCTTTTTTTTTTCGAAAAAAGATGGTCTGAAAGTTTGAATCCTGGTGATTTCGAATCTGTCAAAATTTTGAAACTTTTCATAATTTTGAGACTCCAAAAAAAAAATTTCAGAATCCATCAGAATCTCAGAATCCTCCAGAATCCTTTAGAATCCTTCACTCCTCCAGAATCCCAGATTCCTTCAGAATCCTTTAGAATTTTTCAGATTCCTCCAGAATCCTTCAGAATCTTAGAATTCACAGAATCTCGGAATCCCAGGATTCTTCAGAGTCTCAGAACCCTTCAGAGTCTCTCACCTTTCAAACTTTGAATTCAAAAGCAAAACTAAACTTAAGAAAGAAAAAAGAGTCCATTATTCATTGTTGGCTGTGTGTGCCGTGGGGGGCAAAATGGAAAATCATAAAAGTGAACGTTTTTATTTATGTATATGATGACGATGATGCATTCGATGTATACTTTTCCTCCTCTTCCTCGTCTTCTCGTCGACATCATCTTCTTCGTCTTTTCGAAAAAAAAAGAAGAAGAAAAACATGAAACTTTTCTGCAATGACTCATGCCGAGATAATGTTAATCTTCATTCATCGCCTGTCCAAATTCTACCTGAAAAATCCGATTTTTGAAAAGAAAATGTCGATTTTTTTTCCGATTTTTTAGATTCGAGACCATAAGGCTGGCTAATATAGGAATTTTCATCGAAAAATTGAGCTCAAAAACTCAAACTTCCATCATTTTCAAATCAGATTGCTCAGCTTCAAAATGTCCAATTTTCGACCAAAATTGTCCTCAAAAATTCGTTTTTCACACTAAAAACTCTCATTTCCAGGTCGGTCCGCTGCTGGCGGCGGTGGTGGCGGTGCTCACAGCGGAGGAGCCGGCGGCGGCAACGAGGTCGACGACGACCTCCAGGCTCGTCTGGATCAGTTGAGACGGGAGTAAATCGCTGATGAGAATTCTTTTCCTGAACATCGTACCTTCCCCTCCCATCCGAAAATTCCATCTTTACTGCGTTCTTTTTCTCTCTCTCTCTCATTTCTTTTTTGTGTAAATTTCTGTGTACTTTTTTCCCTTCCCTTACTCGATTCATCCCTATCCATCTCTCGCTCGCTCGCGCCATCCATTTTTTTTTGTTTTTTCTTCTTCATTTGCTAATTTTTTTTCTCGTCCGTTTTATGTGATGTCTTGTTTCTTCGGCCTACTGGACGATACTAAAGTGATGATGACGTGGCAGAATCGGAGGCTTTTGTTGGGCGAAGAATTCAAGGTACCGATAGCAGATTCCAGTAATTCCAAGATTTTCAAAAAATCAAGATGATGTCATTTGAAGAAGAAAAAGAAAATATGAAAAAACTCGAACTAAAAAGAGTTTATTTTACGACTTGTCTCCCAACTTCTCAACCTCTCGGAGGATCGTCACATGGATTCTGGAAACATTTCGAACTTTCTCTGATACTAGAGAAGCTAACAGACTTCTGAGCAATCAACAAACTTTGGATATTCTGCCACTGGCTGCTCACTCTTCCCCGCTTCCCACTCTTTCATCTCCTTCATCGCCTCTTTCAGATCCTCTATCATATCAGCAGTGGGATACTGTACTTCGAGAAGTTGAACTTTCTCCAAGAGTTCCAGAATGTCTCCTCTATAACTTCCCTCGTAATCCTCTTTTATGTACTTTCGGAGTGGGTCGATTGGAAAATTCGGTGGGAACGATGTGTTGGTGAAGAAGGCAAAACTGGAATCCGAAGGAGATAACTCTTCAATGAAGCTTGATAGAGAGGAACTGAAAAGATCCCAGTCCGGATTCAGAATCTCCAACGTCTTCAGCTCCTTCCACATCTTCCGTACTTGTCGAATCGATTCCAATCCTTCCAACACAAGAGTTATCTTCTGCACGCCATTTTTCTCCAACACAAATCTGTCATCAGGGCTGCTTGAATTGTGATCCTCAGACTTCCATTCCGAGACTTCCTTCGCCCTCTTATACGCCTCTTTAAACATCCGAACCGCGTGTACAGTACTCTCCAATCCCTGCGGATCAAAGTTCCACATGTCTTTCGTCGAGTCGAGAAGATTCTCGATGTCCGCCTTCGTCACCGAAAGGTTGCCATAGCAAGACACAGCGTGTACGACAGCGTCGAGTGCATCCATAGTTGTCCGAAAAACGTCGTAGTTGAAAATTCCTTTTATTCTATTGACGGTGTTCATCAAGTCACCGCTCAAGCTTCCATACCTGGATTTGCTGCAAAAAAAGAACTTTGAATTATGTATACATAGATCTTGCTTGAGAAGTTCACCTTAATTCCAGAAATCTCATCAAATACCACATTTCATCTTGTAGATATTCCAAATGTTCATGAACCTTCCCATCGAGCTTCTCGTCGTTGTACTTACTTATGGCTTGCACATGCTTACTTCCTTCAAGAGCACGGAAATACTTCATGTCCCTGTCGAGGAAGTCTGCATTAGACGGAATACGTGCGGAGGACTCGGAAAACGTTTTCAACGCTAGATTTGGATCTTCCATCGAATACTTGTAGTTCTTCAGACACTTTCCTACTCCTTCAAATTTTTCCACGGACACATCATCAGGGAAGTGTAAACCTCGGAAGTGTTCTTCAAATGGCTTCCAGGACTTCGAAAGTTGTCCAACCCTCCATTCAGCCTTTTTTATGTAAGAGGTGAGTGATCGGATCTTCTCGAGAAGAGGATGCAAGGATGGAATCTCTTGATACCTATTGAAAACGTTCTCAGAAATTTTGTAGTTTTTCAAATGTCCGAAATCCTTCTCAACATTCACCAGGAACTCTTTAATAGGAGAGTTTTCGGATTCGGTTTTCAATCTCATCAGCCTTTTCATTTCCTTCGAAGCGTGCTTCATGGTTGGAACAAGTTCTGGCCAGTCCTTGAGGTACTTTTTTATATAGACACTATAAGCGACTTTCACGGCTTTTGGGAACGGAAATTTATCTTCGCCTTCAGTGCTCAGACGTCTCGCGCGTTGAAACATGGAGAGTACAGTCTTGCAACACTTATTTATTTGGTCTACCTCGTCCGTTATTAAGAGGAACTTTTCCCAAATCTGAAACTTCTGCTGTCTGGTGTAAAAAAACCAGGGCGTTGACTTTGGGTATCGACTATTAAACGCTTTAATAATCGAATTGATTTGTTTTATAGAATTGTCTATTCGCTTCAGGTTATCCTCTAGATTAGCGGGATCAATTGCATCCAGTGCAGCTTTCACAACATCCATCTTTGCACGAATCTTACTTGTTTCCACTTTCAATATCTTATCTCGCAAGCTCTGACATCTTTCCAATTCTCCAAATCCTATCACAACCTGCTTTCTAATGGCATCCGAGAATCCGCTCTCCATTTCTTCTTTCCACAACTCCACCAACTGGTACTGCCCGTCCAAATCCAAGGCTTCACTAATCTCCATGGCTCCATAGGTGTCTCCCAACTCCATCAACGTGTTGTTCCGCTCCAGAATCCAGTCCGGCGTCACATCACGAGCTTCCGTTTCGAGAAGGTATCTGTTGGCTCTTCGGTGCACTTGGGCGATCTCGTCATGGATCTTTTCGAGTGTCAGGTGACTGTCTTAAAGGGACTCAATAAATATTTTGAAGAAAACTGAACTCACGTTTGCTGGTGACTATGGGCAGTGTCGAAATCAGCAAAACTGGTATTGCAAGTAAACGCATATTGTTGAAAAATAGAACTAATTGAGGGGGAATTCGAGAGCTTGTGAACGAGAGGAGGGATTTTTACGGTTTGAGAGAAAAAAAACTTGGGGTCAGGGTAGGCAATGAGGAAAACGTGAACCGATTTTAGCGTCCGTAGAATTCAGGTGTGAGAGTTTTGAGTTCCAAAGTTTCTCAAGAATTTTCAGATTTTGAAAACAGTCTGAAAAAACCAACACATCTCGAATGGCTCTCAGACGTTTCGAAAGTGGACGTTTCGAAAGTCTACCGTTTCGAAAGTCGCCATTTCGAAAGTTGCCATTTCGAAAGTATTCTGCGTTTTGACGTGCACAAAAATTCAAAATTTTGCCAAGAAAAAATGGTTTATGTGCAAACACGGTCACGTCAAAACGCAGAATACTTTCGAAATGGCAACTTTCGAAATGACGACTTTCGAAACGTCCACTTTCGAAACGTCTGAGAGCCTCTCGAATTACCCCTCAATTAGTTTGATTTTTCTACAATATGCGTTTACTGGCAATACCCGTTTTGCTGATATCGACGCAGCTCATAATAGCCACCAAACGTGAGCTCAGTTTTCTTCAAAATATTTATTGAGTCCCTTTAAGACAGTCGCCTGACACTCGAAAAGATCCATGACGAGATCGCCCAAGTGCACCGAAGAGCCAACAGATACCTTCTCGAAACGGAAGCTCGTGATGTGACGCCGGACTGGATTCTGGAGCGGAACAACACGTTGATGGAGTTGGGAGACATCTATGGAGATCCTTCAGGATCCTCCAGAATCCTTCCTAATCCTTCAGTATCCTTCAGAATCTCAAAACCTGCAAATCTCAGAATCCTCCAGAATCCTACAGAATCTCTCATCTGCACCTTGCAAACTTTGGACTCAAATTGGAAACTAAGAATAGAAAAAGAGTCCATTATTCATTGTTGGCTATGCCGGGGCAAAATGGAAAATCATAAAAGTGAACGTTTTTATTTATGTATATGATGACGATGATGCATTCGATGTATACTTTTCCTCCTCTTCCTCGTCTTTCCCGTCGACATCATCTTCTTCGTCTTTTCGAAAAATATGAAACTTTTTCATGAATGATTCATGTCGAGACTGTTCTTGGTATCTGAAAATCTTTGGAAATGCAAAAAAATCCTTCAGAATCCTTCACACGGGAACTCCTCAGCTCCCCCAGTTGAATCCTCAAGAACTCCCAAAGGGAATCCTTGACATTTTTCGCTCAAAAAAGTCTCCGATTCTGCCACGTCATCATCACTTTAGTATCGTCCAGTAAGCCAAAAAAAAAAAAAAAGAAATCACATAAAACGGACGAGCAAAAAAAATAACGAAGCAATGGGAAGAAGAAATTCAAATTTTTAGTGGATGGCGCGAGCGAGATGGATAGGGATGAATCGAGTAAGGGAAGGGAAGGAAAGTACACAGAAATTTACACAAAAAAGAAATGAGAGAGAGAGAGAGAAAAAAAAACGCAGTAAAGATGGAATTTTCGAATGGGAGGGGGAAGGTACGATGTTCAGGGAAAGGATTCTCAGCGATTTACTCCCGTCTCAACTGATCCAGACGCGCCTGGAGGTCGTCGTCGACCTCGTTGCCGCCGCCGGCTCCTCCGCCGTGAGCACCGCCACCACCGCCGCCAGCTGCGACCGCTTGACGTCCGCCGACCTGGAAATGGAAGATTGAGCTTGAAATATTGGGAATCGAGTGATTTTAGTGTGAAAAATGAACTTTTTCAGGAGAATTTTGGTCGGAAAGTGGGTACTTTAAATTTGAGCAATCTGACTAGCGCTTCTCGATGAAACTTTCGACATTTCGCCAGCTTTATGGTCTCGAATTTTTTTTAAATCGACAATTTCTCTCCGGAAATCAAATTTTTCAGGTAGAAATTGGTCAGGAAGTGGAGTTTTTCAAATGATATGGAGCACTGAGTTTTTTATTCTTTTTGAGTAAAAATTCTGGAGTTTTGCAAGATTTTTATGCCAAAAATTACGAAAAAAGTGTTTTCGCAGTCCGAAAAATGACTTTTTTCGGGAAAAATTAGGGCAGAAAATGGATTTTTGGAAGATGAGCAACCTAAAAATGACCTGAAAATGAAGATTTTGAGTAGATTTTTTGAAAAAATTCCGAATTTAAGCCCATTTTTTAGACTTTTTCAGATTCAATTTTGAATTCCCGCCCTTTTCTTCAGATTCCCTCACCTTCTCGCCTCCAACATTGAGTCCACCGGCCGCCAACGGCATGCCGGCCATCTCCTCGCCCATTTGTATGCCCAACTCGTCGAGGACCTGAAAAAAGTGGATTTTGAGTGAAAAACTGGCTGGAAATCGATGATTTGAAGTTTTGAAAATTTTTGAAAAAAAAAATTTTTTTCGAAAATTTTTTGATTTTTTCAATTTTTCAAAATATCGAACAAAAACTTTTCCTAGACCAGTTTTCGCTGCAGAATCCGAATTTCGCATCAGTTTCCCGTCTAGACTCACCTGGTTCACGATCTGATCACTTTCCTCCTCGTCGCCAGCGTCACCGAGAGCGTCGTCGATGGCGTCGCTCATCACCTCCTCCTTCATGTCCATGATTTCCGATTGTTTCTCGAATTCCATCATGATCTTCTGAATTTGCGGCAGATTCAGCTGCCGATTCATCGATTGCATCGCTTTCGTGACGCCCTTCATCGCCGACGCCATCGCATCCTGGGATTTGAGGGTCTGGACCTTCAAGGATACCGCCTGGAAGAAAATTTCAGTATTTTTGAGGGTTTTAGAAAGATTTGTGGGTTGGGAAAACCTATATTCACAGTTTTGGAGGAAAACAATTTTTCAAAAAAAATTTTTTTTTTTTTGAAAATTTGAAAATTTTTTTTTTCTAATTTTTGAAATTGGACTTTTCTAGGGTATTTTTAGGGGTTTTAGATGATTTTCCGGTCTAAATTACCTGAATATTAGCCTTCATCATTATAAACTTCTTCACATATCTCCGAGTTCTGACGAGATCCTTGGCCATGACTTTGACGGAGTCCTGAAATTAAAAAAGTCAAAATTTGAATTCAAAAATGTTCCCGCCATTACCATCTGATTCTTCTTGGCCATATTCTTGATATCCGCGATGATTTTCTTCTCCTGCGCCTCCATACGGGCTCTCTCGCGGTCCAGCTCTCGGATGGCCTGGAAAAAATCCAAAATTTCATGAGATTTGGCGGGAATTCAAATTCACCTTATTCAAGGCTCTCTGATTCTGACGGAGCAACTCGGCGGGGGTCTTGCGGCGACCGAAGAGAAAGTCCATGGCTGAAAAATGAGTCATTCGGAAATTTCATAACAATTTTTAAAAATCAAGATTTTTAAGTTGAAAATCACTGAAATCGAGCACCAAAATGCGATATTCACCGAGTTTCCAGTTTATTCTACAATTTTACGTTGAAAAATCCGAAAAAAAACGCGAAAATCAAAAGAAATAAGCAATTTCCGAATGCATGCTGAACGAAATCAATGTGTGACTAGCTACGGAGAAAGCGCGCTCCACTGAGAATCACACGGAAAAACTTGATTTTTGCCAATTTTTCGATGATTTGAGAATAATTTTATGTTGAAAAATGAAAAAATGAATCAAATTTGAGTCAAAAATGCTGACATCATAAGAAATTATCGAGGAAATCAACTGATAAGATTCGTTTTCTTGTGTGATACGATTTGGGTTTCTCTTCCACCTCGTTTTAATTTTAATTTGAATACTAGAGCAATGAAAAACTCTTTTTTCAACTAAAAATCATCAATGTTAGCAAGCAGCCTATCAGAAAACACAAAAAATTTGTGAAAAGTTTTGTTTTCAACGAAAAATTTGTCGATTTTCTTTTATTGTGAGTTTTCTAGGCCACGGCCGCGAATTTTTTTTTTGGATTTTTCAAACTTTTTTCGCCATTTTTCACCGATTTTCCAACATTTCCTTGCACTTTTTCCATTTTCCCAACGAATTTTAACACGTCAAATCCAATTTTCAGGTCAAAATGTCTTCGTTCTACTCGAAAAACGACGAGGACGGCGGGTACAACCCTCGTTTCCACGCAAGATACGCCGAACGCGAGGGCTACCATCTGGCATCAGGTACTGAGGATCCGCGTACACTGTAAGTTGATAGAATTCAGCCGGAAAATTCCGAAAATTTTCTCCAATTTTCAGCTTCGTCGGAAATCTGGACCCGGCGATCACCGACGAGTTCATCGCCACACTGTTCAATCAGATGGGCGCCGTCACGAAGGCCAAGATGGTCTTCGATGTGAGATTTTTATCTTGAATTTGAAGATTTTCGTGATTTTCAGGGCCTCAACGATCCGTTCGCGTTCATCGAGTTCCAGGACCACAATCAGGCGGCGCAGGCGCTTCAGTCCATGAATGGGCGGTCTCTGCTGGAGAGGGTAAGAAATATAACGGTTTTAATTGTGAAAAATCGAAAAATTTGCAAATTTGTGACCCGGGAAGAAGGGAAACCTGTGAGAAGCTCTATGGAGCTGAAAAGTTCACTAAAATTTGCTGGAGCATCGTTTAGGCGATTTTAAGGCTCCAAAAGTCGGAAACTCTCGAAAAAAATGGTTTTCCCACCCTGGAAATCATCTAAACCGTCCCTAACTTCACTATTCCCATTCCAGGAAATGCGCGTCACGTGGGCTATCGAGCCAAACCAGCCCGGCGATAATCGCTCGAAACCAGAAGTCTCCCGTCACTTCCACGTGTTCGTCGGCGATCTGAGCACCGAGATCGACTCGACGAAACTTCGCGAGGCGTTCTTGCCGTTCGGAGAGGTCTCGGAGGCCAAGATTATCAGGGATACGGCGACGAACAAGGCCAAGGGATACGGATTTGTGTCGTATCCGAGACGGTGAGTCTGAGAGGCTTCTAGACCATTCTAGGGAATGGTGGAGCATTTTTGATCATTCTAAACCATCCAGGATCATTCTGGATCGTCAAAAACTGTCCTAGGCTATCCTAGATGAACCTAGAGCCCCATTTTCAGCCGCTGAACGTTTTTCACTTTTTCTAGACCTTTTAAGCCAGCCCTAGACCGTTCTAGAGCATCTCAAACGATTCTAGACTTGTCTAGATTAATATAGACCATTCTAGACGGTTCTAAACGATTCTAGACTACTCTGAAGCACTCTAGGCTTTTCAAAATGATCCTAGACAAGTCCAGACCATGCTGTACCATCTCAGGATTTTTTCGATCTTTCTTGTCGGTTAGGGATCATTCTGGATGATTCTAGACCATTCTAAACGTTCCGAGACCATTCGAAACCATTCTAGACTTCTCTCCACCATCCTAGACCATTTCCACGGCTCTGAGTACCTCTAACTAAACTTCTGAAACCCCGTCTCCCCACTCTCCCACCCAACCAATTTCCAGAGAGGACGCCGAACGCGCTATCGAGCAGATGAACGGCCAATGGTTGGGCCGACGAACGATCCGAACAAATTGGGCGACGAGGAAGCCCGAGGAGGAGGGCGGTGAGCGTCGCGATCGTGGCGATCGCGGTGATCATCGCGGCGAGCATCGGGAACACCGCGGCGGGCGCCACGAGAAGAGCTACGACGAGATCTTCAATCAGACGTCGGCAGATAACACCTCCGTCTACGTCGGACAGATTAATCAGTTGACGGGTCAGTCCTGAATCTTCACTGATTCACTCAGATTCTGAAGGCCTCCTTCTCATCATCTCTATTAGTAAGACAACGAAAAGTTTCAAAAGCAGAGGCTAGAAGGTTCTCGAACCCCCTGGAAGCCTCCAAGGCACCAGAAAACCGCCCCAAACCTCTTCAGATGCTGAGAATGCGACCCAAAAATCACTGAAACTCATCGAAAGAGAATCTTCCAGAAGAGGAAATCCGCCGCGCGTTCGACAGCTTCGGACCGATCAACGAGATCCGCATGTTCAAGGTGCAGGGCTACGCGTTCGTCAAGTACGAGCAGAAGGAGGCGGCCGCGCGTGCCATCGTCGCGATGAACAATCAGGAAATCGACGGGCAGACCGTGCGGTGCAGTTGGGGAAAGAGCGGGGATGTGAGTTTTGAGGGTCATTTCCAGCCATTTCGAGCTCAAAAATCGGGCGAAAATGACTCAAAATCGTTCAAAAACGACTCTATTCTTTCAGAGCAAGTCGACGGATGCTCCACGTGTTGGAGGCGCTGCCGGCGGCCCTGGCGGCTACGGCTATGGCTACGGAAGAGACGGTCCGCCGCCATCGCAAAACGTCCATGCGTTCCCACCGTTCACCGGACCGCCACCAGGACCACCCCCATCTGGACCCCCGCCAACCGCTGGCGGTAACGGCCAGTACTGGCAGTACTACGCGCAGTACTACAACAATCCGTCGCTCATGCAGCAGTGGAACAACTACTGGCAGGGAGGCGCGAAGCCCGGCGGACCGCCACCACCACAGCCACCGCCGCCGAGAAACATGTGAAAAATTTGAAGTCGAAATTGTTAAATTATATATAGTTTATGACCCCCTTTTTCTCGTCCACAAACGTGTCAGTTTTTCATCTCATTTTGTGCTTGAAATTTTGTTTCTTTTTTCCCCTGATTGTTGTGATTTTTGGTGATAAAATTGTGTTTCGAAAGATTTCCTGTCGATTAACACAGTTATCATCGAATTTGAACCATTGGAAGCTGAGAAAAAATCAAAAAATTGAATGAAAACCAACACAAATTTGAACTCCCGCCAAAAAGTGGCTTGCTGGCCTAGAAATCGTTAGTGAAGTTTTCTCTTCCATTTTGAGATTTTCAAATTTCAAAACCGATTTTTGGGTGTTTTTCTATGTTTTCTTGCCGATTTTCACGAGTTTTCCGTGATTTCCTATCAGTTTGACATCGAAATTCACGATTTTCAGGTCAAAAACCACCAAAAATGTCGTTGAACTACGACGATATCGGTTATAATCCGAGAATCCACGCGAGGTTCGCCGAGCGTGAAGGTTTCCATTTGGAATCGAGCTCCGATGCGTCGAGAACACTGTAATCCGTTTTTTCAGCCTGATAATAAAAGACTAACTCGAAAACTTTCAGTGTTGTCGCAAATCTTGCGCCCGACGTCACCGAGGAGTTCTTGACGACGTTGTTCAGTCAAGTCGGCGCTGTCAGCAGGGTTAAACTTGTTTTCGATGTAGGGACGCTTGGCGGGAATTTAAAAACTGAAAACGAGGATAAATTTGAATTTTTAGGCGTCCATCGAGCCATTCGCGTTTGTGGACATGATGGAGCACGGGCAGGCGATGCAGGCGCTACAAATGTTGAATGGGCGGTCCCTGATGAATAGGGTGGGATTTTGAGCCGATTTTTCTGATTCTAAAGGTCTAAAACCCACAAAAACCACCAAAAAATTCCAGGAAATGCGCATAAACTGGGCCGTCGAGCCGGGACAAGTCGCCGAGCATCGCGCGCCGAAACCCGACACCTCTAGACACTTCCACGTGTTCGTCGGCGATCTGAGCGCCGAGATCGACTCGGCAAAGCTGCGCGAGGCGTTCGCGCCGTTCGGAGAGGTCTCCGACGCGAAGATTATCAAGGATACGACGACGAGCAAGGCCAAGGGCTACGGATTCGTTTCCTATCCGAGAAGGTGTGTCTAGAACGATTCTAGACGAGTGTCGGACATTTCGGAGCACTTTTTGGACATTCTAAGCTATTCGAGACCATGCTTAACCATTCGAAACAACGCTAGATGATTCTCAACCACTCTGAACCATTCTAGACGCTTGTAAATGATCTAAGGACCCTTCTAAATCATCCTAGTCCACTTCAGAAAATCCTAGAACATTTTTTTCAACTGTAAATCATTATGGACGGTTCCAGACCATTCCAGATCATCCCAGGCCATCGAGAACCCTCTATACCAATTTTGGGGAGGTTTGGAAGGTCTAGACGTTTACAGAAGCGTCTAGAAAGTTTCTGGCGGTCATTTCCGGGAAAAAAATCGAGCTTGTTCAAAGGCACACCGGTTCCCGTCGAAAAACGCGCCAGAAACACCCCAGATCTTCTTTCAAAATGCGTCTAATGCGCTCCTGACTCTTCATGCCGATTCGAAACCATTCCAGACCATCCTAAGCTATCCTAGGCCCTCCTAGATCACTCTAGATCATCCTAGACCATCTTCACTGCCCTGAGCACCTCTAGAAACTTCTGAAACTCTTTCTGCGTCTTTCCAACCGCCCTTCACTTCCAGAGAGGACGCCGAACGCGCCATCGAGCAGATGAACGGTCAATGGTTGGGTCGACGAACGATCCGAACGAACTGGGCGACGAGGAAGCCCGAGGAGGACGAGCATCGCGGTGGACACCATCGTCACTACTACGAGAAGACCTACGAGGAGGTGTTCAATCTGTCGTCGGCGGATAACACTTCGGTCTACGTTGGCAATATCAATGCGTTGACTGGTAAGACTTGAGAAGATTTTGGAGCCATTTAAAATCAATGAAATCTTGTCAAACTTCCCATAGAGCTTTCTGACCCTCCCCGAGCCTCCTAGGCTCCAGAAAATCGCCAGAATAGAGGCCAGAAGGCCCCAAACCTCTTCAGATGCTGAGAATATGCCCCAAAATTCACTGAAATCCACTGAAAGAAAATCTTCCAGAAGAGGAGATCCGTCGCGCATTCGATCGTTTCGGCTCGATCTACGACGTGCGCATCTTCAAAGTGCAGGGCTACGCGTTCGTCAAGTACGATCACAAGGAGTCGGCCGCGCGCGCCATCGTTCAGATGAACAATCAGGAGATCAACGGGCAGATGGTTCGCTGCAGTTGGGGAAAGAGTGGAGATGTGAGCGGATTTTGAAGATGCTTGGAATTTCTAGCCATTTTCGACCAAATTTCGACTCGATTTGAGCCATTTTTGGCGGATTTCGTGCGAAGCTGAATCATTTCTGACTGATTCTAGGAGGGAAACTGGCTCAAAATTGCTCAAAAACGGTTGAAAATGGCTGGAAAAGTCACTCGAAATCGGTCAAGATCAGTTTTCATCTCTGTGAACTGAGAGCAAAACTGAGCCATTCCCGGCCGCTTTCGATCACTTTTGGGTCATTTTGAACTTTTCTGGTCGATTTTAAGCCATTTTTTACTGAAAATTTGTTCAAAATCGGACGGAAATAGTTGGTTTTGACATGGAATCTGTTAGAAAACACTAAACAACTGCTAAGAATAGCTGAAAATGGCTCAAAATGACCCAACATCGGTCAAACCGTTTTTGAGCTGTTCTCAGTCTTGTTTGACCGATTTAAGCCACTCCGAACCATTGTCTGCAGACGTTGAGTCATTTTTTGGCTGAAAATTAGCTCAAAATGAGTCGAAATCAGCCAGAAATAGCTCAAACTGACTGTATGAATCTTAGTTCAATCTGACTGATTTTGAGTCATTTTCGATCAGCTTAGAATCAATTTCAGTCAAGTTTTACTCAAAATGACTCGAAATCGATCGGCAAGGACCCTGAAAAATGGCTCATTTTCCTGCTAAAGCCTCATTTTCAAGCCTAAAAATCAATTTTCCAGGCCAACAAAACCTCCGCCAACATCAACAACAACACTCTCTCCGGTGCCTACGGCTACGGCTACGGCCAAGCAGCATCCACCGGAGCAGCAGGAGGAGGAGCCCAACACCACCACCACCAACAACCACACCATCAATACTCGCATCTCGGAGCACATGGACCGTCGGCCGCTGCCGGCTCAGCGACTGCCGCCGGCGTCAACAATCAGTACTGGCAGTACTACGCGCAGTACTACAACAATCCGCAGCTGATGCAGCAGTGGAACAACTATTGGCAGGGTGTCAAAGGAGCCGCTCAGACGGGACCGATTGGAGGAGGAGGCGGAGGAGGAGCGAATGGCGGGCGCTAGAATCTAGGATGATCTAATTTGTCTGTAATTTCTGTCTCTTTCTCTTTCTCTCTCTATCTTTCCATGCATCTCACTGTCATCTCATTATTATTATATCAGCTCGATTTTTTTCCCCAGCGTTTTTTGTCTAAAAGTAGGTCTATTCCAAGTTTATTGTATGCCTTTTAAAGCCTCTTTGTTGGCACTTTCTTTTGTTTCCTTGAGCTCATTCTATGAAAGCAGTAATAAGAATGAGTAGTTAGACTTTTCGCCGCCCATCTTTTGAGGCTCCGCCCACTGAAACGCAAAATATTTGTAATTTCCCGGGTTCCTCACTTCCGTAGCAAAAGCCAAGAGGAGACGTTTCTGTTAAAAAGCCAATATTTATTGTGTGACTGACAAAAGTTATGGATTCACTGTGCCTGCACGGCTACAATCGGCCGACATTCGAGTAAATCATAACTAATGGGAAAAGGGGAATTTGGGGGACAGAAACAAGAAAGAGAGTTAAAACATGAAATGGGTGTGGCCTGAACGGTTGAAAGAGAAACAAACAAGAGGTTGACTCAGGATCGATTAAAATGTATTAACGGTAACGCCAACACGATGAACACGATGGCCAGTGAATAAAAAAACATCCTGAAGAATTCGGTGTTGGCCTTGGAGTGTTCTGCGTTTTTGGTGCTTGCCACCGTTTTTGGTTCAGAATGGATTTTGGAAAGTTCTGCGTGGAAAACCAGCAATTTCTCTAGCATATCTCTGACAACAATTGGATCCATTTCGCTGGTTCCGTTTGCCACAAAAGAAATGAGATCCGCTTCCGATGTGATCTGAGAGAGACAGTGGTCCTGAAAACATTCTGGTTACAGTAATCCTTGGATTGTTTCAAAAATTATACCCTCAAACTGTCCAAACTGTAACGGTAGGCGAGTTGCAATTTTTCCTTCAAATCCTTCTTGGACTTTTTGATCAGAAACTTCTCGCATTTTTGAATCGCAAGACTGGCTTTATACTTATGAGCCAAATCGACAATTCCTTCGATAGTAGAATCTGAAAGAAGATTGGATTACTGTAACTTAGTATACTCTTACCATCGATTGGATATTCTCCATGAAGAAGTTCAAGGAAATACTGGAAGTCAAATGCATCGCTACCAGAAAGAGTGATTTCTGGTTTTTGGGATTCTTCGGAGTCTCGGAGAAAGAGATTTTCAAAGAAGGAGGATTGTGAGGCGAGGAACTGAAATTGTAAGTTTGTTTAGGAAAATAGCCAACTTCACTTGAAGGACATTTATCTCGGTTTCCATTGCAAATTTCAAGAAGTTGTCAACAAATAAAATGTTGCTCATAATAAGCGCTACATTTTAGTAGTTGACAACTTTTCGAAATTCTCGACGCAAATCGAGATAAATGTTTTTGAAATGAGGCGAAAGGGTGCATCAAGAACCAAATTTAGATAGTAGTCCGAAAGAAAATTGGATTACCCTTACTATCGATTGGAGACTCTCCAGGAAGAAGTTCGAGAAAGTTCTGATAATCGCATCGATACCAGATATCCAGATACTATATTCGTTCAGATACTATATTCGCTCAGATACTATATTCGCTCAGATACTATATTCGCACAGATACTATATTCGCCCAGATACTATATTCGCTCAGATACTATATTCGCTCAGATACTATATTCGCTCAGATACTATATTCGCTCAGATACTATATTCGCCCAGATACTATATTCGCTGCAGATACTATATTCGCTCAACACTTGCTGAAAATTCAAAATGGAACCTACAATTCCTCACGAATCGAGTCCTGAAATGTTGGAACTCCCTCCCTTCTGAAGTATTTCCTGTGAAAGTATCATCTCGGCTTTTTAAAAGCAATATCGATTTGGTTGATCTTAAAATATACCTTACTTACAACTAACTGGATCTATTGGATCCGGCTTACTTCCGGCACTCATGGACGATAATTTTATATTTTGCTTATTTTCTGTTTCATGTGCGGATGCTATCATTGATGGATGGATTGATGGATGGATCGGTAGATGGATGAATGGATGGACGAATGGATGGATGCATTATAGATGAATGTATTATTGGCCCCGTGATTATCCGGTGATTATGGACTAGAATTATCCTGTTTAAATTCTTTATTTTTTGTATCTTGTGTCAGTGGCCTTGTGCCCTTCAATGAAGAAACAAACATGCAACATACGAGAAAGACGGGTTTCTGTTTTTTCGGATTCATCAGAATCTCGGAGAAAGAGATTTTCAAAGAAGGAGGATTGAGAAGCCAGGAGCTGAAATTGAAATTGTTTTTTTTTGGGAAGATGGGAATCTTTCCTTCGTGAACCTAGATGAATGACAATAAAACACGAGAAGGTGCATCAAGTATCAAAGTTAGCTCACCAGTTTTGAGACATAAAACTTTCGATCTTCCACGACCAAGACTACATCCGAAAACCGCTTTCTATCTTCATCAAAACTCATCAACTTCTTCTTTCCGATTCCAGTCATTTCCAGAATCTTCACACGAACTTTGACAGTCAACGTGTCATTGCTCACAAAAGACTTCATCATATGATTCCATGGAATGAATTCCTTCCATCCCGCTTCTGTCGGTGGATTCTCGCCGTCGAAATTGTGTTTGACACTTTTGGTCCATGTGTTCCCTCTTGCTGACGTCAGTTTCATCTGTACCGAAAGTTTCATGGACCATTTTTTGTCTTCTCTCTCTTGGTGATTGCGGCAGACTAGATACAATCCAAGAGCGGTCCGATTACGGTACGCCCGGATATTCCTGAAATTTCATTAAATTTCTTGACGGTGAAAACAGATACGATCAGGTCGGTCCCCGGCCCACAAATCGTGAAAAAGATTTTCTAGAACCCGTTTTGAGTCGAAAGTCGAAAATTTGTTTATCCATGTTTTCATTTTGTAAACATGTGAACTAAACGTATTCAGACTGAAGGATTCCAAATCTGTGCTCAGATTCGTTCTAGCTCAGAAATTGAGCGAGCTATGAGTGATCAAACATCATGTTATCCAAGGCACCTCATAAAACCTATATCACAAAGTCAGTAACAAACGAAATTTTCTTGTGCTCACGGGGATTGTTTCGATTGCTGAGCACGTTGTGACAGCAGTTACAGAAACCAAGATAAGTTTGGTCGAGTTGGGCAGTATGAAACTGGCGAAAACTGAACTCTATTTTCCTGACTAGAACATCGTTCTACTCACCACTGAACTCCAAAACGCTTCTGATCAGCAGAGGAATAGGCCACATCTGGCTCCATTCTCGATACTCCATTGAAGACACCAGTGAGAAGAAACTCCTTCCCTTCCCTTCCGACTCTTCCATCGTTCCCCGTTCCAGCAGCAGCGGCGAGCATAAAAAGAAACAGTAGTAGAATCATGATCTGAAAAATAGAACAAGTTATTGGAAAAGAGGGAACAAGAGTCAGGGCAGGTAGAAAAGTGAATGGGGCGATCGCTCTGTGCGTTCGTCTTTTATACTCCAAGGGGCGGGACCATCCTGTCTCTTCTCCATGGGAAACGTCCTTGTTTTATCGCCTATTTTGATTGATGTTGACACAACAACATCTCTTCTGTTAGTACTCTCTACTCCTAAAACCCAATTTGTCTGTCATAAAGTGTGGGAAACTGGAGAGAGAGAACAATGGGTGATGACGAGAATACAGTCTCGATTGCCGACTGTTCATCCCGTCATTAGCCAAGAGCTATATTGATTGACCCTGCAGAAATGAAAAGAACCAAAAATGGAGCAGATGATAACTCCAATTATTATCACTTCTGCCGACGTCAAAAACGTGGAATGCTCAATCATCTTGAAACTTCATTCGGATCCTGGAGAGAACCAATTGGCTCGCGTGAAACTTCTGATCGTTGAAGGAAGATTCTGGGAAAAAAACATTTTTTTGCTTTAAAATATAATAATAATAATAATACATTTGATCATTTGGGAACCTTTAAGTCTTCTTAAATAACTTGATTCTTCGTGGTCAGGGAGGATAGTTATATTCCCAGAAAAGAAGAGAGTTTTCAAGGAGACTTCCGATGTCCCTCTGATCGTTAAAGAAGACCTCCGGGCCAAAATTTTTATTGCTTTAAAATATGTAATGAAATGTGCTGATTCCGAATACTTGAAAACTGCAATAAACACCCGAAAACCCGCCTCAAATAGATCATTTTTGAAGAGTGGTCCATTTTGGCCACAACTGTTTTTGCACATTTTACGCCGTTTTTTCATTAAGATCGACGATTTGCTGCTGCTTCATGCATTCTTGACGCTTTTTTCATATTTCAAGAGAAGACGATTCAGCTGAGACGTCAATATTCATTGTGTGACTGACAAAAGTTATGGATTCACTGTGCCTGCACGGCTACAATCGGCCGACATTCGAGTAAATCATAACTGATGGGAAAAGGGGAATTTGGGGGACAGAAACAAGAGAGAATATGAAGTGGGTGTGGCCTGGGCGGTTGGAAGAGAAACAGAAAAAAAAGATGATTCAGGATCGATTAAAATGTATTAACGGTAACGCCAACACGACGAACACGATGGCCAGTGAATAAAAAAACATCCTGAAGAAGTCAGTATTGGCCTTGGAGAAATCTGCGTTTTTGGTGTCTTGCGCCGTTTTCGGTTCAGAATGGATCTTGGAAAGTTCTGCGTGGAAAACCAGCAGTTTCTCTAGCATATCTCTGACAACAAATGGATCCATTTCCTTGGTTCCGTTTGCCACAAAAGAAATGAGATCCGCTTCCGAAGTGATCTGAGAGAGACAGTAGTCCTGAAAACATAATGGTTACAGTAATACTAGGATTCTTTTAAATATTTTACCCTCAAACTGTCCAAACTGTAACGGTAGGCCAGTTGCAATTTTTCCTTCAAATCCTTCTTGGATTTTTTGATCAGAAACTTCTCGCATTTTAGAATCGCAAGACTGGCTTTATACTTATGAGCCAAATGAACGATTCCTTCGATAGTAGAATCTGAAAAAAGATTGGATTATTGTAACTTAGTATACCCTTACCATCGATTGGATATTCTCCATGAAGAAGTTCAAGGAAATACTGGAAGTCATATGCATCGCTACCAGCAAGAGTGATTTCTGGTTTTTGGGATTCTTCGGAGTCTCGGAGAAAGAGATCTTCAAAGAAGGGAGATTGAGAGGCGAGGAGCTGAAAATGGAAGTTTGTTTAGGAAAATAGCCAACTTCACTTGAAGGACATTGATCTCGGTTTCCATTGCAAATTTCAAGAAGTTGTTAACTAATAAAATGTTGTCCATAATAAGAGCTACATTTTAGTAGTTAACAACTTTTCGAAATTCTCGACGCAAATCGAGATAAATGTTTTTGAAATGAGGCGAAAGGGTGCATCAAGTACCAAATTTAGATAGTAGTCCGAAAGAAAATTGGATTACCCTTACTATCGATTGGAGACTCTCCAGGAAGAAGTTCAAACAAATTCTGATAATCGCATCGATACGAGAAAGACGGGTTTCTGTTTTTTCGGATTCATCAGATTCTCGGAGAAAGAGATTTTCAAAGAAGGAGGATTGAGAAGCCAGGAGCTGAAATTGAAATTGTTTTTTTTTTTTGGGAAGATGGGAATCATTCCTTCGTGAACCTAGATGAATGACAATAAAACACGAGAAGGTGCATCAAGTATCAAAGTTAACTCACCAATTTTGAGACATAAAACTTTCGATCTTCCACGACCAAGACTGCATCCGAGAACTGTTTCCTATCTTCGTCAAAACTCATCAACTTCTTCTTTCCGATTCCAGTCATTTCCAGAATCTTCACACGAACTTTGACAGTCAACGTGTCATTGCTCACAAAAGACTTCATCATATGATTCCATGGAATGAATTCCTTCCATCCGGCTTCTGTCGGTGGATTCTCGCCGTCGAAATTGTGTTTGACACTTTTGGTCCATGTGTTCCCTCTTGCTGACGTCAGTTTCATCTGTACCGAAACTTTCATGGACCATTTTTTGTCTTCTCTCTCTTGGTGATTGCGGCAGACTAGATACAATCCAAGAGCGGTCCGATTACGGTACGCCCGGATATTCCTGAAATTTCATTAAATTTATTGACGGTGAGAACAGACACGATCAGGTCGGTCCCCGGCCCACAAATCGTGAAAAAGGTCTTCTAGAACCCGTTTTGAGTCGAAAGTCGAAAATTTGTTTATCCATGTTTTCATTTTGTAAACATGTTGTTGTGATGTTGTTTGGAACACACAAGATTCTCGCTTATGAATTTTATACGTGACCGTGACACGTATGTTTGCCACGTAGTCTGTCTGTACTCTTAATCTCGCTCCCTGATTCCACGAGTCATTCTATTGTTTTCCCCCTATTTAAATTGGTGACCAGTCTCCTGGCACCAATAATAAACTGTCTTGTATCAAGTGGTTGAAGACATAACATTGGCGATCAGAATTTCGAACTTTTGATTCTGCTCTTGTTTGTCGTCTCTTGCCGTTTTCTTCTCGTTGCTGATTCGCAAGGTGTATAACCGTGCGAATTACGTGGATTATTGATTTTTGAGTGGATTCTCTTTAATCAATTGGATCTGGATCGTTCGACGGTGTCTGTAGTCGTTAGTTGGATAACTAACTAACTAAGGCGCTTGGAATCAGAAGAGAAGTGGAGATGGAAAAGAAAGCGACAATGGCGGAGGAGAACCTGGCTAAAATACTTCAAAGTATTCAATCGCAAATGCAGCAGCAGAATGAACAGCATCAGAAGCAGATGGCAGTAATGCTAGAATTACTGGAAAAGAAGTCAGATGTCGGTATCAGCAGTGAAACTGGAAAGAATGTCGTGTCGCAGTCGCAGCTGATGACAGACATTGGCAACCGGATTACACCTTTCGTTTTTGATTTGGAATCAGAAAAAACTTTTCCCAAATGGTATGCTCGTCATGGCATAACATTAGCAGAGGAGGGAAAAGATTTGGAAGATGGGAATCGGGTGTCATTACTGATTGGAAAGTTGGCTGATGAGGTGTTCGAGCAGTATTCGAGAAGAATTTCTCCGAAGAAGTACAATGAAATTGGTTTTGAGGAAACCGTGGAAACCTTGGAGAAGATGTTCGACATCAAGAAGAGCCTGTTCTCACATCGGTTTACTTGTGTGAACATCGCTCGAGAAAGTGAAACTCCAGTAGAATATACGGCCAGAGTGAATTCATTGTGTGAAGCTGCGATGCTGAAAGATATTGATGCTGAAGGTTGGAAAGTATTTCTGTGGCTGAAGGGATTGGACGCTGTCAAGGACAAATCAGTCAGAGGATATTTCCTGAAGTATGTAGAGCAGAAGTGGGAGAACAAGGAGTCAGTGAAGATCAACGATCTGTGCGAAGAATGGCAGAAGTTGATGAGACAAAACACTGCTGTTTTGGAGATGGAGAAGCAGGAGCAGGCTGTCAAGGCGATATACAAGGGTAAATCGAAAGACAAGGGCTCCAAGAATCAATCAACTCAAGGACGACGTAAAATTGTGTGTTGGAACTGTGAGATGGATGGACACAAAGCACCAGACTGTGAGAAGAGTAGGGTCAAGTGTTCGAAGTGTCAGAAACAGGGACATCTCGCGAAGTTTTGCCCGTCAAGGAGTTCGAAGAACACTAATTGTATCGCTGTGATCGGTAGTGCTGCTTCGGAAGATGTTCAAACGAATGCAGTTCGACAGTATGTGTCTGCAGACGTGAACGGTCATTCGATTGAGTTCCAGCTGGATACGGGTTCAGACGTAACGCTTATCAGTCGAGAAGATTGGATGAGAATTGGAGAACCGAAGCTGGAGAAGTCTCCAATCAGAATCAAATCCGCGAGCGGTGATGAGGTGAAATTGCTCGGTAGAATCAGAGTAAATTTCTCGCTCAAAGGATCGGAATCATCTGGTTATGTGCTCGTCCGTGAACATGGAAATTTGTTGGGATTGGATTGGATTAGGGAGTCTACCAGGATGTCTTACTATCTGGAGCAGATGGTGAATAAGGTGGAAAGCTCAGTATCCAGTACAGCCGCAATTGGGAAGGAACTTGCGGAAAAATTTCCAACGGTGTTCGAGGAAGGGATGGGCACGTGTACAGTGGAGAAGGCAGTGCTCAAAGTGGATGCAAATGCTACTCCAGTCTTCCGTCCGAAGCGTCCGGTGCCATACGGAGCTTTGGAAGTGGTGGAAGAAGAGCTGGACAGATTGGAGAATCTGGGAGTTCTCAAGAAGGTCAATCACAGTTCTTGGGCAGCACCGTTGGTTTGTGTGAAGAAGAAAGAAACTGGAAATCTAAGAATATGTTCGGATTTCAAGACGGGATTGAATGCGGCATTAGTAGATGATGAGCATCCAATTCCAACTCCAGAAGATGTGTTTGCCACGCTGAACGGTGGAGTATTGTTTTCGACAGTGGATCTGAAAGACGCGTACCTCCAAGTAGAGCTATCTGAAGAATCGAAGCCACTGGTCACAGTGAATACTCACAAAGGATTGTATCAGTATCAGCGTCTGCCATTTGGGGCAAAGACGGCACCGATGATTTTCCAGAGAATAATGGATAAAATGATATCGGGTCTTCGTGGAGTAACTGCGTATCTGGACGACATCATTATCGTGGGTAGCAGTGAAGCCGAACACAATGACAACCTGTATAAGTTGTTCGAAAGAATATCAGAGTATGGTTTCCGAGTGAAACTTGAAAAGTGTCGTTTTCTGGAGAAAGAGATCAAGTTTCTGGGGTTCATCATTGATCGTTTTGGAAGGAGACCAGACGAAGAGAAGGTGAAACCGATCAAAGGGATGTGTGATCCGAAGGATCAGAAGGAGCTTAGAAGTTTCATGGGAATGATAACGTATTATAGTGCGTTCATTCCTGGTATGAAGACACTGAGAGGACCGCTCGACAAGCTTCTGATGAAGGACGTTGACTACAAATGGACGAAGGTGGAGGCGGAGGCATTTCAGAAGTTGAAGGATGTGCTGTCATCAGATCTGAATCTTACTCACTACGTGCCAGAATTACCGATCGTGGTGGCGGCGGATGCTTGCGACTACGGTATTGGTGGAGTCATCAGTCATCGGTTTCCGGATGGAACCGAGAAACCGATTGCACACGCTGCGCGATCGTTGAATGCAGCTGAGAAGAACTATTCACAGATTGAAAAAGAAGCGCTCGGACTGATTTTTGCTGTAAAGAAGTTCCACAAGTACATTTACGGAAGGAAATTTCTGCTTCGAACCGACCACAAGCCGTTGTTGTCGATTTTCGGAAGTCATAAAGGAATCCCGGTACATTCGCAGAACAGATTGGTGCGATGGGCGTCAATACTGTTGGGCTATGATTTTGACATTGAATACGTCAAGACTGATGATTTTGGACAAGCAGACGCGTTGTCGCGAATGATTCAGAGAACACCACTCGAGAATGAAGACGTGGTGATTGCTCAAATTGAGGAAGACGTGGAAGACGTGCTTCTATCAGCTGTAAGGAAGTTGCCAATTCGTGTAGAGGACATTCAGGAAGAGACTAAGAAGGATAAGGTTCTGAAAGAAGTGGTCAAATTTGTATCGACTGGAAACTGGGACAAAAAGTCTGTCGGAATGATTGCAAAGTTTCGGGAATTGAGAAACTCAATGTCGATTGTCAAAGGCTGTCTCATGTATAATGAGAGAGTCGTGGTACCAAATGCTCTGCGAAGACAGGCATTGAAGCAGCTACACGAAGGTCATCCGGGAATGGTCAGGATGAAGCAATTGGCAAGGTCATTTGTATACTGGCCGAACATTGACAAGGATATTGAAGAGCTCGTATTAAAGTGTTCAATATGCCAAGTACATGGGAAAAGCCCAAGGAAAGTGCCGCTGGAGCCGTGGAAGATTCCAGAAAGAATCTGGGAAAGAGTCCACATTGATTTTGCTGGCCCCGACAATGGATATTGGTATTTGGTGGCAGTAGATGCAAAGTCTAAGTGGGCTGAAGTGGCGATGGTGAAATCCATCTCTGCTGTGGTAACAGTCAGAACATTGAAGACGATGTTCGCCAGCAATGGATATCCGGAGACAATAGTTTCGGATAATGGCACCCAGTTTGTGTCGAAGGAGTTCGCAGACATGTGCTCGGAGTACGGCATTGTACATATGCGTTCGCCGGCACATCACCCACAATCGAATGGACAAGCTGAACGATTTGTAGATACTCTGAAGCGAGGTCTCAGGAAATTAAAAGGGGAGGGGAATGTAGACATGGAAATCTTGTCTAATTTCCTGACCCATTATCGAGCTACTCCTTGTATGGCTTTGGGAGGAAGATCGCCAGCTGAAGTTCATCTTGGAAGACGCCTTCGGACAAAGATGTCGTTGATGATTCCTGCGTTGGATAACGAGGATCATCCGCGTACTGATGAGAAGATGAAAAAGCAGTTTGATGATCATCATGGAACGAAAAAGAAAAGCTTCGCTGTTAATGATCTTGTTTTCGTAAAAATAACTATTCATAACCATTGGGACTGGATTCCGGGAATCGTAATGAAAAGAAAAGGATACGTCACATATACGGTTCAGTTGGAGGATGGAAGACAGCGAGTCGTGCATGGTAATCAACTGAAACGGAGATACGATGGATGGAAATCGTCAAACGTATGGACATCGACGATGTTTGATATTTTCGAGATACCGTCAATGGAGGGAAAGCGGATCGTCCAAGGATCGGATCGATCAGAAGTCAACAATAAGCAGTTGCCGCAACAGTCGCACGGAGTGGTCGGACTACAGTCACCGCAGATGGCACCGACACCATCACCAGCTCCAGTCAGACGTTCGGAACGGATCCGCAAGCCAGTCATCAGATATCCGGCGAACTAATTGATAATCATGATACAATTATTTTCTCCCCCATCCATATTTCCTATAAAGGGAGGTGTTGTGATGTTGTTTGGAACACACAAGATTCTCGCTTATGAATTTTATACGTGACCGTGACACGTATGTTTGCCACGTAGTCTGTCTGTACTCTTAATCTCGCTCCCTGATTCCACGAGTCATTCTATTGTTTTCCCCCTATTTAAATTGGTGACCAGTCTCCTGGCACCAATAATAAACTGTCTTGTATCAAGTGGTTGAAGACATAACACATGTGAACTAGACGTATTCAGACTGAAGGATTCCAAATCTGTGCTCGGATTCGGTCTAGCTCAGAAATTGAGCGAGCTATGAGTGATCAAACAGCATGCAATCCAAGGCACCTCATAAAATCTATATCACAAAGTCAGTAACAAACGAAATTTTCTTGTGCTCACGGGGAATGTTTCGATTGCTGAGCACGTTTTGACAGCAGTTACAGAAACCAAGATACGTTTGGTCGAATTGGGCAGTATGAAACTAGCGAAAACTGAACTCTATTTTCCTGACTAGAACATCGTTCTACTCACCACTGAACTCCAAAACGCTTCTGATCAGCAGAGGAATAGGCCACATCTGGCACCATTCTCGATACTCCATTGAAGACACCAGTGAGAAGAAACTCCTTCCCTTCCCTTCCGACTCTTCCATCGTTCCCCGTTCCAGCAGCAGCGGCGAGCACAAACACAAACAGTAGTAGAATCATGATCTGAAAAAGAACAATTTATTGGAAAAGAGGGAACAAGAGTCAGGGCAGGTAGAAAAGTGAATGAGGCGATCGCTCTGTGCGTTAGTCTGTTATACTCCAAGGGGCGGGACCATCCTGTTTCTTCTCCATGGGAAACGTCCCTGTTTTATAGCCTTCTTTGATTGATGTTGACACTACCTCTGTTCGTACTAATATCAAGATCTTCCAGATTAACTCTCGTCTTTTAAGACCTAATTTGTCTGTCATAAAGTGTGGGAAACTGGAGAGAACAATGGGTGGTGGCGAGAATACAGTCTCGATTGTCAACTGCTAATCCCGTCATTAGCCAAGAGCTATATTGATTGACCTTGCAGAAATGAAACGAATCAAAAATGGAGCAGATGATATCTCCAATTATTATCACCTCTGCCGACGTCAAAAACGTGGAATGCTGAGTCATCTTGAATTTTCGTTCGGATCCGGGATAGAACCAATTGGCTCGCATGGAACTTCTGATCGTTGAAGGAAGATTCCGGAAAAAAAAACATTTTATTGCTTTAAAATATAATAATAATACATTTGATCATTTGGGAACCTTTAAGTCTTCTTAAATAACTTGATTCTTCGTGGTCAGGGAGGATAGTTATATTCCCAGAAAAGAAGAGAGTTTTCAAGGAGACTTCCGATGTCCCTCTGATCGTTAAAGAAGACCTCCGGGCCAAAATTTTTATTGCTTTAAAATATGTAATGAAATGTGCTGATTCCGAATACTTGAAAACTGCCTTAAGCACCCGAAACCCCGGCTCAAAGAGACCATGTTTGAAGAGAGCGGCCCATTTTGGCCACAACTGTTTTAGAACATTTTTCGCCGTTTTTATCGATTTTTTTTGTTAAAAATCACGATGTGTTGCTGCTTCATGCATTCTTGTTGCTTTGCTTTTTTCATATTTCAAGGGAGCACGATTTTGTTAAGACGCCAATATTTATTGTGTGCTTGACAAAAGTTATGGATTCACTGTGCCTGCACGGCTACAAACGGCCGACATTCGAGTGAATCATAACTGATGGAAAAGGGGGAAACAAGAAGGGATTAAAACATGAAATGGGTGTGGCCTGAACGGTTGGAAGAGAAACAAACAAGAGGTTGACTCAGAATCGATTAGAAAGTACTAACGGCAACGCCAACACGATGAACACGATAAACAGTGAATAAAAAAACATCCTGAAGAAGTCAGCATTGGCCTTGGAGTGTTCTGCGTTTTTGGTGTTTTCCACCGTTTTCGGTTCAGAATGGATCTTGGAAAGTTCTGCGTGGAAAACCAGCAATTTCTCTAGCATATCTCTGACAACAAATGGATCCATTTCGCTGGTTCCGTTTGCCACAAAAGAAATGAGATCCGCTTCCGATGTGATCTGAGAGAGACAGTGGTCCTGAAAACATACTGGATACAATAATCCTTGGTTTATTTTGAAAACTATACCCTCAAACTGTCCAAACTGTAACGGTAGGCCAGTTGCAATTTGTCCTTCAAATCCTTCTTGGATTTTTTGATCAGAAACTTCTCGCATTTTTGAATCGCAAGACTGACATTATACTTATGAGCCAAATGAACGATTCCTTCGATAGTAGAATCTGAAAGAAGATTGGATTACTATAACTTTGTATTAACTCTTACCATCGATTGGATTTTCTCCATGAAGAAGTTCAAGGAAATACTGGAAGTCAAATGCATCGCTACCAGAAAGAGTGATTTCTGGTTTTTGGGATTCTTCGGAGTCTCGGAGAAAGAGATCTTCAAAGAAGGGCGATTGAGAGGCGAGGAACTGAAATTGAAAGTTTGTTTAGGAAAATAGCCAACTTCACTTGAAGGACATTTATCTCGGTTTCCATTGCAAATTTCAAGAAGTTGTCAACAAATAAAATGTTGCTCATAATAAGCGCTACATTTTAGTAGTTGACAACTTTTGAAAATTTTCAACGCAAATCGAGATAAATGTCTGTGAAGTGAGGCGGCAGGTGCACCAAGTATCAAAGTTGACTCACCAATTTCGAGACGTAAAACTTTCGATCCTCCACGACCAAGACTACATCCGAAAACTCCTTTCTATCTGTATCGAAACTCATCAACTTCTTCTTCCCGATTCCAGCCATTTCCAGAATCTTCACACGAACTTCGACAGGCAACGTGTCGTTGCTCACAAAAGACTTCATCATATGATTCCATGGAATGTAGTCCTTCCATCCCGCTTCTGTCGGTGGATTCTCGCCGTCGAAATTGTGCTTGACACTTTTGGTCCATGTGTTCCCTCTTGCTGACGTCAATTGCATCTGTACCGAAACTTTGACGGACCATTTTTTGTCTTCTCTCTCTTGGTGATTGTGGCAGACTAGATACAATCCAAGACCGTTCCGATTACGGATCGCCCGGATATTCCTGAAATTTCATTAAATTTATCTCTTTAACTCACGAGGAACATTTTGATTGCTAAGAACTACTAGAGTTCCTGTTTTACACGGGAGTTCACCAAACAAACACGAAACTTCGGCCAGGCCTATTTTGTCCCTATTATCAACACTACTCTATTTTCCTGTTTAGAAAATCTCGCTACTCACCACTGTACTCCAAAACGTTTCTGATCAGCAGAGGAATAGGCCACATCTGGCTCCATTGTCGATACTTCAGAAATATGGCCAGTGAAAAGGAACTCCTTCCCGATGTTCTTCACTGTTGGTTCGCTGAAAAATGACTGTTGAAAAGGGAGTTTCGGCTATCGATTCTATTTGAGAAATTATGTAATACTTAATGCTCGAACAGTGGTTACAAATCTTGTGAAAATTTGTTCCAGAGTTTCGGTTTTTTTTTTCATTCTTACATAGTACTGATTACAAAATTTTTGAAAGAAATTACCTGCCATCGTTCCCCGTTCCAGCAGCAGCGGCGAGCACAAACACAAACAGTAGTAGAATCATGATCTGAAAAATAGAACAAGTTATTGGAAAATGAAAGGAAGACGAGTCAGGGTAGGTAGAAATGAATGGGACGATCGCTCTGTGCGTTCGTCTTTTATACTCAAAGGGGCGGGACCATCCTGTCTCTTCTCCATGGAAAACGTCCTCCCCCTTTTGATTGATGTTGACACTACATTTGTTCTTACTAATCTCAAGATGTTCCAGATTAACTCTCTACTACTAAACCCCAATTTGTCAGTCATAAAGTGTGGGAATCTGGAGAGAACAATGGGTGGTGACGAGAATACAGTCTGGATTGACGACTGCTAATCCCGTCATTAGCCAAGAGCTATATTGATTGACCTTTCAGAAATGAAAAGATCAAAAAATGGAGCAGATGATATCTCCAATGATTATGTCATCTGCCGACGTCAAAAACGTGGAAGAGCTTTCAATCATCTCGTGGAACTTCTGATCCTTAACGATCAGTGTGACATCGGAAGTCTCCTCGAAAACCCTCTTCTTTTCGAGAACCGAAATACAACTATTCTCCCTGACCACGATGAATCAAGGCTCCCAAATGATCAAAACATTCGTGACACCGGGGAGCACTTTAAATTGATTTTCTCGCACCGAAAAACCTCATATGGAAATTGTTTAGATCTAATGAACATGTCCTCTATCAGACCAGACGCCGCCTCAAATCTCAGCTCGTGCTACTTTATCGTTTAGTCACCCGTGCCTCCTATTTTTCTGAGCTGGTACATTTCGCTCTCCACTTCCTCAAGACGGCCCATGTTTTTAAAATGTCACAACCCCTCCGACTTCTTTTCATCGACCGCTCTCATCTGGAACTCTATTTTGCGATTCTTTCTTGCCTCCTCCACAATTTATCAAAAAGTTGTCAACAAATGAAATGTAGCTCTTATCATTTTATTTGTTGACAAACTTTTGACATTTTTAATGGAAGTCGAGATATTCGTTTGAAACCTACAGACACAATTCGGCACATCAACCCTGCTGACGGCCCAGTAACCTGGAAAGATAGAAAACAAGAAGAGAAGACGATTCGGTTAAGACGTCAATATTTATTGCGTGGCTGACAAAAGTTATGGATTCACTGTGCCTGCACGGCTACAATCGGCCGACATTCTAGAGAATCATAACTGATTAAAAATGAGAAAGGGATTTGGGGGCAGAAACAAGAAGGGATTAAAACATGAAATGAGTGTGGCCTGAACGGCTGGAAGCGAAACAAAAAAGAGGGTGGTTCAGGATTGAGAAAGCTTTTTCAACCACATCGACATCGCGATAAGCAAGACAATCAATAACCCACGGAAGAACCATAGTGAGAGTTCAAATAAGGCATTGGTATGTGTTGCGCGAAAATCCATCGACTTCCGTAGCAATTCCGCAACAACAAAGGGGTCCATTTCCTTGATTATGTATCTGCATCTCAAAATAGAATGAAGATCACCTTCCGAAGTGATTTTGGACAGACAGTGGTCCTGAAAGTATTTTAGTGGCAGTAATCCTTGGATTATTTCGAAAATGTTACCCTCAAATTCTTCAAATTGTAATGATGAGCCAGATGGAATTTATCCTTCAACTCCATCCCGGAATTTTCGATCAGAAATTTCTCGCATTTTTGCATCGCAAGACTGACATTGTACTTATCAGCCAAATAGACGATTTCTCCGATAGTAGAATCTAGAAGGAGATTGGATTACTGTAACTTTGTAAACCCTTACCATCGATTGGAGACTCCCCATGAAGAAGTTCGAGAAAGTTCTGGAACTCAAATGAATCGACATCAGAAAGAGCGATTTCTGGTTTTTTGGATTCTTCAGGGTCTCGGAGGAAGAGATCTTCAAAGAAGGAGGATTGAGAAGCCAGGAGCTGAAATTGAAAGTTTGCTTAGGAAAATAGCCAACTTCACTTCAAAGACATTTATCTCGGATTCCATTGGAAATTTCAAGAAGTGGTTAACTAATAAAATGTTGTCCATAATAAGAGCTACATTTTAGTAGTTAACATCTTTTTGAAATTCTCGACGCAAACCGAGATGAATGTCTTTGAAGTGAGGCAAAAGGGTGCATCATGTACCAAATTTAGATAGTAGTCTGAAAGAAAATTGGATTACCCTTACTATCGATTGGACACTCTCCGTGACGAAGTTTGAGAAAGTTTTTATAATCGTATCGACATCAGAAAAACGGATTTCCGTTTTTCCGGATTCTTCAGAATCTCGGAGGAAGAGATCTTCAAAGAAGGGCGATTGAGAGGAGAGGAACTGAAATCGAAATTGTTTTTTTTTTGGAAGAGGGGAAACTATACTTCGTGAACCTAGATGAATGACAGTAAAACGAAAGATTGCATCAGTATCAAAGTTAGCTCACCATTTTCGAGACATGAAACTTCTGCCCGTCCACAACCAAGACTACATCCGAGAACTGCTTTCTATCTTCGTCGAAACTCATCAACTTATTCTTTTCGATTCCAGTCATTTCCAGAATCTTCACACGAACTTCGAATGTCAACCTGTCGTTGTTCACATAAGACTCCATCATATGATCCCATCGAATGAAATCCGGCCATCCCATTTTTGCCGGTTGATTTTCGCCATTGAAAATGTGTTGGACACTTTTGGTCCAATTTCCTTCCGCTCCCAATATTTTGATTTCTGTCATAACTTCGATGGACCAATTCTTGCCATTCTTTGCTTGGTCATTGTGGCAGTCTAGATACAATCCAAAATGGGTTGAATCACGGATCATCTCGATTCTCCTGAAATTCCATTGAGTTCAACTCGAACAGGTATCAAAGGAGCTACACTAATCCAAAAATCTCGAATGTTTCAACCAATCCATGATTACACTCATTTTGAAGCTCTCATCACGACGAAACTCTATTTTCCTGTTTAGAACGGCGCTCTACTCACCAGTGAACTCCAAAACACTTCTTCATAGGCGAAGAGGAATAAATCACGTTTTGCGGCATACTCGAAACTTCAGGAAAAATGCCAGGGGCATGGAACTCTCTCGCGGCGTCTGCCATTTTCGGTTCGCTAAAAAAGAGTTGTTGAAAATGGAAACTTTGATGTCGGCCATCAGAAAACTCTCTGAGAAAGATCTTGACAAATTATTCACTGCGTATCTCGAACATTATAAATTCGCGGTATGCTGGCACGATTCCCGTGAATTTGAACTGAACAAGATCAAATGCGCTTCAAGGATATCCTTCCCAACTCAAGCTATGGTGGCGAGAAGTGGTGTGAGGGTCACTCTACAACTTCGAGATTTGGACAAGTTTCAGCAAAGTTACGATGAATCGTTAATGAGAGTGACCCTCACCGCTTCTCGCCACTGTACCATTGAAATGTTGGGAGAAGGCGATCGTTTTCATCTGACGATTTATGCTGATCTTAGGCATGCGATTTTAGGCCTTTTTGAAAGTTAGGTTCGTCTCGAGTTTTCGTAAATCCATTGCACAACTCCTGAAAGAAACTACCTGTCGTCTGTTCCATCGTCCCCCGTTCCAGCTGCAGCGGTGAGCACAAACAGAAATAATAGTAGAATCATGAGAAAGTCTGAAAGAAATCAAGTTATTGGAGAAAGAATGAGAAAAGCCAGGGCAGAATGGCAATTGCTCTGTGTGTTCGTCTGTTATACTCCACGGGGCAGGACCATATTGTTTCTTCTCCATGGGAAACGTCGCCTCCTTTGATTGATGTGGACATTAAAATAGCCCTGTTCGTACTAATATCAAGATCTTCCAGATTAACATCGAGAGAGGGAACAATGGGTGAGGAAGAGAATACAGTCTCGACTGCCGACTGCTAATCCCGTAATTAGCCAAAAAAAAAAACGGATCAGATGATATCTCCAATGATTATGACATCTGCCGACGTCAAAAACGTGGGAAGCTCAATCATCTTGAATTTTCATTCGGATCCTGGAGAGAACCGATTGGCTCACGTGGAATTTCTGACCCTTGACGATACGTGTGACATCGGAAGTCTCCTCGAAAACCCTCTTCTTTTCGAGAACGATCGAGATTTAGTCGTGGAGTTTATCGTGGTCAGGGAGAATATGAAATGAACTGAATTCTGGAGGCTTGACCATACGCGACGTAACTGATTTGAGAGCGATTTTCGGAAGAAGTTGTCAGCTTCAAAAATGAAGATCTAGAGTTGCTTAAAACATTCACCAAGTTTTATAGAAATCGGGTAATTGGAACATACTTTTTCAACTGCTCAAAGTTGACTATTTTGCACTGAAAAACCCCAAAATCGTATAATTTTGGCCAGCACTGTAACTGTTCTCCCTGACTACCACCACTAAATCTCTGTCGTTCAAAAATTTCTCTCTGTTCCTTCAAAGAAACAGCCGACTTCTTCGACTCTTAGGCTCCAAAGCACTATTATTATAACTTGGAATGACTGAGCCAAACGATTGAATCGGATTCTCCTGAAAACGGGGACTAGAACTGGTTTTGGTTTTCGGGAAGTTTCGACGCCTTGAAAAATGATTCCTAATTACCTGATTTCCATGAAATCAATCATGCTGACGGCCCGGGAACCTGGAGAGAGAGAAAACAAGAACAAGATTCTGTTAAGACGTCAATATTTATTGTGTAACGGACAAAAGTTATAAATTCACTGTGCCTGCACGGCTACAAACGGCCGACATTCGAGCGAATCATAACTGATGGGAAAAAGGGGAATTTGGGGGAAGAAACAAGAGAATCAAAACATGAAATGGGTGTGGTTTGAACGGTTGGAAGAGAAAAACAAGAGGATGATTCAGGATTAAGTATAACGTCGTTCTGCCAGAAACACCACCAAGATGAACAAAAAAATCACCAAGATGAACAAGACCATTGCCACAAAAGAGAGGCCTTGTATGAGTTCAGATGAGCTCTTGGTATGTGTTGCACGAAACTGCAGCGATTTCTTTAGCAATTCCGCGACAACAAATGGATCCATTTCATTGATTATGTATGTGCATCTCAAAAGAGAATGAAGATCAGCTTCCGAAGTGATCTTTGAGAGACAGTGGTCCTGAAAGTACTTTGGTTACAGTAATCCTTGGATTATTTTGAAAATTATACCCTCAAATTCTTCAGCTTGTAACGATGAGCCAGCTCGAATTTGTCCTTCAACTCCTTCCCGGAATTTTCGATCAGAAATTTCTCGCATTTTTGAATCGCGAGTGTGGCATTATACTTATCAGCCAAATGAACGATTTCGCCAATAGTAGAATCTGAAAGGAAATTGGATTACTGTACTTTGTAAACTCTTACCATCGATTGGAGACTCCCCATGAAGTAGTTCGAGAAAGTTCTGGAACTCAAATGAATCGACATCAGAAAGAGCGATTTCTGATTTTTTGGATTCTTCAGAATCTCGGAGAGAGAGATTTTCAAAGAAGGGCAACTGAGAGGCGAGGAACTGAAATTGAAATTTTTTTTAAGGAAGATAGGCAACTTCATTTCAAGGACATTTATCTCGGTTTTTATTGAATATTTCAAGAAGTTATCAACAAAAAATGTTGTTTATAATATGAGCCACATTTTAGTAGTTAACATCTTTTTGAAAATCTCGACGCAAACCGAGATAAATGCCTTTGAAGTGAGGCAAAAGGGTGCATCATGTACCATATTTAGAGAATCTGAAAGGAAATTGGATTACTGTACTTTGTAAACCACAAAAAATAATAAAAACAAATAAACCCTTACTTTCGATTGGAGACACTCCATGAAGAAGTTCGAGAAAATTCTGATAATCGCATCGATATCAGAAAGACGGATTTCTGGTTTTCCGGATTCTTCCGAATCTCGGAGAAAGAGATCTTCAAAGAAGGGCGATTGAGAGGAGAGGAACTGAAATTGAAATTGTTTTTTTTTGGGAAGATGGGAAACTTTACTTCGTGAACCTAGATGAATGACAGTAAAACCAAAGGGTGCATCAAGTATATCAAAGTTAGCTCACCATTTTCGAGACATAAAACTTCTGATCCTCCACAACCAAGACTACATCCGAGAACTGCTTTCTATCTACATCAAAACTCATCAACTTCTTCTTTCCGATTCCAGTCATTTTCAGAACTTTCGCGCGAACTTCGATAGTCAACGTGTCGTTGTCGCTCACAAAGGACTTCATCATATGATCCCATCGAATGAAATCCGGCCATCCCATTTTTGTCGGTGGATTCTCGCCTTCGAAAATGTGTTGAGCACTTTTGGTCCAATTTCCTTCCGATCCCAATATTTTCACGTCTGCCATAACTTCGATGGATCAATTTTGGTCATCTTTATGTTGGTCACTGTGGCAGCCTACATAAAACCCAAAATGGGTCGGGTTACGGATCACTTCGAATATCCTGAAATTCCATTGGGTTCATCTCGAACATATATCAAAAAATCGTCATCCAACGAATTTTTATGAGCTCACTAGGCACATTTTCATTGCTGATTTGTCAGTTACAGAAACCAAGAAAAGTTTCGTCGAAATGGAAACTGGCGAAAAATTCAATGTACAGACGAGGATTTTTATTCTATGTATTGAAAAGTTGTCAACGACAAAAATGAATATCTAGAGTGAACAGGTATCAAAGGAGCTACAGTAATCCAAAAACCTCGAATGTTTCAACCAATCCATGATTACACTAATTTTGAAGCTCTCATCACGACGAACTCTATTTTTCTGTCTTCAACATCGCTCTACTCACCAGTGAACTCCAAGACACTTCTTATAGGTAGGCATTGAATAGACCACATCTTGCTTTATACTCGAAATTTCAGGAAAAATGAAAGGGCCGTGGAACTCTCTCTCAATGTTTGCCATTTTCGGTTCGCTGAAAAGAGTTGTTGAAAGTGGAAACTTTTATGTCGGCTATCAGAAAACTCTCTGAGAAAGATCTTGACAAATTATACACTGAGTATCTCGAACATTATTAATTGGCGGTATGCTGGCACAATTCCCGTGAATTTGAACTGAACAAGATCAAATGCGCTTCGAGGATATCCTTCCCAACTCAAGTTAAGGTGGCGAGAAGTGGTGTGATGGTGAGGGTCACTCTAAAATTTCGAGTTTTGGACAAGTTTGAGCAAAGTTATGATGAATCGTTAATGAGAGTGACGCTCACCGCTTCTCGCCACTGTATCACTGAAATGTTGAGAGTAGGCGATCGTTTCCATCTGACGATTTATGCTGATCTTAGGCATGCGATTTTAGGCCTTTTTGAAAGTTAGGTTCGTCTCGAGTTTTCGTAAATCCATTGCACAACTCCTGAAAGAAACTACCTGTCGTCTGTTCCATCGTCCCCCGTTCCAGCTGCAGCGGTGAGCACAAACAGAAATAATAGTAGAATCATGAGAAAGTCTGAAAGAAATCAAGTTATTGGAGAAAGAATGAGAAAAGCCAGGGCAGAATGGCAATTGCTCTGTGTGTTCGTCTGTTATACTCCACGGGGCAGGACCATATTGTTTCTTCTCCATGGGAAACGTCGCCTCCTTTGATTGATGTGGACATTACAATAGCCCTGTTCGTACTAATATCAAGATCTTCCAGATTAACTCTCCACTCCTACAACCCAATTTGTCTGTCATATTGTGTTGGAAACTGGAGAGAACAATGGGTGATGACGAGAATACAGTCTCGATTGCCGACTGCTAACCCCGTCATTGATATCTTTACTGGTAACATCTTGGAGAGAACCGATTTGCTCACGTGGAACTTCTGGTTCCCTCGAAAACTCTCTTCTTTTCGAGGACGGGAGTATAATGGAGGAGAGCTCGGACAAGTTTTCGAACGACGGAGATTTAGTCAGGGTCAGGGAGAATATAAAATGAACTGAATTTTGCACTGAAAATCATCAAAGTTCGTATACTTTTGGCCAGCACTGTATCTGTTCTCCCTGGCTACCACCACTAAATCTTCATCGTTCAAAAATTTCTCTCTGATCGTTGAAAGTCCACGCACACCGTCACAAATTCCGATTGGCATGATCAAAAAAAGACGGTCGTATTCTACCTTCCGCGTCTTCAGAATGACTTTCCAACTGATACCGAATTTGAACAGTCGGCTTGTTTGACTCTCAGGCTCCAAAGCACTATTACTATAACTTGAGCCAAACGATTGAATCGCATTTTCCTGAAAACTGAGACTTGTTAATTTCCTGGAATTTTGATGCCTTGAAAAATCATTCCTAATTTCCTGGTTCCCATAAAATTTTGTGCGTTTGTCAAGCAATTTTGAATCTTCCTTTTTATAGTGAACAAATTTTTTAAATCAACTCAAATCAAATCAAGTCGTTCAAGAAGAGTTGAGATATCATCTGCTACATTTTTCATTTTTGCTAATGACGGGATTAGCAGGCGGCAATTTAGACTGTATTCTCGTCACCACCCACTGTTCTCTCCAGATTCCCACACATTACAACAGACTAATTAGGTTTTGGGAGTAGAGAGTTAATCTGAAAGATCTTGAGATTAGTACGAACAAAGGCAGTGTCAACATCAATCAAAATAGGCGATAAAACAAGGACGTTTCCCATAGAGAAGAACAGGATGGCCCCGCCCCCTGGAGTATAAAAGACGAACGCACAGAGCGATCGCCCCATTCACTCTTTTACCTGCACTGACTCTCTTTCCTCCTTTCTCCAATAACTCGTTCTTTTTTCAGATCATGTTTCTACTATTGTTTCTGTTTCTGATCACCGCTGCAGCTGGAACGGGGGACGATGGAACAGTCGGAAGGTGATTTTTCAAAAATTTTGTAATGAGTACTATATAATAATGAGAAAACAGAAAACTAGAGCAAGTTTAGAATAATTTTTGCAATCTCTGCTCGAGCATCAACATTTCATGATTTTTCAATTAGAAGCGATCGCCCAGAATTCCTTTTCAACAATAATTTTCCAGCGAATCAACAATGAAGAACACTGGGAGAGAGTTCCTCCTCACCGACGTCTACGAAGTTTCGAGATTGAAGCCAAACGAGAACCACAATTTTTCTTTTCAGAAGCATTTTGGAGGTCTGTGGTGAGTAGAGCGATGCACAACGTTTTTAGCAATCAAAATGTGCCTCGTGATCGCCTGAAAGTTTTGTTGGATGACGAATTTTTGATATCTGTTCCACATAAATTCAATAGAATTTCAGGTATATCCGGGCGTACCGTAATCCGACCCATCTTGAATTGTATTTAGTCTGCCGCAATCTCCAGAAGGAAGTTAACAAAAAATGGTCCATCGAAGTTTTGGCAGACGTAAAACTATTGGGAGCGGAAGGGAATTGGACCAAAAGTGCTCAACACATTTTCAAAGACGAGAGTCGACTGTCAGAAACTGGGTGGAGGGACTTCATTCGATGGGATCAGATGATGGAATCTTATGTGAACAACGACACTTTGACTTTCGAAGTTCGCATTAAGATTCTGAAAATGACTGGAACCGAAAAGAAGAAGTTGACGACCGGGAAACAGTTCCTTCTCACTGGCGTATACAATGGCGTTTCGAGTATGAGGCAAAAAAGGGTCTATTCCACTTCTTATAAGAAACATTTTTTTGGAGTTCAGTGGTGAGTAGAGAGATTTTCAAGGCAGGAAAATAGAGTTCTTCGAGGTCTTTGGATTACTGTAGCTCCAAAAGAACGCAAAACTGATGTTGAAGTTTCGACTTGGAAACTTTAAAGGGGGAGTAAACTAATTTCTAAAAAATTGAGTTTTTTATATGGTTGGATGCAGAATTCACATTCGGTTCTAAAACTCTCTCGGACATGGGTCTGAAAATTTCTCGTTCTCCAGATATTCGCGAAAAACAGGTTAAACAAATGGTCTGTGGGTGATCAAATGTGAAGAAAATGAAAGGAAGAAAATCTCATGGTGATCAACGTGAAAATGAATGGAAAGTGTCTTCAGTGCAAATCGGTCAACTTTGAACAGTTGAAAAGTGGCTCCCCACCATCCGATTTTTCCACAAATTTGTGGATGTGTCAAGCAACTCTTGATCTCCATTTTTGTAGTTGACCACTTTTTACGAAAATCACTCTCAAGTCAGTTATTGTGCGCAGAGCAAAGACACTGCATATTTTTGGATCACTGATCTTTAACGTACCATAACTGACTTGAGAGTGATTTTCGTAAAAAGTGGTCAACTACAAAAATGGAGATCAAGAGTTGCTTAATACATTCACAAATTTGTGAAAAAATCGGATGGTGGGGAGCCACTTTTCAGCTGTTCAAAGTTGACCGATTTACACTGAAGACACTTTTCATTCATTTTCACGTTGATCACCCTGAGATTTTCTTCCTTTCATTTTCTTCACATTTGATCACCCACAGGCCATTTGTTTAACCTGTTTTTCGCGAATATCTGGAGAAACTTTAACGTTGCTTTTAATCGACTACGCTGAACTGAAGATCTCGCATAGAAATAAGTTAACCCAATTTACGTTCTGTGAGAAGTTACGGGAAACAATCACAATTATCTCAGTTTTTGTAATAGCTGCCAAAAATTGGTTGCCTGAAAAATACTCCTCATGAGTTCTGCAACATTTTGTTAGTTGACCATTTACTGATATCTGTTAAGGGAACAGAGATAAATTTGATGAAAGGGGCGAAAACAGAATTGGCAAAACAAAAATCGAACCACTATTAGTCCACTATCAGTTAAATAGAAATGTGTGATGATGAGATATAATGGAATTTCAGGAATATCCGGGCGATACGTAATCAGACCAGTCTTGGATTGTATCTAGTCTGCCGCAATGACCAAGAGAAAGATGACAAAAAATGGTCCATCAAAGTTTCGGCAGACATAAAAATATTGGGACCAGAAGGAGATAATCGCATTAGAAAGTTTGAGAAAACTTTTGATGGCGAGAATACACCGACGAGTTGGGGTTGGAGGCACTTCATTCGATGGGATGATATGATGAAGTCTTTTGTGAGCAATGACACATTGACTCTCGAAATTCGTGTGAAGATTCTGGAAATGAATGGAATCGAAAATAAGAAGTTGATGAGTTTTGACAAAGATAGAAAGCTGTTTTCGCCTGCACTCGTGGTTGTGGACGGGCAGAAGTTTTATGTCTCGAAATTGGTGAGCTAACTTTGATATACTTGATGCACCCCTTCGTCTCACTTCAAAGACATTTATCTCGATTTGCGTCAAGAATTTCAAAAAGTTGTCAACTACTAAAATGTAGCGCGCATTATAAGCAACATTTGATTAGTAGACAACTTCTTGAAATTTGCAATGGAATCCGAGATAAATGTCCTCGAAGTAACGTTCTGAAAAAAAATTTCCATTTCAGCCTCTCGCCTCTCAATCGCCCATGCTTCGCCTCATCCTCCCAAATTCTGCAAAATCCAAGAAGTCAGAAAATCGTCTTTCTGACGTTCTAATGTCACGACTTGTCACGAATCATCTTCTTTTTTTCTCTTCCAACCGTTCAGCCCACACCCATTCCACAGTTTAATACCTTCTTGTTCCTGCCCCCCCCCCCCCCCCCCCCCCC